>JAABNX020000052.1:6166614-6180877 GCA_015163995.2 Mormyrus lacerda | reverse complement strand
AGTAGCCAGATGGGAAACGGAATCCAGGGGGAGCATCTGAGACCTGCTTCTGGAGATACTCAAGCTGAGGTGACAAAGTGATGGAAGGGAGGCTGAAGCAGCTTTGTTTAGAAAAAGAGACTAGGCAGGACTGAACTGGGCCACCCCCCAAAGCCCTGCCTTCACACTGCGTCTCTCCTCAACCCGCCTTCACACTGCGTCTCTCATCGGCCTGCCTTCACATTGCGTCTCTCCTCGACCCGCCTTCACACTGCGTCTCTCCTCGACTCGCCTTCACACTGCGTCTCTCATCGGCCTGCCTTTACACTGCGTCTCTCATCGGCCTGCCTTCACACTGCATCTCTCCTCGGCCTGCCTTCACACTGCATCTCTCCTCGGCCTGCCATCGATTACTAAGCTTAAATACTCAAGTGTGCGTTTGTCAAGGGGAGGGTGCAATTTAGCAATAATGAAGGCTGGTTCTTCAGGGAGAGAGGGAGAGAGAGAGAGAGAGAGATTCGGCTTAGCAAACGCTCTGACCAGAGAGCGCACGGAAACCTGTCCCATCACCTCCCATCGCGATCAGTGTTCCCACTAATGACGGCGGGTGCCAGGAACGGGAAGTGGATGGGCGGGGGCCTTAATCCTCCTTTTCCGTACCGCGGTACAGGAGGTATCCCTGTCTGTGATGCGGCGCCTGGCTCCCCCAGTGGAAGCCAGTCTAATAATGCAGCTTTCATGGCAGTTTGTTAATGACTTTGTGTGTGGGGCTGGAGAGGCTCGATAAGTGTCAGCCATTGTTTGGCCGGCAAGGGAGGGGGGGGGATTGTTTCTGCTTTTTCACTGCTGGTGAAACTATAAACTATCCAGAGGCATGTCCCATGGTTCTGCAGTATATCAGCAGGCTTTGCATTTACACTGGGAGCCTCATGCCACTGGCTGAATGCGTGTAATTCATGGCGCAGGCCCAGTACCATATTAAACATGCGTTACTGCAATATAGCCAAACGCTATTTTAATCCACTTTTGGTATTTGCTACCACCTTAATATCTCTTATAATATCTGTACGTATTACATTGCATAAATGCAAAATTGCATAAATTGACTGTAAATGTGTATTTTTAAAATATTATCTTACTTATGACCCTAACCCTAGTTACTCTATTCATACATTATTCTTATAAAAAACAGTAACACCCATTTAAATTTTCGACGCGATTTACGAGTCACTCTTGGACATCCGTACTTTCGACAATCCTGATTTCCAAAAACCTAATAAGTAAAAAGGTTCCATTATACCTTATGTCTAATACAATTTCAGATAATACTCAATTTACTTGACTAGATTTTACCTTTCTGAAGCCTGGGACAATTAATAGTGCTGCCTCCTTGCATACAAAGTAATCATTTATTGATTACTTACTAGAAATACTAGCAGACCAGGAAAAAAAATTGATTAGATCAATTTATATATTGTCTTAATAAGGAAATATATAAATCCAGAGGTGTCATTCATTTCAATGATAACATCCAATTACATTATCTAGGGGGAAAATTTAAGCTTAGCAAAGTCAAGAGACTTTCACATATAAAACAACTTTAATTGTGACACTGGTGCTGATTATGTTTCTGAGTATTTTTTGAAGGAAAAGATTAAATAGGAGGGGAATGAGGAAACTGATAATCCTTAATTACAGCTGGATTACTCTGTGTAAACAAGCAGGCCTTTGCACAAACCGCCGGGGTCTGACGTGAAGAGGAGAAGAGGCCCTTCCCTCAGACTCTGCTCAAACTCAGGGACCAGCAGATAGCCTCCAATTCATCTACATGTTTATATCCCTTTGTCTAGTCTCTTCTTCACAGCTCAGGTCCTCGGAATAAGGCCGCTCAGGGACTGTAATTTCACTGGCTAAAAATGTTTTACGGAAGGAAACATGGGATGAAATAAATGAGAGACGTGGAATGAGGCCGGCAGGTTTTAATGTAATTTTCCAGACCAGCAAACTGGCATGTCTCCTCTGCTCTTACACATATCCTACGCAGCCGGCGGCCCGGAGAAGGGTGGGGTGACTCGGCCCTCACTGCTGACTCAGGGCTTGTCTAAGCCTGTTCCCAAAACCCCCCTGCCACCTGTCAGATGTGGCAATGATACAGCCAGCGTCTAAGCCAGGCCAAGGGCTCATGCGTGCGCACGTGCGTGTCTGTCTGTGTGTGCGTGCGTGCGTGTGTGCGATATGGCTATACAGACACTTGCTGACACAGAATTACTGTTACCCAAAGTCAAAAATAAATCTTAAAATACGAGTAGCACTTCAAGAGAGACCACTTGCCTTAAACAGAAATCAGCATAAAAATATATACTTGATAGCACTTGTGATTTTAAAAGGATTATTTCAAGGACAAGCCAAATATTACTTTAAGGCTTAATATCACTTCATTACTTTTTATTACTTTTTTGCCGCCATACCATTTTTGAAGCCAACACAGGGCTGATATATGGCGTCCATCTATCCATCCATCTATCCATCCATCTTCTATATTGGCTCATCCAGGGCAGGGTTGTGGTGAGCCTGAAGCTTAACCCAGAGAGGCACAGGGAACAGGGGCTGGGGACAGCGGGCAAGGTGAGAGACCCCAATTTACCTAAACCGCGTGACTTTGGACAGCCGGCGGAGACAGGTACACAAGAGGTGGGTAGCTCAGGTCCAGCGAGTAAAAGTCCAGACCAAGATTTCGTTTCGGCTGCCAGCTGGGTATGAAGAGTCACAGTCACAGAGTACAGAGAGGTTGGTTGAAACCAAAAACCTGGCCTGGATTTTTACACTTGAACATAAACCCAGGTGAAGAAAATGAGCATGAGTTGATACCCCAGCCCAGGATCCAGGAAGCATCGTTTCAGAAATGCGGTTTTCACACATACGATTATTTACTTTGTTAGTACTTGAAGAATGGTAACGGTGACGGCAATTTACAAGATAAATACAAACGTTTCATCGACATCCACTGGCTGTGGTCAGTCATATTTCTTTAGTGCTTCTCTAAAGAAAACTGTTAAACAACAGGAAAGCTGGAATTAGGGACGTATTGCTCACAACATGTTTGTGCCATTAGATAAGTTGCCTTGGGTAGTAGTGGTTTCAAAGGCTGTTCATCTCTTTGTCTTTTATGTCATTTGTTAGCGGCTCTTCAGCATTGTGTTTCTTTTGTTGACAGGTCGTACCGACGCCTAGTGCTGCGCCGTGAAACAGGACCCGACTGTCTGGGATACTCTGCCTGAAGACATGAGCCCCCCAAGGCCTCTCCTGACACACTGGGGGGGCACTTGCCGCCACCCCAGCCTTTCACCACAGAGATCAACAGCATCCCAGACATGCGGGCTGAACTCCTGTGGTTACCCAGGCAACCGCTTATGCACTTACCGTCAAGAATCACATTACATCTGGGCAAAATATTGGAGAAATCATATGAAATAGGACTTCGGAGTAAATACATCATAGTTATGATCATGTGTCACTTAACGAACAGGATATGTACTGAGAAATGCGTCGTCAGGCGATTTTACCGTAGTGCGAACATCATAGAGTGCACTCACACAAACCTAGATGGTCTAGCCTACTACACACCTAGAGTAAATAATGTAGCCTAAATAACGACAAATATTACGGTATAGTAAATATTGTTTGTCATTAACTGTTATGTACTGTACATAATTGTATGTACCTTACTTTTATACGGCCAATAGGTCTTTTACACCAACATCACCACAAAAATCAGCTACGCTACGACATTATGACGGTTATGCTGCCATCAAGGGAGAGGAATTTTTCAGCTCTTAATCTTATGGGACCAGCTTTGTATATGGGGTCTGTCGTTGACTGGAATGTCATTAGGCAGTGCATGACTGTACTAGTATATCTACTAAGATCTGAGGTCGAACGTGGTTTGACAATAAGCACGTTGAGGACAATAAGGAAACCAAGGGCATCTACTGTAGGAGGCCAAACAGTCGTTGTCTGAATTGCAGGTGCGTCGGTCACAAAACCCGATTTAACTCGATTTAATGCTTCAGTGTCTCCAGTCTCAGCAACCATGACAGCGTACAGCACTCATGGACAACCTACGTCAGCAAAATCGCAGGTCAAAGGTCACTCACAGGGATAGACGGACACTTAAGGGCCACACACCATGGGATACAGATGTAAAATTACCACAGAACTGAATCGGCACTTTCGTGAGCTGCTCTCAAGAAAAAAGCAAAAAAATAAATAAAATTACATAGTGACACAAAGCTGGGATTTATAGTGGGTGGCTGCCATTCGGAATGCAAGGCCAATGCAAAAATACGCAAAACTTGTTCGAGTACTGGAAGAGACAATCCCGTCTGATAAGTCGTATTTTACCCATTTGTCCCATGACCTCTCCAGTCAAAAGATCTAAACCTTCATTTGAAGTTCGGCAGCTCCTACATTCCTCAAAGACGTTCACACGACAACTAACGAATACACTGAACATAAACACATGGACAGTGTATCAGTAAAAACAATCACACAGCCAAGAGCAAGTAAAGCCAGGTCTAATAAAACGAGGATATAACAAACAAAATAGAAAATGAAAAACAGGAGACAGAAATAAAAATAAAACAAATTTATAATCAGACTTAAACGGACAAGAAAATGAGTTAAAAACTAAGGAATAAGATGAGATAAGATTTAAAAAACGACACCATATAGAATTGGTATGCTTTCTACATTAAATGCTGAACTTTAATTTAAAAGTCAGCGGTAGTTTGATGTACAAAAGTCTGGGATTAATCCCATTGCACATGGTTCAGGAGAGCACTCCACAAAGAACTGAAACTATCCTGAAGGCAGTAGACGCTTCTACCCCTCATCAGGACCTCAGTATTAATACACTACCATTCAAAGGTTTTTGCACACACTGAGATTTTCTAAATTTGCATGTTACTCACTTAACATTTACTCAAAACACACTCAATATTCTTTGCTTACAAACAAACTTTCAGTATGATCACCATTCGGGTACCTTTATTATCAAATAAATGTCATATCTTTGATTCATCAAAGTAACCTCCTCTAGCAGTTATAACAGCAGAGAAAATTCAAGGCATTCTTTTCTAGAAGGGACATTAAATACTGCTGTCTTTCATGGGATGAAACGGGTAACTAGTGCATTTAAAGTTAAAGGACAGCCTAGAATTTGACTATGCCATCACCGCACGACCAGTTAGTAGGATGTCAGATATGCACGGAACATACACTTTCCATTTAATAAAGGAAACTTTTTTATATGACTTATATTTTCACTTATTGTTGTTCACTCAACATCCTAAAGCTGAACAAGAATAAAAAATCTGCAGTTTATGAAATAAAAACATTTAGCAGAGATATTTTGTCATATTTCAGATGAAAGACATTTTTTGTACTAAGCATTGTTTTTCCACTCTCTTTTAGCCTGGATGGTGCTGACTATTCCTCACATATTCCTCCTGCACTATCTGGTGGCAGCTGTCAGGACCGTAAGGCACTGTTTAATCGAAATGTCTCCTTTTTCCCCAAGAGGCCGCAAATTGAACGCTCTGCCTTGCACTTCTTGTGACAACATCGGCCATGTCGTCGGCGGTACCCAACCCTGACATTCATCTCTCTGCACAACGGCCTTTCATACTGCACACACTACTGTCGGCCAACAGCTACTTGGCTCGCTCTCTTCCGCACTGGGCAACCGACATACGTGGCACCCGTATCCTGCCCGTATTATGCCTCCCCCCCCCCAAGGAAAAACAATGTAAATAGTGCAGCTTCCAATTTACAGTATTTGGGACTTCAACCGTGGGACTCCTCCCACACCACGTAAGCCAATCAGAATACAGAATATTGAACAGGTCATAACATGGCATAGAGCCATGACAAAGTCAAGCTATTCTGCTGTAGGAGAATGATGGTTTGTCAATAAGTGTATAAAATAAAGTCAAACTTCTAAAAACAAATAGCATGACTTTGAACTCCCAGGTTGCGATCTTCATGTTATCCTTATGAATACTGGTATGCATTCAACATCAGACTGTCTGAAACTGTCTGAAAGTCAACAGCAGTTTGACTTACAAATGTTTGGCCTTAAAATTTGCGTTTTTTCTTGCATTTCTTATACATGCCTTTCCAGGAAATAACGAAAGCCCCGTCAAAAATGTCTTGCTGGAAAATTCAGTGGACCAAGAAAAGTTGCTTTTTGCCCAAGGCTAAATGGGAGTCTCTGAACCCCATAACTGTCCTTTCTTTGGGTAAAACGTGGCATGAAAGGTCTGTGCAGGAGTTCACCACTGAAGGACTATCCCAACATGCCACTTGAGGCTATGTGAATAAGCTAACATTCTGAACACAGCTACAGGCAGTGCACGGAACATTTATGTTGACGAATCAATCTGAATAAAACCTAAATGAAGCTGACAGAAGAGAGGACATTCTTTTCCATTGTCTATCCAGACTGCAACATCAAAACTCCCTTTAAATGATTTTTCTGTATCATTTATCTGTATACATGTAAGAAGTCCTGTCAGCAAGGTTAGCACAAGCACTATTTCGGCTAAGTCCGCCGCAGTCATTTTGAGTTTATTGCCTGTTCCAGTTGTCCTGCTTGTCTTTACGTTTTGATTAAACCCTGTGTTCCACAATCCCTTGCGTCCTGTCCCTGCTTCCCCTGCGTTTCACCGTACTGTACAGCTAGTTCATAATCATCATTATCTTAAATCAATATTCATCATTGGTGAGTCCCCGTACTACTGTTTTTTTTATTAGATATTTTTAACATTTGTATATTTTTGTTCTCCTTGGTTACATACTGTACATGCATATGACTTCTGTCAATAACTTTACAGTCCCGGCCGTCCGTTTACTCATTCTAACTTATTGTGAATGCAAAAGAAAACGCCAGCCAATGCCGTGTTCTATGAATTAGTAAGGGTAACATTAGTATACTGTACTGTAAATGTGCTATTGTGACAAATATCCATGAGGTGATACTGTACTCTATTTCCTTTGTTTTTTTTTGTTTTGTTTTGTTTTTTAAAGGTAATGTTTTAAGCTAACTTTTAAATGTAAATAAAGTGGCTTAAGCTATAGAAATAAGCGCATATTATCATTTTTAGTGACTCTACCAAACATCTGCGAATCTTCCTCATTCACGACAGGTTCTGGAACATAACCTCGCGAATGTCCGAGGGTTTACTCACACACACACTCATACACACGCTGTGTCAACACTCATCAACTAAGAAAACTACATATCTCTTCAATCGCATAAATTAGGATTCTGTTCGGCACACAGCAAATTCAAGTTTTGCTCTCTGGAACCTTCTAAAATGTGTGTGTGTGTGGATTAGGTTCATATTACATTGTGGGGACAATGGCAAAAGTCTTGCATTTTGTTTGGTTAATTATAGGTAAGGCTAGGGCTGGGTGGGGGTTAAAGTCGTCACGTTGGGATTAGAGTTTTCCCCCATAGAAACGAGTGAAGAGTCCCCACAAAGATATAATCACAAACCTGTGTGTGTGTGTGTCTATATTTATTTTTATAAAAAAGAGAGATCCAGGGATGGTTGAATCTGTTATTATTTTATTAGCTATTTAGGTATTTAGGTATCCATCGCTTCTCTGTTTCTGTTGGAGGCTTTAACAGGTGAATGTTAAATCTATCCTATGTCCCCCCTCATGTTGAGTTAGCTTGGTGCTAATTTTATTGTAAAGGATGTCACTTTGGCTTAATTATTGAGCTGCCATTCTCCTGCTGATGTCTGCCGGTAGGTGCAGGAGCCTAAAGAAACCATTTAAAATGCCAAGCTAATTAGAAAGAGACTCAGGTGAAGAAATACTGTGAACAATAAATTATAATAACTGCGTAGTTAGAGGAGAGAGATCAAAATGAGTTACGTCAGGAACAAAACGAGACGCCTCTGCCTTCGCTCTCAAGCAAGAAGTGAAATGAAAGACAGACGCAGAACTCCCCACGCAGTCGCTGAGCCGTGCTCCGTTATTAACCCCAGGGCAGCTCATCTGCTGCAACAGCTGCCTGCTGCATGCGGCCGCTGTCAGAGACGCAGCAGCGCAGCGCGTGCATCCACACGGGCGGCAACATCCACTTATGAGTCACACAAAGGAAACATCACGTCCCAAATTGTTCCCAGGGCGGCAACTATTGTCTAATCCTGCAACAAAACCGACCCAGTCTCCGTGACTTTAGCGATATCAAGATGTCGTAAGGACTGCGGGGGAGATTAGTAAGCTGGCTATTTGGCGTGCTCTCTTCCTCACTTGGCACAAATTGCCCACTTGCCGACATCTCACGCCACTTCTGACCCCCCCCCCGCCAATGATAAACAATGCAAACCCTGCAACTTCCAATTCACGGTCAGCAGCAATTGTGCAATGGCCACAAGACTCCGCCCACATCAGTGGAGCCAATCAGACTTCTGATGAGCCACAACGGTTCTCAGATAAATACCAGGAAAGGGTGTGGCTCATCATAAGCCATTTAAGATAGAAAACTTACCGGATAGTAGCTCTCTGGGAGCAGAGTTGGAGAGCCCTGGTGTATACAGTTACGATATGTCTGGAGATCTTTTAAATCAAGGGTGAATATTGCATGGAGCCTGCCACAGACACCTGACCAATGAAAGACCACACGATGAGTCCAAGAAAATTCATTTTCACGGTATGTCTCCTTAGAGGCGATTTCAGGACTCAATCCACAAAGCTCAATTAAACCGAATAACTGAGGTCTCACAGAATTAGCTAATTTAAACTAATCTTGGAACAGGACTCTGCCTGCTACAGGCCACAGTTTGTCCTTGTTGATGAACTGAGGAATTTCTACATTATAGAATTGCTGCTGTTTTTGTCTGGCTAAAGGCATCAGAAGAAAATTTAAATGTTCTATAAAACACAGCTGAAACACACATACAAACACACACACACACGTTTGCTTTCATGTCTTTGTGGGGACCATTCATTTCTATGGGAAAAACCCTAATCACACAATGGCAACCATAATCCCTACCCAGCCCCAACCATAATGTAAGTAACCAAACAAAATACAATACAAGACAAGACAAATGATGACATGTAGTTTTAGAAATAATAGAATCTTTCCCTTTATCTATCAGTTTGGTTGCAAATAATTTTAACAATCGATTAATCATGGGATCAGGCGATCAAGTAATTCGTTAGTTTGGCCAAACGAAATAGTTTTGAGTGAAAATGTAAAAGTGACACAAAAAGAAAGATCCACCATCCCTACCACCTATAGCCTGTTAACAGTGATACTTTATAACGCAGTATATGCTACTTTAATGGCATTTTCAAGAGTAACACTATTTGAGAATTTTATGATTATGCCCATAAAATTCTCATTTTGCATTTGCAAAAGTTTTAAAATACTACGGTATACTGCATTACTGTAATACTATCCAAGTCTAGTAACAACTTCAAATTATTTATAAAAGTTCACCCAATTTAATAAACTGCTTGTATTTGTTTTTGTTGCTATACCTTTGCCCTCACACAGTAAAGTGAAGTATCTGTTAGACATAACACACCTACGTTAATGTTGCTAGGTGGTGATGTCATTATACACAATTTACACCACAAATTACAAAAAGGCAACCAATCTGTGACAAAATTTGTTGCCAACTATTTTTTATACCAAATATTATCTATGTTATTGATTACTCATTGCAGCCCTAAAATATATCTATAGAACCAGGGAACACCATGTATTTTGCTTCTTCCCGCCACACACAAGAATCTCTTTAAATTCTGTCGACAAACTAATCATAACATATTCATTGGGAGCTAAATCATACGGCCGAGTATCTCGCTAACATAAACAGAGATGTAATATTCAAAGCGGGCCCTACTCCAAAATACATTCGTCTTTCCCTCCCTGTGGCTATCGATCATTATTTCTTATTCAGGTATGAGAGAACACCAATTCCCTCCATAAATAAGCTACCAAATCGACATTACCATTCAGCCAGTGGGATGACATTGCTTATGTGCCACCGTTGTGTGTATGAGGGACGCTTTGGAGCTGTTGGAATAGTTCTCAGCACATCCATATCTATCCTCAAAATGGCTCCAAATCTGTCAGATGGCAAGAGTATATCTTGTGCACAGCCGTCTTTAAGTCACCCCACAGATTTTCACTTGCATTTAGGTCTGGACTCTGGTTGGTACATTCCAAACCTTCTTCACAATTTTCTTCTGATGATGCCATTCTTTTTTTTTTTTTGATCTGGATTTATGCTTGGGGTCATTTTCGTGCTGAAAGGTGAATTCCTCTTCATCTTCAGCTTTGTAGCAGACACCTGAAGGTTATGGGCCAAAATTTACTGATATTTGGAACTGTTCACAATTCCCTCCACCTTGGCTAAGGCCCCAGTTCCAGCAGTTCAAGAAAAACACCCAAAGTTTGATGCTGACACCACCATGCTTCACCGTGGGTATGGTGTTCTTCTGGTGACACGCAGTCTTGTATTTGCGTCAAACATACCTTTTGGATTCGCGGCCAAGAAGTTCAACCTTGGTGTCATCACACATTTTCCCACATGCTTTTGGAAGACTTGATGTATTTTTTTTTGGAAATTTAGCCAAACCTGGATGTTGTTATTTGTAAGAGAAGGCTTCCGTCTTGCAACACTACCCTGTAGTCCAGACATATGGAGAATACGGGAGATTGTTGTCACATGTAGTAAACAACCAGTACTTGCCAGAAATTCCTGCAGCTCCTTCAGCATTGCTGTAGGCCTCTTGGCAGCCTCCTTACCAGTTTTCATCGTGTCTTTTCATAAATTTTGGAGGACGGATGTCCAGCTCTCGCTAACGTCACTGTTGTCCCATATTTTCTTCGGTTCTTGATGACTGACTTCACTGTGTTCCATGGTTTATCAGATGCTGTGGAAGGTTTTTGTACCCTTCTCCTGACTGATACCTTTCAACAGTGAGAACCCTTTGATGCTTTGTGAGCTCTCTGCGAACCTTGGCATTTGCTGTAGGATACAACTGAGTAAATGTCGGGGAAATCCTACCTGTACCAGTAAACTTTATTTGGAGTTAATTTAACTCCAACTTTAATTGGTGATAGTTGTGTCCCCCGAAAAGACTGAATGATATATTTAAATTAACACTTGCTTCCACAAATTTACAATTCTTCGTGTTTGCTCCCTGATCGTATTATTTTCAGTTACCCTTGTTTAAGTTTCCTTTGTTGTTTTTACCTATTGTATCCGTTAATTGACCTCAACTCCTCCTTGTTGGCCCTAGTTCCGTGTAGCCCACACCTGCCCCTTTTTAGTCCTTGCTATCTACATACAGCATCTAAGTGCCTGACTTTGATCATTTAGTCACTCGTTGTAATGGTTACTGTGTCTTTGTCTCCCAGTCCTGCTTTTTGCTCTGGTTTCCCGGTTACTGTTGATTTTCTTTGTAATTAATTTACTCTAGTTAGTTTTTTGTGCTGCCTGTTCTGACCCCATTTTTGTAAGTTTAATGAAGTGTTTTGTTTGTGGCGAGCAGCTCCGTGGATTATCTCTTTCCTTCATTATGCCCTGCTGCAACAACCATATTTGTGAATCTGGTACATCTTTTTGAACTGTTGAAGGAACTATTGAAGGATTTACAGGAAGAAACAAGTAATGAACGACACAAGTAAAATACTGATCTTGTGTTAGTTCATCATACTGAATGTGACGCACCTTTTATTTGAAGTAGCTTCTATACTTGTTCATGATTTGTACTTCAGTAGTAATTGGGCTGCTACTAAGTATTCCTGTCCCCTCAAGTAAAGTGTTTATAACGTGATAAATATTTTTGTAAACAAATGAGTAAAGCAATGGTTTTTGTTATAAGCCCAAGTCTCCCAAGAGGTAAAGCATTTCCAACTTCTTTTTGGAGACATTTAGCCAGAACAGTGCAAAAGTAAATATTCTAAATGAGTAACTGGACAATCCAGCAAAGTTAATGGATTTCAGAATTGAAAAGGGGCAGGCTGACGGCCATGCAGCCGTGCACCTAACCTGAATATTCTGGGTAAACAGCCAGCTCTCTTAAACAGTTAATGTGCAAATTGAAAGCTGCCATGGGTGACCCCAAATCCCTCTACACCCATATCCACTGTAATATTGTAATTGAATGAAGAACTCGACAGATCCCACGGCTGTCAAGTCACAAAGCTCACTTCCCTCACTGCGGATTTAAAACACCCTGCATTTTTCAATACGATTTAAGTGGGGAAAAAGATGGGGGGGGCACCATGGAGACCAAATTTTGTCAGGAGCCAACAGAAAGCAGAGGATCTTCCTTGTGTTCAGAGTAAAGTGTGATATCAGCCCGTGATCTAGCCTGAGCCAGTCAAACTCTTCATAAGCCTCAAACCCATCCATCCATCCATCCATCCATCCATCTTCTGTAACCACTTGTGCTATTCGGGGTCCAGAGCTTATCCCAGAGGCAGGAAACAGCTCATTGTATGGTACACTGACTATCACACCTACAGACAGTCCGATAGCTCCAGTTCACCTAAACATGTTCTTGGACTCTGTGGGGAAGCGAGAGAAGTTGCTGGAAACGCCATGACACGATACAAAGAACATGCACACGCATGAGTTCCAGAAGCGTGGGGCCAAAGGGCCAGAATGAACACCACACTGACTTTTCCTACACGTGTGGCTGTGTTTACACTGATTTGTATCCTGTATGTTAGACGATGACGCAGAAAACAGGCTTCCAATTCCTTAGTTTATGTGGGTCCAAAAATATCAAAGCATTAACTATTTAAAAAAAATATATTTTTTCATGTGAGAATATGAAATTTAGCTTGGTGCCATAAATTACTCGCATAAAATAAAGAGTAACTAGATTTTTTTACCGTTTTTAGCCATATTAAGCAATACCACTGCATTATTAAGCAATACCACTGCAGGCACTGACAGCGAACAGCAAAGCATAGCATCCATTATCATATGCAATAAAACTGCAAAATCATGTAAAACACTGAAACGCATAATGCAACGTGTCTCAAATCAGCTTTCAGATACCCCTTTCAGAATCAAATTTAAGCAAAATTATTGACTATAATTCACCCTTAGTTAGTGACTGTGAGAGTGAATGCGTAATGCCCTGTAATGTGCTGCCATCATACATAAGATGCCTCTAGCATCTGTGCTTTTGCATATCACCTTATTAGACGGTGTACAGGCACAGCAAGGAAGGTAGAAAGAGTTTCTTTTTCTCAAATATTTTAAGAATTCAAATGTTCATATTCATGATATGGAGTTACTTAAAAACAAAATTTCTGGAGAATCATGCATGTGAAAATTGTAATGTGCTGTGCATGACATGGAGGAGTTGTTTGGTGAGGTTTGGACACTAAGCACATCTGTTTGATTGCTTGGCAGAATCTGTGCTGAACATTTATCTGAGAGTGCCCACCAAGCTGAACAAAAAACCTTTACAGAGTATAAAAGCCGAGAGCGGAATCCTAGGTCCAGCATTATATGAAAAGTGAGACTGGGATGTGGACTGGATGGATAGTTTGTCAAAAGTGTGACCTCATGTTGGCTTAGATCTTGGCATGGAGGATCTAGACCTGGAGAGATTTTGGGCTGGATTTGAAATACGAAATACGACTTCCATCAAAGAGCTTGAAGGTCAAATGTATTTTTTTTTTCTGTTCATACCCTGGAAAGACTCCACCAATGACAGGGTTACGTCATGATAATTATTTTGTCTCGTTTTTCAACATTGAAAAAATATTTAGGACGAATGGAACAAAACGCGAGAGATCTCGAGCAAAATAGTGAGCGGGATGTAACTGTGTCAAGTCCAGGCCGAGGCCCAGCTCTAAAGACCAAAGGGAAATGCCAGGACCTGGGAGAAAAAGAATTGATTCGAGCTCTGGGGATGGGGGGAGGGGGGGGTGCAGTGGCATGGGAGTCACCGACGGATGAAGAAACATGATCAGTGGTGTGCCTCAGCGACCGGGCCCGGCCAGTCGGACAACCGCGGAGAGGGCGTCCAGTGTGTAAACAAAAAAAACAACAGAGAACTCTGGGAAATGGAAGGAGAACATGACAGACTGAGAAGTCTGCCCAAGAGGGTGAGATTGAGTTGTGATTTCAGGTCTTTCTGCCACATCGAGGACACTTCAGGGCATTAGTGTGCGTTAGTATGTGTCTTAAATTAAGTTCCACGTATGTAAAGAAGCTGTATTCGT
>JAABNX020000052.1:6143471-6166593 GCA_015163995.2 Mormyrus lacerda | reverse complement strand
GGGGGAGGAACTGCAGGGGTGGCAGATGACACGAGCGGGGGAATCAAGACGGACGGGCCACGTGTCGGGGCACGGGAGGTCACGGACACGAGAGCCGCGCTGAGGACAGCCGGCACGGTCCGCAGGTGCATGTGTACAGGGGAAACTTTTAAGACTCTTAGAATGCCGGCTGACTGATACACTCCTCCACAGACTGTGCTATTTGCATTTTTATTGCTATCGGCACGGAAATCTGCTCTCGTAAGCGTGCGGCTGAGCTGAACACGTGGCGAATAGCGGCCGGGCGCGGAGGCAGAGGCCTGCCACCCTGAAGAGAGCATAACAACTGGGTAGAAAAAGGGAAAATGATGCAAAAGAGGGAACCACAAAAGTATGCCTTATCTCACCTAGATCTCTCCCCAGCTCAGAAACCCGGAGCCAGGCTACATCGTAGCTGCTCTGCAGGAATACTAGAAGTAGGTCAGTAGGACCTCTTATAGTGCACAGCCAAATGAAATACTCCTGTTTCCCTAAATGACAGTACCTGTAAATATGATTAATATCAATGGCTCATATATTTGAAATGGTAATGCAAGTATATTATATGTATATACTGTGTATATATATTAAAAAATGTTACAAATTTCAAGTATGCAATAGGACATTTATATTTAATGCTGCTGTAAGGCATATAAAAATGGCCCAAAACACTGCATTACATGCCTAATTATGACATAAATATGCAAGGCTGTTACCGTGGTAACGCTTTTGCGATATGACTCATGAGGCCTTTAAACAATCAGCAGGTTCCAGTAGAACAGTGGAATCAGCAGAGGCTACCTGTAGGACACACCAGGAAAGAAAATCACAGACCCAGAAGACATCAAACACAATTCTTCTATCACGTCGAGGTGGTCTACTTTATGCCCGAATCGTAATTGGGGAGTAATTTCTGCTGCAGACAGGTTGACGTGTACCCTTCTGAGAAGGTGTAAATGGACCCGGATGTGACACCCCGATTGATATGCTCCTTCCCAAACTCGGAGCAGCTATGAAGAGAGTCTCCTCATTTTGAGGGACGTGTTACACAACTGCGGCAATCACGGGGATGTTGTGTTCACACCTTGACTGATGAGAGATCGGTTACGTAAAGATACAGACCACAAGCTGCAAGGCCTAGGAATGCAGTGAAACAAGATTATGTGCAGAAATTTCTGAGAAATTTTTCGACCATGAGCACCTAAAATACCTTCAACCTTGTATTTTTATTAGGAATCCATAACTTTCCCCCAAAACATGCTCTAAAATATAAAAGTGTAACATATATTGAGGACAGCCAGCATCTCTTTCAGGGTATACCCAAGCACTGTGCCTGGAATAGGCTCCGCCCCCACATGGCTAACCCAGATAAGTGGTTAGAAGAGTGAGTAGGTAGCGATTGAACTCGACGACTGAACAAAGGCACATTTCAGAACAGTAATGGGAGCTACGTACTGGGCTGCAGTTTGTCATCTGACTATGCTAGACACAACAATTTAAATTGAGCGCCCTCATGAAGCTCACCACAGTTCTTCTCAGCCCTACACGAACCCCTTGGAATTCGATACCACTTCAGTCGCTCCCATCTGCCACTGAGGCCGGCGTCACTCCTGGAAAACGGGCCAGACTGGTGGCAGCGGAAACGGCACGCTGCTCAAAAACAAATCCGTAAAGGAACAGGGCAACGTTTCGGCGTAAATCTTAGGGATTTGACGTTTCGGGGGTTGAAAGGCTGCTTGACGGGGGTCTGTCACACCGGGGAGGCACACTTGAGATGTTCTGCCAACATCGCTCCGTGGGGAGGACGGGGGGGTGGGGATTGGGGAGCAGCAGTGGTCTTGGGTCTCCGGGGATGTCTTTGTCATATGAGTAACAGAGGGGGCTCCACATGACAGAGATCCAGATACGTCAAGAGATGTCGACATATTACATATGACATATATAGCCGTATAGAGTTTTAATATATTTTTACGCTCTGAAGTAATTTTTTCTTATTTATTTTAAGGGATGGGGGGTTATAAAGGATTATGGGCTTCCAGAAACAGAACATTATAGGGAAATGGCAAATTCCGTAACGTATCTTGTCTGTGTCACGTACCGAGGGGAAGCCACCAGGGATGTGAGCAGATAAAGTAGCGGTAGATGTCACCTTGTCTGTCTCCATTTCTGCTCCTGATATGCCGAATAAGACCTCCCAATAGAGAAGGTAAGTGGAGTGATCTCCTTTGACTTGGGGTCCAACCAAGTCACATGATCGCGGGAGGAGCCGGCGTCGTGGCTGAGACTGACTTTGTGGAAGTGACGACCTCCACACAGGTCCGGTGCTTTGCGACTTTGCTGGGAACCGCAGCTTGGCTGAGCCCTCAGCTTTATGCATGTAAAAAGCAGCATGTGACCAGTGATGCAATTTCCCTACGCAGGAGAAATAAACAACGATGCTCAACAAGACCGTCTTCAAGCGATTTATCCGATGCCAGTTCGACTGTCACTGGAATGCTCCCACCATCTAGGTTTAGAAGTTTTAACTGTTCCTCTACAACACATATTCAGAACTGGAATCACACTGTATAATTTGGTTTCACATTAAATTGGGATCCTGTTGTTATCCTCTCCTTTTTTCAAAATGCTGAGAGGAAATAATGTGTCTCCACCTGGCAAAGATAATAACTGGCGACGGTGTCATGCTGGAGGTGACCTCAGATTTACTGTCATGTTTGATCAGGAGCACCCTACGCGTCTGTGCTGGGGGGTGAGTCTGCCAGTGACTCAGCGGAGCTAAGCTGTACCGTTTTCACACCTCAGGGGAGTATCCCGTTCTCGACCTCATGGCGACGGGGTCTGACCTCATGGTTTCATCTGGACCAGCGATGCAAGCGCACCCAGCTGTAACTGGGTTATAAAATAGGTAATTTGGTTTACAGATACTTATGCTGCAGGTCCAGGCAAAGCGACAACCCCTGCTGGAATTACTACGGCTCCCACTTAGAACATGCACAGTCCTTCGTAGTCTCTGGTCTACTAGACAGCAAAAAAACTAGCTTTCCATTAACACAAATGGAGGTTCCACAGGTTTCAAAGACACATACACAGTACAGACGCTCCTCTACTTACGAACCTTCAACTTCTAAACTTTCAGAAGAAGAGGACCATAATCGTGTTCCCTGTGCTTCCGTTTCCTGTCCGCAACATGTATTGTTTTTCTGCTCACAAATTCCGCCTAGTACGACTTCTGTCCGCGTGCGTACTCCTGGCATCCTAGTTCTTTGTACTTATGTACTCGTTCGTAAGTAGAGGAGCGTCTGTAGAGAGGCTCCATCAAAAAAACAGGTTCCACAGACAAACTGAGGTTCCACTAAGGTTCCTTGAGTCCCATAGACATAGACAGCAGTTCCTCCAAAGTCCCGCAGGTTTCATGGACACAAAATTAGGTTCAACAGGTTTTGTAGACAGAACTGGTAGTTCCACCAGGATTCCACGAGATTCCACAAGAATCCAATGGGCAGGCAAACGCCTGAATTTGTTTGGTTTTCGTTTTTTTGTTCACCCTTGAATCAGCCAGATTATCAGCCAGTTAAAGGATGTGGGAATGTGCCAGGCTGGATTTTGTTTATAATTTGACAACTGGAAAAACGTGGGATGAGAAGGTGATTTTGTAGCGAATGTTTCAGGGGGGCCCCAGCCCTCCCAAGAGAAATGCTGGTGTCCTCCTTGGTGTGGGCGTGAGCCACCGCTGCAAAGGACATCTCATTAGAGATCTGAAAAAAGTATGGCCTCCTTCCCTTCAAGCTGTATGTACTTACACCTTTACTGTTTCCCATGCTTCCGCGTCCCACTTGTAATTTACTGCTGGCCTGGTCAATTATAGAGCACTCTGCTATTCACAAGTCAGTGTGCATTGTGCCAGTAAACACACTCCTAATTAATTATGCAGCATAAACAAACCATTAACCCTCTTCTGCATGGGCGAGCGTCCCACACACCCCCACAGAGAAACACACACACACACTGAGGACCACGAAAGGTTTCGTGAATCTGGTCCTGAGGTCACTGAAGGACAGGGGAAGAGAAGCGACATGCCCCGGAATAAAGGAGTGTCCAAGGCACCGCCGACTGAATATTCCAACAGCATTTTCATCAGCGACACCTGCTCCGCAGAGCAGAGCGGGAAATGTGCAGCCATCTGTTCCACGGGCCTTTGCAGACCTTTCCGGAATCCATTCAGAAAGAATAGGAGGGTCAGAGGGGAGTGTCTATCAACGAGAGTAAGGGCTACATTTCAAATGGGAACCTGATTTCTTTGACCCTTTTAACACTGTGCCCCACTCTCTGTGTCCCGGATAACAGAGCAGGGTGGGTTACAGTAATCCAATCAAACAGCCCTTTGATTTGATTAATTATGGACCCTGACACTGCTCAGGCCCGCAGTGAAGGAGATGCTGAATTCTGATTGAGATGATGGAACAGCTTTATGAGATTATTAAGTGCAGTTTATAAATGGAAAAATCAATTTGATCAATTGGATCTTCGTGGAGTCTAAATAACGCTCGGCGGACGCATTCCACGAGAGGCGATCTCTCCCTGGCGCCGGGCCAGCTGCATGCTGCAATGCAATTTATTTAATAGGCTGCAATGTGGAAACGGGCTGCGGAAGGAGCTACTGCATGCGCCGCCGGTTTGCTGGGACAGCAGTCCCCACCAGCGCCACGCTGACAGACGACTGCTCGACGGCAAACGTCGCATTCCCCGGGCATGTCTCTCGTGGCGACCGTCACGATTCCCGGGATGAATGACGGGGCTGCAAACGAACACACATGTATTTCCCATATATCTCTGGTCGATTTCAAACAAAAAAAAAAATGCAAGAGAGGTAATTATGCACTATGTATTTTTGCAAACAAACTACCAAATAAATATTTTTGTAGGAATAAGTCAATAATGTCTGTTTATCTTGGAATGTAAGCAACGAGAAAATAAAGATTTTTTAGTATGAAATAAGTAAGTAAATATATTACATGTTTCTTTCATATATACAAACTATTTTGTATTACTGCTCTAGAATATACACACACAGAGAAGTGGATCTAAATAGGGACCGTCCATTCAACTCTAGGGAAAAACCATAATCCCAATCACGACACTAACCTTAACCACAAGTAACCAACCCAAATACAAGGCTTTTGGCATTTTTACTTTTTTGATTGCATTCACAGAGTTCTATGAAACTGAGGTTTCCAAATGGGTCCTCAAAGGATGCTCACAAAAGTAGGGAAATTTCAGGTTTAACTACACTTTGGTCAATTTGGACCTCAAATGTGATCTATGCAAACCCACACACACACACACACACACACACAGGGTTCTCATTATATCTTTGTGGGGACTCTCCATTCATTTATATGGGAAAAAAATATAATCCCAATATGACAATCTTAAGCCCTTTTGTCATTTTTACTTTTTTGACCACATTCACAGTTCTTTGTGGGGACCTGAAAAATGGTCCCCATAATGTAGTATAAAACTAATCCACACACACACACACAGACCTGAGAAGCCAAAGTGCAGCACACTTCCTTTTTCAGGGGATGCGATACTTCGTCTCCGCCTGACGCAGGCGTGTGATTGGATTTTATTAATCCTCTCCTCATACTCTCGTACCGACGATGCCAAATGTAAACCACGGCGGCCGAATAACAGCTTTGGGCTGCGGCCGCGTATCACGGCTGTTTTCCGAGCCGCGTGCGGATTAAGCGAAGGCGCGGCGGAGCTAACGGCTTTAAGCGAGACGTTACACCTCCGGCGGCGGCCAGGCGATATGGTGTCTGGGAGTTGCGGTGGGCGGCATCACTGAAACACATTTAGCTGCTAGTTAAGAGGCCTTTAGCCGCGAACTTATCTGATAATCGCCCACTTTATTGGTAGTCTGTATTTTTGCAGCACTTCTGTGATTTTCGCTGGTGAACTATGGCCGGAGCCTTCGGCGCATACTTTACAGCACAATTTGTTCGAAGCGAAATGCGCCAGTGGGATCGAATGTGAGCGACGATGGCGGGAGCTGAACGCTTAACCGCAGCAAATGCAACAAAACGGTGAAACGTGAGAAGCTGCGGGGAAAGAAGAGCAGAGCAGGCAAAGAGCACAACACAGGCACATTTAAGATTTTAGTGCCTCCCGGGGTTATGAAATCAACAGTAGAAAGTGTGTACCTGTTTATATGATTAAGAAATAAAATTCAGATATCCACAATATGCCCTGTGATGTATTGGCGCCCCCTGCAGGAGGACCCCTGTTTTGTGGCCTGTGCTGCCTGGTCTCTCAAGCTTCTGATATATTTACAAATCTGCATCTTTCTTTGATGGTTTCTTTTATCTTCTAATCTCATTTCACCTTAAACGAAATTACTCTGTTCCGCCTTAAATGTCGGCAAAAAAAACTCAAATCACAAAAAGACAGGCTGAATATCTCCTGGAGGTGATGCCTACCCAAGAAAGCATTCTGTTTTTCTGATAAAACGTGCGGCAGCAGACCCACATACAAAGCAGACATGCTACTGTAGTTCCATGACAAATGAATGAAGCCCTTGAAGGTTTACTTTCCGCTTGTCAGCAAACAAGACGTTACAGGAGGAATGGGTGTCGATCGATCCATCTTTTGGCTGGGCTCTCCCTCCTCGGCCGGTATGGAGTGATTCCCCTGGGAGACCTTTTGGAGTTTGCCCTGCACGTCAACCAGCCTGTCAATCATTCCCTTCCACCCCCATTTCTGAATTGGCGCAGCCCAGAGATTTACAGGTTTGCGGCGCACCGTGCAGAAAGCCGGTAATTAAATAGCAGGCCTGAAACCTCAGGGCCATAAGAAGAGCGTCTGAGGCGGGGGTGGCGTCCTGGTGATGTATTTATCGCACTTATCCATCCACTGCTCACATTTACAAGGCTCAGATGAAATTGTGAGTGTATATCAGTTGCTCCGAGTCCCGGTCCGGGCGATCTCCAGTGAGACGGCTGCTTTATGCTCCAGCTGAGCATATAATTAATCAGCCTTGACTGAACTGTCGAATGACTCAATTGCAATATTAAAATCACGTCGCGGTGAACATTCAAGCTGACAGCCGTCCGAATTAACTCGCTTTTCCATTGTTTCCAGGTCTGATCAGCGTCGCTTGATTTTGGGCCATCAACTACATGCGTGTTTTAGGCAAAAAAATGTTTTATTTTACAAAATCAGTTACATCAACAGTTTCGCTTGGACTGATATTAATTAGCTTAATTTCTGTTAAAAAAGAGAGTGTGATCATTGGAAAGTCATTGACCAGTTCTATATGACAAAAGAGAAAGGAAAAATTCTATTATTAAGCATATGTAACCAGCAGAGCAGAGTAATTTAGTAATTCAAAGCATTGTCTATACTCAGAGCTTCCAGGAATGAGAGCAGCTTTTTGCATAAAAACACAGGAAATCAGAAAGCCACATATGAACTGTGACAGGATGCTTGAAAAATTTGGAAGGGTCACTTTAAGACTCATTTAAAAAAAAAAATCGAAAGAAAGAAACTTAGTTCCATCTTATCTTATATGCTTACAATAACTCCACCTTAAGAAATGGGTCGACAACAATTCCACCTTAACAAATGCATTCACCTTAAGTCAGCTTGTCCAAAATGAAACTACAGCACAGTGGAATGTTGCCTCTCTGATGCTGTTGCTCCTGCGATTCTCATTGTTGCATCACCCAAGTGCAAACACCGGCATATTAATTAGCATCTGATGCACAGCGGTGGGCAAGCAGTCGACACGCGGAGGCCGGAGGAATTCCTCGTGGACCAGCACCCCAACCCTATCATGGCTGACAGGATATATGTCTTATATATTTTTATGTGTGTGTGTGTATGTATGTACCTCATTGTTTGTCCTGTCAGTTGCATCGTAAGCTCACGCCGACTTGAATGGCGTCCCAGGGTACAATGCCGATGCGCAGGTGGTAATGAAAAGCTTTCTGAACGTGACAGCTTCGATATGAGTGCGACACAGAAAGAGCTGGCATGACACGTGCTGGAGGTCCGGCGAGCGTGCGAGACGGCCACACCAACAGATTACTATCAACCCACAGAACCTGAGATCCAGCCCCACAAAACTCACCATAAAAACATGGACCTGCAGGACCTACAAAAGGGTCCCAGGAATCAGTCAATAATCAGATATATTCTTTGTTTCATTTTCATTCTGTTATTATCATTTTCAATGGACAATAAAAAGAAGAATTCAGAGTAGGAAGGGCTGGATCTACCTTTCCAGGGGCCAGACGCAGGTCCGAATTCAGAAATAATTTTCCCAATATGTGGATTGTCTTGCAGGGGTCTGGGAAGGAACAAAAACGTGGAGCAGCTAGGGGTCCCCAAGGATCCGGAGGGGAAACACTGCCCTAAGGTACAGGCTAATGAGGCGGCCCGGCGTGCCGGATTGTGGCCTCACTCTTCTATGGTTCAGATCCCAGCCTTGCCCAGCAGGTGCAGAGCTGGCCTGTGCTCTGCATGTTTGCTACTTTTCTACTGTTTTCTCTCACACGCTAAAAACATGCAGTTTTGGTGTCTCTAAATCATACTTAGCAACGTAGTCATATAGTTTGTGTGTGTGATTGTGCGTGTGTGTGTGTGTGTGTGTGTGCACTCTGTGATGGACTGCCATCCTCTCCATGGTATCCCTTGATTTGTGCCTAGTCCTGATAGGCCCCCATAATGCATTGCCCCCAGTGTTAGTGATAGATCCTCCGAGATGCTTTAGTGAAGACTTAGGGCACTGGAAAAAAGAAATAGCGGAAAAAGTCACCAAAAAGAAAAGCAAAAAATATTGCTAGATTCTTTTAGATTGCTTTAGGAAGCCAGTGGACATTAGGAGATAAACTCAACTAGCAAAGAAAATCAGCTACTGGAAAATAAATTGTATGATACGTACTGTTAGATCCCTTTAGGTCATTTTAGGAAACCCGTAGAGCTCATGGCGCTGCAGTGAAAATCAGCGGCATGTTAAAACTCATTGATGCTACTACAAATATGCCACAGACCTGATATTCAACTTGGAACTAAAATCTATACATGAAGCGGGAGCCATTTTACTGCCAGCCGACCGAACCAGTGCTATTGACGTGAAATGATTCCGAAACACCTCAAGCTTCGTAATCACCGCCGAACGCTTGGCAAACCAAAATGCCTCCTTCAGCCGAATGCCCTGTTTAAATTCAGCTTTCAGAGTGTGGTCTCACAACATTTGAATTTATTTTTTAATTTTAAAAAATAATTAGACACGCAAGCTGGTGCGGATAATTAAGGGGACATTCCTATGGTATATAAGCAGCCGTGCTTCTATACTGCAGAGTGAGCAGCCCTGCTGATACACTATGCAAATGGCCTAATTATCAGGTTGGTCAGAATAGCAGAATACAAATGATGGTATGTATATGCACGTCAGCAGAGGAGGCCATGTGCTGAGTTGAGATATACTGGGGAATAAACACAGTTCCACTCTATGTCTTTTTCTCCCTGATTTAACGCTGTTTTGTCTTCCATTGCTAGATTCACAGCCAAGCTCTGGCGTAAAGAATACTTCAGACAAGACTCCTCCCACTCTGCTTGCACAGGAAACTCGATCCCTCATATCCAGTCAAATATCGTGTGCTTCACATGTGGCATATCATGTGACAGGCAGAATGAAAAAAACACTGCTTAACCTGAAACACGTTTCACTTCCCACAGAAATCTGGAGTGCTGGTTGAATTTCAATAAACGTGAAGACTATGGATACCGTTATATAATTAGCCGGTAAGCGCGCAATTAGCATTTTGGTGAAAGAGGTTACAGTTAAGGGCCCAGAGGCAGCTGGCATCCAGAGAAAGTCAAAGACGGAGGGACAGAGAAGAGAAGTTTGAGGAAAGTCTTGGGGGGGTGGGGGTGGGGGGAGCATTCTTTTAATTATTCATCATAATGATTCCATTTAGCCGCTCAATGACCCATTTTACAGCTCTGAACAGACATTGGAAGTGAAGAGTCCTTGGCACCGTCGATGCTGCAGCTGCACACGCCCACTTAACCGGGAGGGTGAGAAGTCTTCCCATGCAGGGCTCGGAGAAAGCGAGGGACCTTCTGAGGCACATTTCAAATTTAAATGCCTCCCGTCGTCAAGTCAGCAGTCATGTCGTCCAGTCGATCTCGAGGAAATTGCAACTTTCCGCGATGTGAGGACACAAAAGCCAGCATTAATTATTAAGACTGCGATGTCCTTCTGGCCTTATTAAGGGAACAAATGAGGGCAGGCGAATCTCGTCCTTCAAATTCCCTCTGATGGGAGGGGATTCAGTCATGTGACATAAGGTCCGGGAGACCGGGAGATGCTATAGGGTCCCATATGGTCTGCAAACGGCTTGTCTCTAGCAGACCTCAGCTTCTGCTCTGCTCTGACTGGCTGCTGTCCGAGATCAAAGCAGAGAAGCCGGGAGCATGTGCAGAAATAGCCAACTGGGGTCTGCTTGGGCAAGAGAAAACCACTAAACGACAGAGGAGATGGAAAACTGCGCCCCTGCAAACTTAGGAAGACCTCATGTCTGGATACAGCTCTTGGCTACCTTACTGCAATGCAAGAGGCACTTCGAACAAAAGCCTGATCGTCACGCTTCTTTAAATGCATGAGTACCGTAGATACTGTAGTCAATAAATCATCCTGATTCGGTAATGCATTGTAAATGAGCCCTGAAGCACCATATTAAATGTTTTACATGCGCTGTGTTCTTACAGTCAGCATTCCCACTTTTCAGAATCATAAAACTATGAGCTCGGATGTCCATCCACTTCCCATGACCACATGTCCACTACAGGGGACACAGTTTGCCGGAAACTACAGGAAGCAGAGGAGAAGGGGCAGGAAACACCCTGCAGAGCACGGCAACTGACTTTCACAAAACAAAGACTTTATCGACAACGATTCCTATAAGCTGTATATTGTTGGATTGGGAGGTAACCAAAGCAGCCACAGCAAAGCCACAGAAACACAAGGGGAGCGTGCAAACTCTTACAGACACATACAAAACAACCAGCCTGGTTGGCTACAGTCTCATTCAAATCAGTGCAGACAATGTGGTCTTTGTGAACTACAGTGCTGCTGAGAAATCACAACAGCAAAAGTGTGATTAAAGATGCTTTCAGTATCCTACTGCCTGCCCTGTTAATTCTGAGTAAACCTGATGCATATATTCTAACGCCAGCATTAAACATTGTATATTTATCATCCCACCGAGTGAGCAGCAGGTTGAAAATATGTCTTGTGGTGTAATTGCGATGCTACTGCTCTGCTAGTAATGTGACCATTCTGATACTGTCTTGAAACAATGGCAGCCATCTTGAGGAAGCAGGGGGTGGAGTTCAGGTAGCATTTTAGCGATGCAAGTATGATATGGAAGTTCTAGAGGTCGTGAGAAGGGGGACCAGGCGACCCACATTGTTTACGATGACTGTTCCTCATTCTGCTGTCTGCAAATATTACTTTTGTATTTCACTGTTGCTTTGATGGCAGCCCCAGAAGCATTTATAACACATCTGGGGTACGAGGTGCTCACCCTTTGCAGGGCTTCGCCATTTTTCACACTGCCGGCAAAACAGCAATTTCATATTTGTTTACTAAGGATGTTTATTCTGCTTGTGCTCTACCTGCCCCTCTCCACCTAGAAAAGGCGATCTCATAATATTGTCATTTCCAAACTCCCCGTGCTACATGGATCTTTTCTGGGCCGACCAGTTTTCCCACAGAAGGTTGCTGTTGGTATTCCCTTAAGAAAGTTCAGCCTGGTGAAGCTATACCCAGGGACTGACATAACTGGTACGCAAGAACGCATTCACCTTTAAGAGAGATGCATGCGGCAATCGATTGTTATAACAGTGCAAATACATACGAATTTTATGTGCATTTGCACCGATATAACAAGAAATTGTTGTGCGTTTTAGCCTTTATATGCTAATTTGTACTTTATTTGCAGTATAGAGGTTAAAATGCATGGTGATTTTATTAAGCACATAAAATACGTACATGTTTGCGCTGTTACGTTAATCGATTGCCGCACGTATCACTTTTAAAGGTGAATGCGTACTTGCGTGCCAGTTATGTCAGTCCCTGGGTATAATAACATTGTAAACTATATGCAGCAGAAGCATATGCAAACAGCAAATAATAAACAGCTAAACATTTTTGGCAATAAAAGCATAAGGAACCATTCAGAAGTCAATGTTCCCACCTTTATTACAGTAGCTACCAAAGAAATAGTTTGAGCGACGGCTATTTGGAGGATCTATTGTTTTTCATCCCTCTGTTTAACATATTGTTGGAAAATGAATTGAAATTAAAGCCACATTCTCATAGTCTCATGTTATTGTCTCACATATTGCAAGGCTTATGCAATCTGTCACCTCTAGTGCTGATCAGGAAGTGCTTGGAACATTCTAGAACGCATTGTGGAGCACATTGCTGATTCTGTCGCCCTGTACTACATCCAAAAAGCAAAAACAGCATCGATTTTTTGGTTCAAAACATCTGTCTACTGCTATAATTCATAATCTCAGTCCTGGCCAATAGCGGCAATGAGCTTCTCTCTCTCTCTCTCTATCTCTCTCTCTTTGCCTCCCTCTCTCATTCTCTCTCTGTCTCTCTCCATGCTCACAAGGGAGCGGATCCGCAGGGATACCACGGAAGTCTCAGAATTCAATGGAAAACCATGGGGAGGCCATTCCGCCACATTTCTGACAGGCCTGGCGGGGTTCATGTAGTCCAGGTGCAGAGGGTACAGAAGAGGGTACAGCAGAGGGTACAGCGTTCCACTACAAAACCACTGGCGCTTCCCTTCGGCAGGGCGGCATGAGACAGCAAAACCCTCTGAGAGATAAAGAGGAGCTTTGATGTTGACTCACGGACATTTCAGTGGGGGCTTAAATAGCGTGCGACTTTAGAGAGATCTTGGCAGCTTGTGCAGATGGAAAAAAAAATGCCATGATTTTCTCACTGTCGATATCCACCCTGCTACCTTTGTACTTAAAGTAAACATGACAGAGTAAAGTCTAGGAGCTGGAAAGCGTAACAGGCAACAGCGATTCATGTACTGCGATTGCAGAACTGTATACCCCCTCCAGCTGGATAACACAGTTCTTCAATATTTTCCCACAGCACAAATGCCGTGGGAGAACAAACACATAACAAACTCACTAAGTTTTGTCAATTTGCAAACCTTGACTGTCTCTAGATGCATTTATCAAAGTTAACAAATCAGTGTTAACCCAACACTGTATGTGGTCGCAGAACTAACTAGGTAGAAATTTTATTTAGACTGCGTAGTGAGTTGTTTAAATCTCAGCCTTGGAGCATTCAGCTGAGGTTGTAGTCTATTTTCTGGGTATACAAGGCCAGTTATAACCTGTCGGTTGTTTTACTTCCATGAGGGTGGGAGACCTCCAATCATTGGCTTGATTCTGTGTGTTTGTCTGTTTGATGTTTACAGTTTAAGTTCACTGACATCTTGTTTTTTGGGTTCACGGTTATACTCAGCTACCATCTGTTTACTGGCATTATTGTTTTGGTTAGCTGGCATCTGCCCTCAAGTTTTATGGTTTTTGGGTAGCTGCCATTTCTCTTGGGTTTTATGGTTTTTGGGTAGCTGCCATTTCTCTTGGGTTTTATGGCTTTTGGTTAGCTGTTGTCTTACCTCGGGATTTATGGATTTCGTTAGTTGTCATTTGTCTTGGGTTTTATACATTTGATTACCTGACATCTTTGCTTGGGTTTTACGGATTTTGTTTCCTGGTATTTGTCTTGGCTTTTATGGGTTTGTTTATGGGTTTGTTTTCAGTCTTGGTTAGCCAGAATTACGCAGGCGGTGTGCAGTACAAGTCTGTGCCACAAGAATAAGTCTTTTGTTTGGGTTCATTGTAGTTGTCCTGTTCCTGGATCTAGGCCCTATTTTGTGGTTCCTGTTACAGTTTTTTCTGGTCCTCCCAATACACTACTGAGTCTTGTGTATCTCAGAGTCCCGCCCCCCCCTCCCATACAGTTGGCCACACCAGGTCCCATCAGTTACCTGTAGTCTGTGTTGAGCTGTCCAGTGGGCCCAGAAAGCCTGGCATTGTGGATGGACTATTTGGCTCGAGGTGTCCTGTTACAGACTATGGAAGTCAATAAATTTAAATTAAGAAATTTAGTTTTATCCCAGTGTTCTGAGTCCTGTTCATGGCAAACAGCAATCCAAGGCTGGAGGAAGGATGGGAAAACGGGTGAATTGAGAGCAGGAAAAGCTTAACTCTTGTAATTGATTTTATTTGATGTAATGTAAGAGCTTCATTGAAGTAGCACAACAGTTCTTTTTAGGGCCAGCAAATCTCTGGTTTTGCTGGTGAGCATAACATCCATCAGAAACCATGACGTAGTGCTTGACCATGGAGAATTTCACTAAATGGATAAGGGGGTCACGCCCACTTGGGCGGGGCCAAGCACCTGCGGGCGATCGCCAGCTGATCGCATGCTACTTACCACTCGCGAACGTAGCAGGCCTCGAAAAGTATCGTTGCCATTTACGAATGAGCCTTGCTGAGCAATTTCTCTGTCTTCTGTCTCCCCGGTTCGTCCTGCCCGCCTTGCCTGCTCCTCCGACCCGCCTGCGCCTGCACTCTCCTGCCCTGTCCTGCCCCGCTTCCTCACCGGTCCTTTTCCTCCCTTCTCATCAGAACCCCGTCTCGTCAGTCTACTTAGGATAGATCCCCCCGGCTCTCGACCTTCGCCCGTGACTCGACCTCGATTTCGGATTCCCCTCCTGGATTTGTTTGCACCCGTGTTTAATAAACCTGCTTGCCTCTGCATTCTGGGATCCGCCTCCTCCGTTCTTACAGGACAAAAGTATCAGGAAAAATGGCCATTACACCTGCAGGAACCTTTATGACATCCCATTCTACATCAATATGGAATTGTTCCACCCTTTGCAGCTATATCAACTGGCATTCTTTTGGGAAGCCTTTCCATAAGATTTTGGAGTGTGTCTGTGGGAATTTTTGCCCATTCATTTAGCAGAGCATTTGTGAGGTCAGGCACTGATGTTTGACGTGAAGGCCTGACTCACAATCTCCATTATAGTTCATCCCAAAGGTGTTCAGTGGGGTTGAGGTCAGGGCTCTGTGTGGGCGAGTCAAGTTCTTCCACATCAAACTCAGCCAGCCATATCTTTATGGACCTTGCTTTGAGCTCTGGGGTACAGTCATGCTGGAACAGAAAAGGGCCGCCTTCCCCAAACTGCTCCCACAAATTTGGAAACATACAATTGTCCAAAATATCTTGGTATGCTACAGCAATAAGAGTTCCCTTCACTGGAACCATTAGGCCTAGCTGTGCCTTTGAAAAACAACCACATACCATTATCCCTCCTCCACCAAACTTTACACTTGGCACAATGGAGTCAGGCAGGTAACGTTCTCCTGGAATCCACCTCACCCAGACTCGTCCATCAGACTGCGAGACAGAGAAGTGTGATTCATCACTCCACAGAACACGTTTCCATTGCTCCAGAGTCCAGCGGCGGCGTTGCTTTTCCCCACTCCATCCAACGCTTGGCATTGCGCTTGGTGATGTGAGGCTTGCATGCAGCTGCTCGGCCATGGAAGACCATTCCGTGAAGCTCTCCGCGCACAATTTTTGTGCTGCATTTAATGCCAGAATAAGTTTGGAACTCCGCGACTAATGAGTCAACAGGGCATTGGCAAATGTTGTGCACTATGTGCCTCATCGCTCGCCGACCCTGCTCTGGTACTTTACATGGTCTGCCACATTATGACTGAACGCCTGTTGTTTCTAAATGCATCCACTTCGCAATAATTCCACTTACAGTTGACAATGGAATATCTAGCTGGGAAGAGACCTCAAAAACTGACCTATTGCAAAGGTGGCATCCTATGACGGCACCACACTTGAATTCACTGAGCTCTTCAGTATGACCCATTCTTTCACAAATGTTTGTAAACCTCACTGCATGGCCAGGTGCTTGATTTTATACACGTATAGCAATGGTTCTGAAAGATACACATGAATTCGATGATGTGTGTCAATATGATGTACTTAAAACTGATCAAATTTACATTACAAAGCACTGTGGTAGCTTATTGGCAAGAACCTTCTACAAAAACTCATATTCCCCACTTGGCCAAGGGAAATCTTGAGGTGGAGTGGAGATGGTAACCAGTGATGCAAGACCTCAAGAAACATATGGGGAGTAAAGCAAAAATCAAACCTCACACAATGGTACAATGTAACTAAAATCTCAATCTAGTGAGAGAGGAAGATGAAGTAGAGACCACACACAGTCAATTAATGTCTATTTAACATTACCACTGATGATTTATAGAGACACGGGAACTGGAAGATCAAGCTGACAATACAAAGGCATAGAATCTGAAAGGTTGAGATATAGAAGAACAGCTGAGAACAGAAAAGGCTTTAAACGTAATAAATAATTAGCTGGAGATCTGTCACAAGTTAATCCTGTGCTGGGAAATTCTCTCTGCTATCAAAAGAGAGCCTGTTATCAAAGGGCACTACGATTTATCACACAATGTGTCACTGAATTCCAGTTGGCTGTGCCACACCACATTTACAGACTTTATTAGTCATCTTCTCAAAGTAACTTAACAGTCTGAATGCTGCATATGTTGCCGTCCTACACTTTGGAAGAGATTATAAAGAGCAGAGTGGCCGGGAGGATTTTTATCAAGTAATTATCCTTCGACATTTGTTATGGTACGGCTGGCCTTCGCTGGAAGACAGAAGCAGACGGTGAAATGCTTACAGCGTCTTTCTGCTCATTCGCAATTCTGCCCATCAGGTGCATTTAGCACCATGACCCCACTAGACAATAAAGGGAAGAGGCATTGTTTTCCATCTTGAGACAATAGCACCCTGATGCCAGCAGAACCTGGTTAATGCCCCTATAGTTTGGAAGGCATTCATATCATGGATTTATGTGCCATATGATTTGGGATCATGTGGAAACACCCGACATCCATTTCGATTGGTTCAATGTGACAACATCAATTACAGGAGTCATCTGGTCTGTCTGGAATTTCCCTGACTGACAGACCAACGCAGTTTTGTGAAAAAACAGAATATCAGCTAATGAGTACAGGCAGTCCCCAGTATACACACGAGATCTGTTCCCTCAATCTGTCTGTAAGTTGAATTTGGAGGTAAGTCAGGAAAATGAACAATACAGTACATAATAATTCAACATTAATAATAAAAGTTACTACATATGTGTGTTGTACTGTATGGTGAACAACTGCAGCCGTGCAATGTTTTCACAATCATCACAAACTAGTGTGTGAATTAGTTATTATGACGCCTCATCTTGAATCCGAATCTCTAATATAACAGGCCTTATGGTAATCTGTTCTTTAGTATGAGTTGTCCATAAGTGGAATGCTGTTAACCTGAGGACTGCCTGTATTCAATCTTTACAAAAATAACAAACCCTTACAGTAGGGTACTTCTTCAAAATAATAATAATAATAATAAAAATGTGTCCTGACCATAGCTTATAATGTCTGTAAATACGCTTGGATAATTGCCTTGCCTGGTACATCCATTTGTATGAATTCAATACTTACTGTACCAGAGCCGACAGTGATTTCAGCTGGACTTTTATGCTACCGTGCTTATTAACAGCCAAGTAGCCTAGAGATATAAAAGAAGCAGAGAAAGTTACAGTCACTGCAGCCTGACAGTGTAACATATGTTGGAGAAGCTCTCCGGAGAGCGCCGTGGAATATCAGGGTAGCCGTGGTGCATCGTGTGAAATCTGTTATATAATAATATATGAGCTGCTGCAGCAAATGAAGAGGGATGGGAAAAGGAAGAAGACAGGAATACTGTGGGCACAGCTGGGGGAGCCTTGGGTGTCCTGTGAGATACAGCGTCTGACAGCAAGGAAACCTGGAAACGGTGACGTCTTCCTTCACATGACCATGACGCACACCCACACACACGCACATACATACACAAATACACACATTCATACATAAATACACACAGGATTGTAATTGTGTCTTTGTGGGGAGTCTCCGTTCATTTCTATGGGGAAAACTCTAATCACATAACCTCTACCCAACCCTAACTTTTTGGCATTTTTATTTTTTGATTACATTCGCAGATCTGTGTGGGGACCTGAAAAATGGTCCCCACAATGTCAAAAAACAAGTTTTGATTACATTGTGGGGAACATTTCAACACACACACACACACACACACACACACACACACACACACACACACACACACACACACACGCACACGGCAAGAATAAGCAACATGCTGGATTAATCTTTAAGGTTATCCTGACACTACAAAATAATTGCCATGCCAGATGGCCCAGTTTGGTTCTCACATGTAGTATCTATATTATATATTTTTATTTTTATTCAGAATATAGCTTTGTAAGCTTTGCATATAACAAGGGGAATCTTACACCTTTTTTTGCATGCAAGCAGGTATTAATGCATCTTAATGCATCTTTTCAATTTTCCTATTTTTTTCTGGGGGGGGGGGGGTTACCCTAGACTGCATGTCAGTCCATCACATTGCACAAACATGTACATATTCTATTATGATATTTTCATTCTTATATTTAGTTAATCACCTATATATAAAATGATATATTGGCAAGGTATGTATCTCTCATAATTACAACGCAATACTCATGAATATTGCATTTTAATTTGGAAAACGGGGCAGTACATATCAAAAATAATGACATTTCTTTTCTTCTAGCTTGACTTATCAATGGAGCCATGACCAGAATTATATTCCAGGATGCATTCAGCTCATAAACTGGTGTTTACAGAAATGTCATATCGCCCATTTTTTAATTAGCTTTAATAAGATTTTAGCACAGGAGCTATATAGTGTAAAGACCTATAGACCCTCAAGCAGATAAAAGGAAGTGAGCGTGACTATAAATTATATCCATCCATCTTCCATAACTACTTATACAGTACAGCCAGGATTCTAAGATAGGAAGCACAGCGCCCGCTAGATGGATGGTAGTCCACTGCAGGGCATAAACTGCTGCTAACACTGATTCAGGGATAAAATTCACACCCCCATACTGAAAGTATGGGGCACGTTGTGTTAAATATAACAATATATCCCTGGGTAGGCACAACGGCGCAGTGATTAACACTGTCGTCTCACAGCTCTGGGACCAGCGCCTCTCTCAAGTCTCTCCCATGGCTTCATGTGTGTGGAGTTTGCAAGCTCGCCCCGTGTCATCGCGGGATTTCCTCCAGGTTCTCCGGTTTTCCCCCACAGTCTAAAAGCATCATGGGTGATTTCCCGCGTTGCACTGCCAAGCCGAAATTGAACAAGCAGTTACAGAAACGGATGGACATAATTCATCTGGGATGTAGTCTTGTCCTTTGACAGTTGTATATCTATGACAAAATCCTTCTGTATTTGTATTTTAAATGTACATTTTTATATTAAAATAAAAACAACTGAATAGATAGCAAGCTCGATAGTTTAGTCTATAGTTGTAAAACTCACAGCCAATTGGGAAAAGGAGTTTTTTTCCAGTACATTCCTGGGCTTTTTACTGGAATGCGCCAGCTACTACTGGTGATGGCAGCGTTTTCTATAAAACCTGCATATAAGCCTCAGCTAGATAAAATCAGCCCTATTTGTTTACGTTACTGATTCATTGGGCATTAAGATGCAGATGTCGTTAGGCGACGGACCGGGAGAACAATCCATTCTCTGGCATGGACTCGGAGACGGGAACGTATTTTGCTTTGGGTAATTAGTCCACATCAGCTACAATTTCACTTTTTCTCGAGCTAGGTTCTGGGCTTGAATAGTTATGGGCTCAACTGAACACCTACGTCTGGCACATGGGTACATGCGGTCGCTTCCTCATCCTTCTCCTGTCCCGGTTCCTCAGCGAGGGGGATTCTCGAGTGATTCAGCAGAAGAGCAGTGAGGATGGGGGCCAGGTAATTGGGCTTCATATTGCATATGTAGGCTGGAAAGATGAAAGAGATGGCGGTCCCGCGTGTTTAGATGCCTCAGTCTGAACGCCCGAGTACTTGTTTTCTTTTCACGATATCATTAATGTACGTTTATCATTGACAAAGAAGGTTGAGGGCCCCTAACATACTGCTGTGGATCAACTGGGACAATAAGGGCCTACGATCCTTGGAGGGGCTGACAGGTGACAGTGACTACAGATGAGTGCCTCGCTCAGTGGGGGGGGGGCGCTGCTCTACTGCGCACAGATGGCACTGTTTAGTATTACTCTATAGAGCTGTACATTTTCACTCGAATGGCAATGACTTGTTTACAAACTTGCTGTTAGCTGTTCATAAACCCGCTCACCCACCAGCAGACTGGACTATATGCACATCAGGAAAAGAAGAACCTTGAATTTTCCCCCTAGGTTTTAGACTTTTGTGTTGAACATTTTATGCAGCAAAAAGGACAGAAATCCTCCAGTTAACGAAGGCACAACTTAACGAAAAACAATAAACCATTCCTGGCCAACGCTTCAAAACACAATGGTAATAAATCCTGTTTTTGGTACTGTGACTTTTCCATGAACACAGTCTAATGTATTGTGGATTTCCTTTCATCTTTCTCCCACCCAGAAGAAGAACCCAAAACAGAAGGTAACGATGAGAGGTCCTCATGAACGGAGAGCAGGACCCTCTTATCCCGTTGAGGCAGAGCAGAGACGACCTTCCGTGAACATTAATATTATGTCTCTTCGGAATGAGCGAGGAGCGTGCACGAGGAGTGTGCACGAGGAGCGTGCACGAGGAGCGTGCACGAGGAGAGCGGCCCGACGCCAGCGCCCCGTAGACTGTCTCCCAGGAAACGGCTAACGACAAGGAGCACAGGACCAAAAGGAGCATTAGGCTGCTCTACTTATACTCCCAGGTTTCATTTTAAAGCTGAAATGAGAGGCGTCATGGGAACGCAAGCGGCCGTTTGCCGTGCTTAACCACAGAGGAGCTCCCTGGGAGCGTCGCGGCCCTTCACCACGGCGGCCCGATTTCCGTAGAAAGACGTAGGAAGAGCGAACAGATCCAGGTGACATGGGGATGGGGGAAGATATGGAGACGAAGAGAGAGGAAGTGAAAGACTGTAGATTTGGCACAATCATAATAAGAAATGCACATAAATAAAACACAGGTTACATACTGTTCCGCGGAAGTCTCAGACAGTCAAGAGCATGTTTAAGGCTATTTATCTGCGACGTAAGTGTATATTTGCTCAAACCAAAAAACACAATTTGACGTGCAACATTTGGGGCAGCGTGTGGCTCAGTGGGCTTAGACTCTATTCAGGTTAGCAGTTTGAGCCCAGCCTCAGCACGTCTGCAGGTCCGTGAGCAAGGCCCTTAACCCCCAGCTCCCTGGGCGCTGCTATGGGTGGCTGCCCTTTGCGGACAGCCTGCTCTCACCTACACAGAGAAAGTGGAGGGAGAAATAAAGAGAATTTACCCCGTGGGGGTCAATTAAAAATATAGAAGTATTAGCTCATATGGAAATTAACAGTAGCACAAAAAAGTAACACAAAATTTCTTCTGCTCTTAAAACAGTTACGGATCTTCCTGGGTGGCTAGATGAACACCACTTTGGTTGCCAAACCTCTCCTCAGCCTCAGCCATTTCATGTGTTCGTGCAATTTCAGCACCACCTCAATTAATTAATGAACTTAATTAGTTGCATAAGCAAATAAGATACTGATTAGCAAAACAAGGTGGGGTAGTGGTCAACTCAAAGAAGACATTGCTGTAATGGACATTTGCTGCAAATACTGGAGTGACCTTAGGAGAGGTTCTGAAATGCCTATGCTGGCACACTTTGACAGACATTTCATCAATTTTGTACAGCACCAACATGAAGATCATTTAAACCAATGGTATTCAATCTTTTTAGCACCACAACCCAATTTTTACCATGTCAGCTCAGTCGCAACCCTGTATTAAGTATAGGTTTAAATTAATGCACAAATCTGATTGGATGTTCCAGTGAAGTTTAAAAATAGCATCAGTGGTTTGGCTTCTGGTATTGGTTGTGTGTTCACTAGTTTTGTGGTAAGCAGTTGCAGACCTAGGACCCATTTATATGGGTTAATTCTAGGATTGGGGCTGGGAAATCTGATTGCGGATCAGCATAGGAGTTTGCTGATTTTAAAATGCTTACATTTCCAACTCTGCCTCAAGACCCTTTCAGAACTTGCCATGACCCAAATTTGGGTTGCTACCCGTGTTGAGAATCGCTGATACATACATCATTTTCTCTGACTGCCTAAGACTTTGGCACAGTACTGTCTATAAAACAGGAAGGAGAGGGGTTTATGCACTCAGGCATTATGGTTAGGGTGTGTTTTCTGGGGGTGAAGGAGAACTAAGTGCTCCACGTTAAATCGACCGGTGAGGAGGCACAGCTGAAAATATGAATAAATGCTCTGGTCACCTGACTTTGGCGTGTCCCAGGATTCCACCCCCGCCCGCCTACCCCCATCCTTACAATCTCCAAGAGATACATTTGAGCAACGAGGAGAGAGGGAGATTGCTTCTGTGACCGTTCTCATTAAATGTGTTCGGCAGGACGTGAACAGAATTTGAGATTAATATATGCAGGTGTTTGTACAACGTTCAATGGGCATCACGGTTCACCGCATCCTTCTTTATAAGCTGGGAGGACCATGGAAAATCCTCTCAAATCCGTGGTTCTGTGACAAGTGGGAATAAGTTTCCAGCGATGGCTACCCCAATTGCAGCGCGGCGCTAATTGCGTCTTCGCAGAATTCCTGAAGTCAGAAAGCATTTGTTTACATTTGCGGAGAGAGGGCAGCTGAAGGCAGCTTCATTTCTGTCAGGGTTTTAAAACCGGCAGAGAATGTTTAGTGAGCCGAATGAATAAAAATGAGCCGATGTGAAATAACTCCCCGGGGGGATAAAAGCAGTGATATTGCCAATTAAACCTTTATCTTTAGTGAACGCTAAAGGGAGAGCGATGTGTCTGTCATCCTCCAGGAAGGTAAGATCAG
>JAABNX020000052.1:6129010-6143371 GCA_015163995.2 Mormyrus lacerda | reverse complement strand
ACCACAGGCCACCGCATCACACCATGGCACTGGGTCCAGTGTCCATTAAACGCCGACCATCTGAGTGGGAACCACAGACTACTGTATCACACCATGGCACTGGGTCCAGTGTCCATTAAACATCAACCATGCAGGTGCAAGCCACAGACTACTGTATCACACCATGGCACTGGGTCCAGTGTCCATTAAATGCCGACCATCTGATTGGGAACCACAGGCCACCGCATCACAGCATGGCACTGGGTCCAGTGTCCATTAATCATCGACCATGCAGGTGCGAGCCACAGACCACTGTATCACACCATGGCACTGGGTCCAGTGTCCATTAAATGCCGACCATCTGAGTGGGAACCACAGGCCACCGCATCACACCATGGCACTGGGTCCAGTGTCCATTAAACATCAACCATGCAGGTGCGAGCCACAGACCACTGTATCGCACCATGGTACTGGGTCCAGTGTCCATTAAACGCCGACCATCTGAGTGGGAACCACAGACTACTGTATCACACCATGGCACTGGGTCCAGTGTCCATTAAACATCAACCATGCAGGTGCAAGCCACAGACCACTGTATCACACCATGGCACTGGGTCCAGTGTCCATTAAATGCCGACCATCCGAGTAGGAACCACAGGCCACCGCATCACAGCAAGGCACTGGGTCCAATGTCACATTGGGTTCAGTATTCTAAGACCTGATTATGAAATATCCAGCAGGACATAGGGAGGAAGTGATCAGGTATGCTATCTGCGAGAGGGGAAAAAGACCATCAGATGGCGCTGTGTAGGGACGATCACTTCTGTCACTCAGTGCTATGAGTGACAAACTCTACCACATTGTAATAATAATTCATTCCAATATAATATAAAAAGTTATCCCAAAAGTTCTGTTTAGTCTTTTAAACGCTGAGCAGAGCCTGATATTCAGAATAACACAACTGTAATCACTGTTATTCTACATATATTACATTTCACTTATTCACTCCCTAACCCTGTACTAGGTAAGTATTTTAGAAGAAGGACAGATGGACAAAGGGTATCAGGGTTGTTTACTTCGCTTGGGGTCTGACAGACCCCCTGGAGTATGTCCACCACGAGATGCCCTAAAACAGTCTCCGTGAGCAGAGCCTAAAATAACAGTTTGTGGGATTACAGTGTGTTGAGCCTGGCCGGCTGCCGTGGAGTTGGTGCCGCAGAATCTCCCGCCACCGCGAGCAGCAGGGTCCGTCCATGTGGGCGGCCACAGCGGCACCAACCCTACAGCTCTCAGCTTGGACTGCAGCTCCGCCCCCCGAGGCTCCGCTGCTGGCCCGGTAGACTCTCGCAGATAACGGACACTCCAGATCATCCACTTATTAGCAACCTTGCAATCAGGGCTCATCTCACGGCCGCAGATAAACAGCTGACTCAAGGGCTGGCGTGGGCAGTGACACTCAGCTCATGCCAGCGAGGTCGCAGTGCCTTCCTCCTCGGCCCAGCTCCACAGCCTGGAACAGCCAATCACAAGCTGGTCCTTCCCCTACTGGGAAAATGCCAACAAATCACAGGTTTTGTTTCTTATTATCGTAAATAGACAGGAAGCAATCCAAAAACAGTCTACATTTTCTTCTTCCTCTCCCAAATAATTGCTAACACTCAATATCAGATAGATAGATAGAGCGTGTAACGCTACACAAAATTCATGTATAAACGGTATAAACCTCAATTTTCGGTTCACAATTTAATGCAGTTTCGGTGCAACAGGGAAAATAGAATTTGGTTTAAATACATTTTTTAAATAAATAAAAATTGAATAATGACATTGCATCATAACAATCGTAAGGAACTAAATCCTGAGCTTCCTGGTACAGTGTATGGTCGCATATCTGTTATGATAAACACCCCTATAGTCATAGTTATTTTATTTAGGCCAGTATGAATTTCTTGGCAGAAGTACGTTACTGCCACAGGCAGACTAAGTTGGAGAGACGGTTTTGGCATGAGTCAGGCCGGACACACACTTAGGTGATGTCATCTCAAATGAGTTAGCATGTGTTTACTGCAACATAGCTGAGTTCCATATACAGTACGGAGCCACAGAAACAGCCTTGGTCTAATCAACTACCGTTTCCAGTACTGGTGTAAATTTAATGGGAAGCCAAAATGTGCTGAAACTGCCAATTATGACTGACTGTAACCAGCATTAGCTGTAATCAACTTACACTCATAATTAGCATAAATAGTGTGGAACATCTACTTGTGAAATTAGCTTCTGCCCATGTTAATACATGTATTCATTCATTTCATTATGTGTACCGGACAGAAAATTACGTAACCGAAAGGCACACAATGAATTTGTGCACCATTACAGCCCTAATAGAGAGGAGGATTCCAGGAACATAAACTGCACAAAAAATAAATCAAAAACTCAAGAGAAAGTGTGAAGACGATACGCACGGTGTAAACGCACGGTGCAAAGTCATGCACAACTGAGTCGATAGATTACCATAAATCAACCGGGGTGCACAGTTATGTGCAGTATATTTTTAAATGCTGTCCAAAACATCACTAATCCATCACCCACCAGTACAGACCCCTCCACCCCCATGCTGTCAACAAGTTGCATCACAAATCCACAATCCACTGTCTGCTCTCTCTTAAAAAAATTGTATCACCGGTGGCAAGGAGTGAGAGCCCACAAATTTCCCCACCAAAGGAATGTACTTCAGTGAGAATACCAGCTTCTGTGTCCACATCAGCAACTGCCCGTACATTTGGTTTCAAAAACCTTTTAGAGGATAATTGCTTTTACTGAAAAAAAAAGAATTCAAGTTTCATTTTAAGCCACAGGCAGAAGTATGTGGACGCAAATGAACAGAAATAGCCTGAACTGGATTAGCGTCTAAATTGAAAAATTGAAAATGCGCTTCTGCTGGTGTGACGGAGCAAACTAGCCCCTCTAACCGTTCGCGTTATCGTCGGGGTGATTCGCCGGCTCGTATCCTCATTTATTTTCATGACTCTGGAGAAAATTTAATTCAATTGTCGCAATATTAAGTTACCCCAGTGATATTACACCCAGCAAAATCACAGTTTATGGTATTAAGAAATGAGCAGAAACAATTGTGTTATATCACACTTATAAGGAGAAAACAAATTGTGTTGGGCTCTCTCTTGTGATGCCTTTGAAAAGAAAACAAATGTATACAACTAGGACAAACATCAAAATAGAGAACAATTATCAGTGAGAAACGTAGACTATAGACATAACAAAAGATTAGCAAGTTCTTCTGTTCAGATACCATCCAAAAAGTAGCACAGAGAAGCACATAATTGTACATGGTTGCCTCTCGTTTGTGACAGAAGATAAAATCTACTATTTACAGCGGAGACAGTTATCTCTGAATGGGCTCAAAAGTTACCGTTAGCCTTATTTTGAACCTACACTGTAGGAGAATGACTCCCAGTTGGTGGACGTGTGGCTTCTCGAGGACTTTGCGGCGTGCGGGTGCACATGGGCCTCACAGAAAGCGGCTGAGTTCTCTAGACACCCAGCATATATTTGGAAGCACTTTTGCTCTGAATTAAATGCTGAGGGTTGAATAGCACGTTCGGTTTTGGTTCAGCTCCCACTATCATTGGGCGACAGGCTTGTTAACATATTTTAATAATTTTCCAGGTGCTTAAACAGGTGCTACCAGCAACCACTCTTTGCTCCCTCTCCTTGCAAGAGACGAGGCTTGCTACCCGAGGTCGAGACCCAAGTCCCCAGGTATAAGAGATGGTCTGACCCTTTGCCATAGGTCTACAGGGAGCACAACCATGGTTGAACATCTATAAGGTCCTCAAGCTCCTCCACACCTGTTACTACACCTGCAGGGAACTTTAGACCAGCTGGCACTGGCCCATAGAACCCAGGACCGGAGGCACAGACATGACAGCTTTGGCTCGACCTGGGAGCTGAACCTACATTCTCCACAGCGACCTCGCTGCAGGAGATGGAATTATCTCACCCTGCTGACGAGCAAAACGCCTCCAGCTAGGACAGCTAATCTATGTCTTGTCCTGACTCCAGGAAGTGACCTTATCACTACAGCAGCATCGCTTATTCTCAATTGCCATTTTTTTCAGGCCGTCGCAGATACAAGGCCCACAAATCTATCTACCCACAAATCACGGCATTTTCTCGTAATTATTTAAGATACATTAGGCAATCCAGTGTATTCCCTGATATTTTATTAGCTAACTATGTGAGACAAGAATGCTAAATGTAGCTATTTTGTTCTACTTGCCACCTAGGGTGAGATTTACCGACAGAACCAATTACCTGTGTGGGAGGGCTGATCAATTCCAAAATGTTGAATAGCTGTATTCCATTAGCATTTGTAGCTTTAGCCAAACTTTTGCTAGAGGTCCATCCTGTTTTCTAAAGCTCTTTTGATGTGTCCCTGCTTCCTTTCGGCTTCTATTACAGGACGGTATCATTTGAGATGAAAGAGGCCCCTTTTTGCACGCAGCTGGACTGTGGCTGCATTCTGTTGTGTCTGGGCAGGACATGCGGGCGAACAAAGGTAGAACTGAAGACTATTAGGTTGATGAGGTGCTACGGCCATTGTGTTGAATGGATGCTTTGTTAATTACAGGCCTCGCCGGTGAGCGTGCCTGAAGGAGAATGAGCCATACTCACTCACACCCACACATATTCCATTACCATTCGGTTTTGGCAGGTAACATTGCCTCTTCAGGCACCAGGAGGACGACTGCCACGGTCCATAAATGCACGACTCAGGTGAAATAGTGACTGGGCGGTAGTGAGTGTGAGAATGCTCGTGGGTACAGGTCCGTCTGTGGCATCCTGCTCGGTGCACGGCCCCCACCTCACTATGAGCCAAATTCCATCCAGCACCATTTAAGGTGGATGAACAGTGTCCTATTTATAAGGGCTATGCTGCATTGCTCAAACTTAGAAAAAATCTGTTCTCATCCATCCATCTCCCACATAACTATCCCGGACGGGGCTGTGGGGCAACCTGGTGTCTATCCCAGGCAGCAGAGGGCATACGACAGGAGTGCACTGTGGATGGAAGCTTGTCTAATCCTGCTCTCTTTGCTGGAAAAATAATATAGAGACCTTAAGAGAATTATGTAACTAAACAACTGTTTATGGATAGCTTAAAGACCTTGCAATACGATTTAGGAAAAACATTACACCCATTACACTGGCTGGATTTACCACAAAGTTGGGTGCCAACAGAACAGCACTGAGTTCTTTCTGTGTTCTGATTGGTCAGTCTCCTATAATCATGCACGTGCCACTAATGTTAACGCGAAACAGCTGGACGAGTCTTTCAGTCATGGAGACAAACCTTCCAAAGCGCAAGATAAAAACTATTTAGCCAAGTCCAGGGGCCTCTCAGTTTAAAAAGTAGTTTGCAAAACCTGAAGTAGCTCATAGTTTCCTCTCTGACACGGATGTGGCGACCACCCTACCGCCAAGCGACACTGACGTCGTCACAGACGACTGAACGCAGGTAAAGGAAGCCTGCGATGCAGATGAGAGTGCGGGGGGTTTATTTGGCGATGCACAGGGCAGACTGAGATGATCGAGGCAACAGAGGCGCAGCCACTTGCCACCAGCTAAGACAACGCTAGCCACAGTGAACTAGCGAGTCGGGGCCTAAATGCTTATGTAAAAAACGGAAAACACGGGTACCACACATAAGGGCAACCAGGGCAGAATAATGGGTGATTTCTAGACACAGGAGGGTAACACAATGGGCAAACACAATAGGTAGGGCTGACGGAAATAAGGCCCCTCTGTGGACAGAAGCGCCAGCCCACCTGCCTCACGAATTCTCCGTGTGCCTTTATGCAACACCTCAGCAACATCGTTACGTAGAAGGGCCCTCAGTCTGACCCAGATTTACAGTCCAAAGCAGTGACTGTGGTTCAAACGAGGAATGCAGGAATTGTAACATGAGCTGCGAAATGCCCACACGTTTTATTTTATTTACTTTTTAATAAGCTGATGATTCATTCAGGTTTTCACCATAATGCAACATTAAGGGACCACAGCACTATTTTTTGTCTCACTCATTTTTCCATTTATGTGTGTCCTTCTGTGAGTAATATATATTTTTTTGCAAACTGCAGCCTGATTCTTCCGTTCCTCATTAATGAAGGGCTTCTTCCTTGCTTTATGGGACCTCAGTCCTGCTTCTAGGAGCCTCTGATACAAACTGTCCTAGCAGTGCATGTCACACCTGCACTTAATGTTTCCCGTTCCTTTTGAAGGTCAGCTGATGGGCTGAGTCATCCTACGATTCATGAGAAACTGTCGGAGAAGCTAACGGTCATCTCTGACATTAGTAAGTCACTTCTGCTCTTTACCTGACTGGTTTCTGATCGTTCCCAGTGTCTCCTGCTTCACCTTATGCTTATGTGCCGCTGTCTTGGAAACTTTGAGCCTGGAAGCAGCCTGCCTCGCAGTGTAGCCTTCTTCTAGCAGAACCAGGATTAAACCAGGATTTAAAAATGCAGATTTGTTTAAAAATATAGAGTGGTCTCTTATAGAGCAGCACAGTAGCTCGGTTTCCTGAGAAATTGTAAAGATTTAAGTGTCTCTAAATTACCTGTAGCATGTGAGCGTGTGCCCTGTGGCAGACTGCGTTACCCAGTGCAGACACGGGGGCTGTGCCCTGTGGCAGACTGCGTTACCCAGTGCAGACACAGGGGCTGAAGCTCATCCCAGGAAGTACAAAGCAGGGGGCGCCAGATTGGGACACAGGTAGCCTAATGTCTAATAATGTTATTATGGTGTCGGATATCACGTTACCAGTGCTGGGGAAGTCACTCACAGAAGTAAATCCTTTACAGACAGAGGTGGAAAGTTCAGGTCCCGAAAGTACAAATTCAAAGGTTTTTTTCCAACCAACCAGTTCAGCTTCTCTCCGACTATGAGTCTTGATACTCAACTGGTTTGCTGAAACAAAACATTGGTCCGGATTTGTGTTTCCTGGACCCAAACTTTCCACCTCTGTCTGTAATGGGTTACTTCCCCAACACTGCACATTTCCCATTAGCACACATTATAAGTGCATTTAGTAAAAACTTCCACAGCTTTAATCAAAATATCCACAGCTTCGTCTGCCTGCTCCCCAACGCGACTCAAAATCCGCTAGTTGGGATGAGCTTGTGCAGCGGCCAGGTCCATTGACGCGCCGGCATAATGAAAGTAGAATGTTTGCGTCTGGTTCGGCTGTGCTGCCGCAGATCGATACGGGCGAGGGCCTTACGCCTCTCATCCTCAAACACTAAATTAAGATAAATATTGGTACTTCTGTGGCCATGGACTGCAAGGGGCCACTCGCTGAAGATCGGGTTCGCCCACGGGGCTTAAACTGTTATTTATCTGTTCGGTGATGCTGAAGGATTTCGATTAGTAGCTTGCGGCAATGGTCCAATGACTCTTTATAGCGTATTTAGAAACACGGCGGAGACATTTTGGAAAAAGAATGTAGGTGTTAATTAACCACATCCAGTTTGTCCGGAAAGGTAAAATAATGAGGTGTACAGTTGTAATCCATTGGCGTAATTACCTGTCCACTTCAGTCGGAGTATATATATATATATATATAAATATATATAAATATTATTTCATGGGTATTATGTGGCTAATTATTTTACTTCTTTGCCATGTTTAATTAATTAGCATAGTTGAAAACTATAAATTGGCATGGAAAACAAGTTCAACTCGCCAATCAAATCAGTTGCTGAATTGTTAATCCACACTATATCGGCGCGAGTATATCCACCCCATCACGTGCTGCCACATTACTGGCAATTATGATTATCACACGCAGATATCGGATTTATAATCTCCACGCAAACAACACGGTCTGTCCTTCTTCAATGAGACGCAGCGGGGATTCTAATCAAAGCTAATTTAGAGGACAACAAAAAAGGGATTAATGCAGGGGTTCAAATGAGTTATTTTGGGGGCGGGGGGGTGCACCTCTTGTGAGTGCAGTGGCTGGGAGAAGAACAATATGGAAGCAGAACATTGTTGTGAACATGAACGGACTTGGGAAAGTCAACAAGAGAGTCGTTAGGGAATTAATTGCGCGTAGCTGGATGATTAACCCCTATATGGAGCTCCTGGTCAGCTCTGCTTGCACAACTTATGAGAGGCAGGGAATGAAACATCCTTGACTAATTACTCCGGAGTCTCTGTACGGCAGGGAATTGTTCATTTAATACGTGCTAATCCAGCCCATCGCGGCACGGTGACTCCCTCCCTCTACACGCAGCTGCTTTGAGAGAACGCTGCAGCCACATGTGTCCGCATAATCTGCCTCCGCCACTGTCTACTCCGCGGTTGGTGCGTCACTAATGACCGTCATGTGACATCCAGCCATGCCCACCTGTGTCTTCCCTCTCGGCCATTCTGACTGCCCTGCTCGTCGTTAACGGCGTTGCCTCGGCGCCAGCCAGGGACCCCCCCGCTACCGCAATCAGCTCAGATGGGGGGGGGGGGTGCTCGTGACCTGCCAGAGTAAAAACCAATCAATACACAAAGAAAGATTGATGAGCGAAAGCCATGTGACCCGGCCGAGAATAGCAATCATATGAGCTGCGGAAGCATGCAGAACTGCCTATTCTTATCCGGTTTCCACGTGCCTGCGTCTACAGGACTCCATTCGCTGTGACACAGGACCAATCAGCTTCGTCCAGGCAATGGCCATCGGAGACCCACACTGGACATCAAACCAATCAGAATGCGAAACCTGACCGCTCGTAAGCGCAGGACGGCCCCGTGTTCCCATTCCCTCGCCGTATGGCCGCCGCTTACGCAAGGCCCGGTCCTGCACGGTGACTCAGCAAGCCTCCCGCTTCGACGGACAGGCTGCGGCGAAAATGACTCTTCACAAGATGAAAACGGATTAGCGGACTTCCGCAGACAGCCGCCAAATGCGATCAAGGTGCCCATTAGCTCACGGGCTCCTTCTGATACTCATCGCTTCAGCTGCGATGGCACTTGAGGGCAGCAGAGGGCTCGCGGGGCTGGCCGGTAATCACACGTTCCCCGGCGGAGTAAAGACGCGATCAGAGCTCACTTAATGGTCCCGTGTCCGCTTCATGCCAGCACGCTCCGTAGGTGCGCCTAGAAGAAGGCTCTGCATCGCCGTTACTTCTGACTGAGGACGTCCCAAGAGATTTAAGCTGCCAAAAAGAAAGGTTTTACCACGTGAAGGCTGGAAACATTACTGCAAAATATAACTTATTTCATTCGTTTATTTCATTGTTTTAGTTGAAGATTTTCTAATAAAGTCTATCAATTGATAATAATTTCCATCCTCCCCCAAAACACTCATAAGACCCACTCTCACTTCAGGAGAAGACCAGGCCGTGTTTATCGGCGATGTTTATAGGGACACGTACAATCATCAGTACATTTAAATGATCAAGTTGTTTCCCTCCGGCCCGATAGTTAAAAAATTATTTAATAGGTGGAAGAAAGTCAAAAGAGAAAATAGAGTGACAGATGGTTCATAACTGTGACTTGAATTTGAAAATTTTTGCTGTTATCTTTGCTTAGAAAAATCAACAATCAGCTTTTCAAATAATGCTGCTGACTGGCAACTTGCTGAAGACTCCCTCCATTCCCACGAGCTGAGTCAGTAACACCTTTAGCTAGGCGCTCCCTGCTTCCACATCAAAGCTCTCTGAAATGATGAGGTCACTTCTCATTTGAAGAGACAAATCATAGATAAAAGTAACATTTTCTGTTAGATTTCATTTTAGGCACCCTGCCTATAAATATGTTAGCTTCAGCCGGTTCAAGTTATCCGATACAGGAGTTGTTTACATAAACAGAACATTGTTTAAACAAGGGATCCTTCGGTTACACTTTACCTGTGAGGACACAAATAATTTAGTACTCTTATTTAATACATTAATTAACAGGAAAAGTGTTAGTTACCTACGGATCCCGGGTTTGTTCATCATTAATCAATCATAAGGATCCATGGATTTCATGCAGTTACTATATTTGTTCATAATATGTACTTGAGTAGTAACTGAGTTATTACGTTATTTGTTTCCCAGTCAAATGAAGTGCTAGCAATCTTTCTGAGGGTTAAGCACAGAGTGCGTTCGCTCCACCGTGTCTTCGTGTTCTTAACACACCTGGCTGAAAGTCATACACTGCTGAAGAAGGCAGCTGACTCAATTCAACTTCAAAAGTTATTTCTTTTCATCAACCAACTTTAATAGCTATTACAGAAAATAGGGGCCGGTGGAACAAATGTAGACTTAATAAACCCTTTTTCATGTCAGTAGATAATAATCCCTGTCAATCTACATTTATATAGCATTGGACACCTACAGGACGATTAGAAGAGACTTCTTTGGGCAAAGAAATGACCTCAATATGCATAATTTCCCATTTCTCCTGTCCTCAAACAGCTCTTCATTCTAACTTGCTTTATGAGATCCAGATGAATAGGATGGAGTTAAATGAATTGGATGTCACAAAAATAATAATTCCAGTCCTTTGTAATGTGTGTTTCTCACCCCGAATGCCCGGATTGAATGTCACATTATCTCACCATGCTTCGTGTTACATACGCAACAACTGGAAATTCATTAATTAACTGAGTAACTAATAACGGCTGATATTAAAAACTCAGACGGCCTGTCCCCTCTGCTCTCTTTGTCTTTCTGGCAACTCTGTCCTACTATGCTCCATGATGTGTGACCTGAACTGATAGCTGTAATACTGGTTTTTCATGTGTGTTTTGTGTGACCACAAAATCTCTGCTACATTCAGGCCAATGCATTCTGGGATAGCCTTTAGCCCAGTGCATTCTGGGATATTTCTCCACCTTCCTCAGATAACCAGTTATGTAACCCAGATGGATTATCGAATTACTGCCGCTTCTAGTTCAGCTCTGAATTGATGTTCTTTCCAAAACCAGCCACAGAATAACGGAGACGTTTACCTTTTTTGTTTTCGGCCTTCTGCTGATGACCGAATCGGTATGACAGTCGGGTGTCGTGGAGCAGGAACCGGCACCCGTCTCCTCGGAGGTGGAGAATGAGGGAAGCCCGTGGGCCGACTTATCTGTCCCGCTGTGACGGATGCGCCGCGCTTTCTACTGTTTGTCTAGAAAACGGCTTACTTAGATCAGGCCTGACAGTGATTTGTCACCAGGCTGCCTGCGCCAACCTCATTAGGACAATGAATCTTCGAGGACGTTATCCCAGCGTGAGGCCGCGGTGGGGGAGAGGGGCAAACGGCTGGCCCGCCTAATTAATGACCCCTCGACGCAACGTCTTTCATTTAATTATTGCCCCATGCCTGTGATCAGTAAATAAGCTTAAAATTGGATAACTGGATGAAAAATTTGGTCCAAAATGCACCCTGAAAAGCGAAGATGCCTTGTGAGCACGTGTGTCGACGACAAGGAATTTCCATGGCGAGGCGGCAAGCATCGACAGGTCCCGACAGATGGCCGTGAATTCTGCCGTCCGACATCAGAACCGGTAACTAACAGGAGAACATCCCGCAAGTCTCGCTGAATACCTCTAAGGAGAATCCCAGCTGCTCCACACTGATATCCTCGACCTAGATCTCCCCGTCGTACGCATTGTGCTGGAAGATATTTCTCATGCTTTCTGAAGCATGCCAGTGTCTGAGGTGAAGCTTTTGTTTAAATAAATCTGACTAATTGTCACGCATAATTTATACACATTTAAATAATTTATATTATATACACACACACCCTGTTTAGTATTATTAAAATGTAACCTTAATTGCTTACAGCTTGTTGTAAATGTTGTTTATAAACTACTGAATTTTTTTTTAACTAAATAATTCAAATCTTATATAGTACTCATTCCTATGAATGCAAGTTTATGACATTTATGACATTTGTGATAAGCAAATAGTATAAATGTGAAAGGATAAACTAATAAACTTTAATAAAAATTACTTTAAAATTTGCGTTTTTAATCCCTTCTGCATGTGAAACCATAACCATGCAATGCCTCACATCTTTATTTGTGTCATTATTGCATAAAGATTGGTGACTACACACATTATTCATCTGTCCATCTTCAGGACAACTTACCACTACATGCTCTTGGTGAATATTACTACTGGTAAAAGCTACGTGAGGAGAGAATGAAAAGAATGATCAAAACATTATAGATGAGTGTGGGAGGCGGCCACCAGGGGCCCCGCCCACACACTCTGGTCAGTACTCGACTAATTAGCACATAAGGCCGTCCCAGAGCAGCCACCTGATGCCTCGGAGAACCTCTCGGCCGGAAGGAGGCGGAACCCGATGTTTTGTGTTGCAAAATTATGACATCATGATGACATCACGACCTTGATACGTTACTATCAATGTGATTATCATAATCTTCGAATCAAACGTCCCCTTCTAGTCTACTCCACACATGAATAGTCATTAAACGACAGTTTATTAGCTCAAAAAATAAAGAAAATGTTCGCTTCCCATAGAGGGAGCCCCAATGTATTTCAATAAAAGGTTAGTGTTCCATTGGACTTGGAAAAAACTTTAAAATGCTCTCGGATCTCCACCAGGCGCTGTCGGATCAGAGATCCGGCGTTCGCTCCAAAGCCAGGCACGCGTTTCCCTCATCCTCTCAGCATGGGAGCGAGCTTTTTCCCTCCAGCTCGCGTCACGCTGGCGGCACCTATCACATTCCGTTTGCCGGAGCCTGCTGCTGGAACCTTGCCCCCCCCCGCTTCTCTGGGAAATGGAAACAACTCTTACATCTCTATTCACGTTGCTGTTGGTTCAGTACATGCCAGAAAAAAAATCCTTTTAAATGACGTACGGAGAGCCGCTGAAAACTGAAACACATTCATCACGCGGAGAGAAAATGTATATGGCTAACAAGGACGATTCAGGTGAGATCACTGTCACCATTAAAGCACTAGAACCTTCTGTATAGTGTATAATAGATACTATGGTACAGTGACTGCTTTACTGGCTAGCAGGTAGGACCTGCTATACAGGCACTTCTAGGGTAAACAATGTGTCCATTCAAACAAAGCTTTCTGCTCACTGTTGTGCTGAGCTGTGTGTTTTCGCACTTCGCCCTCCTGTTAGCTTTAAGAAGTCTGGCCGTCCTCCTCAGACCTTTCTCGTTAAGAGAGTGTTTTCAGCCACAGAACTACCACTTACTGGATGTTTTTTTCTTTTTTTCCATCACACCTTTCTCTGTAAACTTTAGACACAGGAGCGCATGATGATTCCAGGAGGGCGGTTGTTTCTGACATCCTGAGACCGCCACGTTTGGTACGAACGATCATGGCACGTCTTACCCGTCGTGATTCTTTGCCAGACACCAAGGGCGTATTCACACTTGGCCCGGATGCCTTGTGCTCCCCTGCTGGTCGCTTAAAGTTCTGGGACCCAGCATGCTTTTGTAATCACCATACAACTTTTTGTGTTAAAAAAACATAGGAAGGAAAACACTCTTGCAACCCCCAATGGGATTCATGACTAATGTCCTTATTGTGTGGCTTTACTTAGAGTAATTTTGGACGATATTACACATTTAATTTATTAAGTATGCTGTTTTGTATGATTTTTATTCATTTGTGCTCCATGTATATAGAGATAGCCCCCTCATTTCACCAAATATTTCAGTGTTTGTGCAGACTAGTGTTGCACGGGATACCGGTGCTGAAAAGGTTCCCTTAGTACCACAAGCTGTTTGATATTACATTATATACATCACTAATGCTATACTGCTAACGCTAACCACTGAATCAGAACCACGGAACCTCAAAATCCCACACCTCTAGCGTGCATTTTTAACAACAGAGCAGAAGTGCCCAACAATCGGGGGTGGATACACCCTTTATAAAATTAATACAATGTATTATTTTTCATTTTGTAACTGAATGAATTTTAAATGAAGTGATCTGTAGAGCCTACCTGATCTGTTCCTTCCACGTTTGGTTCATGGATAGTGAGCATGTGTGCATGCGTGTGTCAGTCGCATCATTGACTTCATGTCTGTTCTGTACTTGGCATGGTTAGCGTTCACACTGCATACGTACCGTGTCCGAGCCTGACCAAGCATACTGCCCTATAAAGAGTGATCACACTGCATACGTACCGTGTCCGAGCCTGACCAAGCATACTGCCCTGTAAGGAGTGATCACACTGCATACGTACCGTGTCCGAGTCTGACCAAGCGTACTGCCCTGGGGCACTGTAAGGAGCGATCACACTGCATGGGTACCGTGTCCGAGTCCAACTAAGCGTACTGCGCCGGGGCACTGTAAGGAGCGATCACACTGCATGGGTACCGTGTCCGAGTCCGACTAAGCGTA
>JAABNX020000052.1:6075691-6087109 GCA_015163995.2 Mormyrus lacerda | reverse complement strand
GGCTCACCAACCCGCCCCCCCCCCCCCCAATTTCCATGTTCTGTTTAAAAAGACAAACATGAAGCAAGTTGACCACAAAACCTCTTTCTGGTGACAAGGCTGCCACAAGCATTTTTTGTCTCTCCACCTGCATATGGGCAGACGAGACTCAAAGAGGAACAGAGCACGGCAAATATGTTAGGGTGTCGAAAAAAACTGAAGCTTATTACCTGGGTAGTAAAGTGTAAGACAGATGTTGACCTCAGTATGTACAAATGAACAGTAGCATAATGAAAACTAACTAGAATTTCTTCTGTTCTCCAGAAAGTTGCTGATATCTTCTCAGATGGCTAGATGAACTCCGCTTCTTTTCCCAAACCTCTCCTCAGGGGCACCACAGCAATTGTGTGTATTTCTTGAACTTCATCACCATGTCGTTTAATTAATTTAAATAATTTGGTGTATCATTGATTAGCCAATTATGGCATGCTAGTGCTCATCAACTAACACAGCTGGATGGAAACTGCAAATAGTGTGACTTGAGGTGTCTGACAGACAAAAATCACAGTTTTACCCAAACATAAAGATAACTTGAACACATTTTTCTTCGGCAGTCGGAGATTTTTAAGTACCTGCCCCTCACCATAGAGAGCCAGCAACCTCAGTGGTTTCACGTTTAACGCCAAATGTAAAAGACAAGCAGTTCAATATACCTGTCGGTTTACCACAGTAACTCACATTTTCAAATAAGGAGCCATCTGTTTCAACCAGCATATTACATCTGCTTTAAAAAGTTCCCAGACCAAGCCCTCTCAAGTCAGAAACAATCAAATAGTGGTGACATTTTACTCACGCTTTCTTGGGACTTTGCACGCAGGTAAAAGCTCTCAGAACAGCGCACTATTATGTCAGACAAATGTATTTCCACTCGCATGGTCAGAGTACATTCGGTTTCGTCAAGCAGTGATGTTTTATTCATCCGCAGGCTTTTTAAAACTAACCATGTGTCCGTTGAGCGCCGGCATGAAAAAAATCAAGGAAATGAATGTCGCTGTCGTTACTGCTGCCTCTCCTGTTGCTGTTGTTTTTTTGTAATGTAAAGAGAGCAGACAAGGGCTTCTGTCACTGCCCTTTGACTCCTTCTCTGGTGATTTTTGGAGAGCCTGTAATACTTCCTTGCCAGCCAACCACCCCCCCCCCTCCAGACTGTGACATCCAAAAAGCGGGATTACTTTCAGCTAGACTTTACCAACCCGGCTTCTGCCTGAGGCAGAGGGTCTCATCAGCCGGCCACTCCCACGCGATGTCAGCGGGGTTGATCTTTTTTGCCCTTCCATTATTTACAGAAAATTATTTCCCCTCCTCCAGCGATCCTCGAAGTATTAGAGGAATGTGGCTCGTGGGATGGGGGCTTACGCACAAAGCCGGGGTGTGAGCGGGCATGTTCTACAGACCACCGGGCCGCAAACCCCTCCAATAGCTCTTACGATCCTCATCGCCCTATAATATTCCCTCATTTATAAAGTGCTTCTGTTGACTTTGCTGCCATCGGTTTCGCTCTGGCTTCCTAAGACACCCTCACCTCACGGCACCCGGGACTCCCCAGTGAACTGTCCCGTCCCACACCAGCAGCAAACATCACTCACTTCCAGCTCGTAGAGTAACTGTAGGTTATTTGGCGCGCGGTATTAGGCCATCCATAATTAAAACCATCAGCTCACACGCCTCCCTGACTTTTAAGTAACGCTCGTTCCACATCAGCTGGGAGCCGAGAGAAATGGGATTTTCCCAGGTTAAACTTCTGGGTGTGATGACCTTTTACATGGTGTTGTGGGCCTGGTTTTCATGTATGGAATGCCTGCACTGCATAAACTGGCAGCGGGACTCATACCAAGAGAGCATTTCCGATTCCCTGCCAGCACTCACATTTATTCCAGAGACAATCCTCTTACCCGCCTGGCTGTGTGCCTGCCTAAGACATAGTCCCAGGGAAACAGAGGAGACGGAAAACAGCAGCACAGAGCAGACATCCAGGAGCATGTTGTAAGCCACCTTGGGACAGCAGTACTTAATACACTGGACAATTAGCAGGTATCATGCATGCTTATGCAACCGCAGGAAGATGCATATCATTCTGTGCTCCCTGCTCTGGGAGCTAATGCTGGCTTTCATTGCATTTATTTTACTGCGATACGCAACTCTACTAAGAAAAAGCAGCACGTGGGAATCGCAAGACATCAGCGCCGTCTAGAAAAAGATGAGCGTATCTGTTCGAAAAGGGTCAAATGTTAAATATTCATGCACCCTTTTGTACCTGGTGTCTTTACCTCCACAACGAGCGCCAGGGGAGAGAGGGCGCCGCGCTGGAGGAGAATCCGCTTTCTCTGCCCGGCAACGTTCGGCCGCCAGAGAAGCCAAAACACGAACGTCCGCATCCTCTGGTTGGTCCTTCTCTCGTGAGTACGGCCACTGATGAGGAATGTGCGCCTGCGCGGCACATCATGCGAGAAAAGGGTGACTTCTGGCTTGCGACCAAAGAGAGACTAGAGCAGGCAGAATGAATACCGGAGATAACGGGCACATGACTGAGCGTCACACGGCAAATCGATGGATAAGCCGCATGCAATTAGACCTACAGTACTACCTCAAAGAATCTGTATGATATAAATCAAATAGCAACGAGTAGACACTTGAATACCAAGACATGCACATCTCCTGAACCTATTATCAACCTAGGCATTAAGTAGCTACCTTTTGTATAAATGAACAATGAAGCAATTAAGAGCCGTGTGAAGTCTAATTCAATGGAGTCTGATGTCCACAATGGTCCGGAATGGTTTGGGCACCCCTTTCTGTTGGTCCCACACCCTCGTTTTAAACACACGACACTTGTGCTCGAAGACATGGCCGAGCCCCTGAAAGATTCTACCAAATGGACCCCCCAAATCCAAAGTCACCATTATCCACGCTCACACACGCCCCAGTGCCTGGGCCCGACCTCCACCGTCATTGGCGGCCTCCCAGTGCCCAGTAGAGGAAGCTGAGGACCAGCACAAACACCACCCCCCCCCCCCCCGATGTAGGCGCTCTCATCCACTCCCTAGTGTTGCATGGGCTGCACGCTTTACTTGGCCACGGAAGAGGGGTGTTTTTTTGATTCCACCCGCCTCCCATCAGGAGCCCAGCTGACAGTAGGGGCCGCTGTATAGGGATCAGAGGGAGGGCAGGCTGAGGAGAATTAGAATGGGGTCGGGATTAAGCAGCACAGTGGGGCTCGAACCCCCTGCTATTGAAAACGTTCTGCTTTGAACGGACAATGTTGCACTTCTGCAGACTTTGCACAATAAGCTTATCACTCGCTCACTCTTCTCTATCTGTCACACTTCTGCCACTTATCTGTCTCCTATTTTCTAATCCTTTGCAATACAATATTTGCATTACGTTCACGTTGCACTGTATATCCATATTTATTGTCTTATTGATGTAGTGACATATAATTGTGCCCTGCTTTTCGCACATTAATTGGTACTTGTGTTCTGTGTTTAATTTGTGTTTACCAGGGGCTGGAAGGATATGCAGAGTAAGATTTTCATTGTAGAGTGTAACTGACTGTTTACTGGGCATATGACAATAAACCCTTGAACTGAATTGAATAAAATAACCACTGGAGACCGAGGTTTTGGCATGAAGGATTTGCAATAAACTTGCAAAGTTTGTATTGACTGTGATATGTGTCGCAGCCAGAGTCTCTTTAAAACCATCAAGGGATTTTTCAACAAAAGGGTTTTACCTGATTGCCATATGAAAAGCTGAATTCTGAATTCTGAATCTAATTTAGGTTTGGGAATCTGTGCAGAAGTACAGAAATTAAGCCAAATTAAGGGAATCAAATTAATTTAACACAGATCCCTCCAGCTTCAGACAGGAGGGACATCTAGTTTGCTCATGCATTAGTTTCACGTCCCCAGTTGTGAGCTTTTGGGGCACATTGCTAAAGATATTTGGTTAAACTATTAAACTACAGTGTATCAAATCAAAAACGATTCAACTACATTATAAAAATATGTTCTACGACACAACCGATTCAAGCTACACCAATCAGCTGTTTGTCTGGTCCAGTTCATAGAGACTACCGGGTCGCCGAGCCAGTCTGCTCCAGGCACCGAATGTTGGCAGGCATGAGGTAACGCGTACAGCAGATGCAGCGATACCCAGAGAGCAGTCTTCCTTAAGCGGCAGGTCTCCCTCAGGAAGACAGGGAGTCTGTAAAGGGCACCGACGCGTGACGCAGCGAATGGGAAGCTGGGGCAGATGTGTGAGGCTGTAAATAAGGAACTGATCACATGGTACCAGGATGGCTTGGGCAGGGCAGGAAGTCAGGCTCCCCTTATGAGCGAGCGATGCGATGCACATTTGATCAGAGAATGTTTTTTTGTATATGTACTGATGGTTTAGTCAGGCTTTCGTTCCTTAAAAGGTGCCAGAGATGATACATGCTATCAGAGCAATGCAGGAGGAAGGGAGAGCTTGTGCCTGCGAGGTGCTTAGCGGTGATTAACAGCAAGCGAGAGAACTCGGCCGGGCCTGACTCCCTGATAGGCACACCAGCAGCGAAGAGCAGCTCTTCAGCGACGACCGACGTGCGCTTCCTGCCGGGGCGGGTTTCTCCCGGGAGACATCCTGACATTTAGAGGAAGCAGCTTGATTACAGCGCCATCGTCCTCCACACTGTCACCGCCAAGGCCGCTCGGGTCCCCTTAGCGTCCGTTAGGGCACAGGTCATCAGTACCGCTCCCGGACATGGTGCTTCAGGGACTCCGAGCGGCGGATGACGGACAGGGAGCTCAATGGCGATACCAGGATCCAATGTGCTCAAGCGATCGGGTCGAACTCTGTGAAGGAGCACGAGAATGAAGACCTCTGCTACCAACATTAGCACAATTTTAACATGTTAATATATGTTATGAATATTTTATCTGAATATCTTTCATGCAGTCTTTATTGGTCCATTTTTAAATTTTTGGCAAGGATTTATTTTTTTTTTTCCAGAAGACATATTTAATCAGCATTTATTTAATTCTGTATCCATCGAAAGAAGCCATTCCCACAATGCCACATAATAAATATACTGCTGATATGATAGTTTTGTTTGGCAAAATAAAACACGTAAATCCCAGGAATGGTTCTTGTTAAAAGTAATTACAAGCGCAGGAACAAAATTGTTTTTATGGCTCGAACGGCTTTCCCTTTCAGCAGCGTTCAGATAGAGGAGAATTAAAAAGCAGAAAAGTAATGGAAAAATGCGTAAACTGAAGCAAGAGACACAGCTGAGTAAGTCAGCGAAATGGCAGCTCTGTGGTGCTGCTCACGGGGGCACAGAATGCTAAACACTCAACGGAGAGATTTTGATTGAATGTTGGGATCTCAGTATTGGCACTTCATCTAAATGACTTTAAAATGCACTATTCCCGTCATGCCGGCCGCAGTCAGCATTCGACTGCTCGTGTCACATGACTGATAACCCTGGCGTCTAGGAACAATTTATTTTCACGTAATGAAAGATAGAACGATACTATTATCAAGTGTAGCCTATTCTAAAACATAGTCTACTCTCTTTTTACAAAAATGTTAAGCTGGCATCTAGCTTATTGTCAACAGGACGTGGTACACCATCATTTATAAATCTAAATATATTTAACTAAAATCCTTGATTAAAAACAACAAAGCAGAAAGATACTTAGGATATATATTTGTAATCTCTGCATATAAACCGGATCATTTTGATCAGTGAAATAATTGGACATTGTTTGGTGTGTCGGATGTGCAAGATAAGATTCAGAGGCCTGTAACTGAAGGAATGAAGCAGTGGATGGATGGAAGTGAGGTAGAAACAGCCAGTTTTACAATAGCGAGCTAAAAGCCAGCAATCAAACTTCACACCTGACCCTGCCTGCTGTTTGAAATTTCCAACACGGTAAATATTTTTCAAACTCACTTGAGGGCCTTCATGCAAATTTGATGTTTTGTTTCTCGTGACGCAAAGCGCGACCGTCGATCTTTAAATTGAAACTCCTGCCGATAGGTAGCACAGGATCACACACGTGCACGGCCGACATTTATATTCAGAGTGCGGCTAGAAGCAGAACGGGGAGTGAGTCAGAGATTTATAGGTGATATTTACAAGTACGGCGTACACTCCTTGCCCCCCTGATCATATCAAACTGGGGTGGCCACTGGTGAATAAACCCCTCCCCCATAAAACAGCCCATCCTGTTTACTTATTTCTGCTTTTTTCCTGCTAACAATTTTTTATACTAGGAACAATTATCAAACGTTACAATTAAGCTACAGAACCATTCAAAGTGTCCATTTTTCCTGATGGCCCCAGAATGTTATCCCACTACTACAGCTTAGAATAATAGCATATATGCAAATGAGGGCCATGGTAGGGCAGAGGGTGACACTGCCTTTATACCTCACAGGTCATGGGTGCAAGGCTGGGTGGTGTATTTGTGGTGTACACAATAATATTTACACTGGCAGCTGTCCCCTGAGGGAGCTGCACTTTAGGGGCCCGCTGTTTATCTTAACAGGCCGCTGGCCCTCACAGGGTGCTCCAGCAGTCGCTGATTGCAGTAGGGTTAGGGACATTTGGCATGGGTGCAAAAGCTTGATTGTGTGGGCGTAAATGTTGTTAGTTTTTGAATTGAAGCGAATGGAGTCGCACTGAATTGAATCTGGGCAGGAGTAGAACCCCCTGCCCCGCATGTTTATTGGCTTAGACACTCGTGTCAGGGAATAACGTTCTTTCCCTATTTAGCATTGTGACAGGCATGTCCAGATCATTGTAATACATATAGACAGACCTCGCTGGTCTGTATAATTCAATGTTATTTACTTTACTTCTCTAGACCAGCATATGGCCCAGAAATCACAGTCTAAAATGTATACTTTTCACTTTAAATTTTTATATCTTTTTATTGTATTTTATTTTCTATCATTCACCTATAATTTTTACTGGTATCCCATATTGTGCATCCGACAGGCTGCCTATGACCCTGAACAGGATAGACCAGAGTTTCTCAATCTGGTCCTTGGGGTCCTGCAGACAGTCCATGTTTTTACTCCCTCCCAGCTACCGGGAGGGAACAAAAACACGGACCGTCTGTGGGACCCCGAGGACCGGATTGGGACACACTGGAATAGACAGTTTGTGGACGGATGTATGTATGATTTTTAAAGTTATATGGTTACCTTTTTACGTTCGCTTTTTAAAGATGTGCCTGGCTGATATCTGTCTGTTGTCAGTGTGCTCTTAGCATGGCAGAGAAGCCTCGTGACATTAACGTCGGAAGGAGCTGAGAGAAGGAGAAGAAGAAGAAGCCTCAGAGCGGAATACGCTTTCGGCATAGCGGCAGGAGCGACGGCTTCGGGAAGCGGCCGCGCTTGTGGGTTTATTTAGCCGGGCGGAGCGCACAAGGCCACCGGGAGAGAAATCGGCGGCAGGCAGACGCAGGTGCTGCTAAATGGGCTTTTAAGCTGCTGTTACATCATGCGGTGGCACCGTGTCACACCGGGCCTCATAAAGGGTTTTCATGCGGCTGCAGGCTGCTTCACCGGGCGCCGCAGCCTAGAAGAGCCAGAGATTAGCTGAGGGATCAGGCAGAGGTAACAGGCAGCACCCTGCAAATGTACGGCGGCCGCCTCTTCCGTTGCGGGCCACGCCGCGCTTTCCCAGGGCTCGACATCCTCCACACCAAGGTGGGGCGGGTGGGGCTGGAGGAAAAAGATCGCCCATGAAGCAGCTTTCTGGGGGGGCGTGAATCTCACTCTGCTTTAAATAAAAGGCCACTCCGATACTCAGAGATGGAGATTTCAGGTCCAGAAAGTACAGATCCAGACCAGGATTTTCTTTCAACCAACCAGTTGAGTATAAAGAGTCACAGTCACAGAGAACTCAACTGGTTGGTTGAAACAAAATCCTGGTCTGGATTTGTACTTTCTGGACCTGAAATCTCCACCTCTGCCGATACTGCAACACGCAACAGCTGTGCCCCTCCCTTTATTAGGACTCGGACGCTGCTTTTGGCCAAATGCGCCTCAGACTTTGAAAGTCAGCACAGCTGACTCAGCACTACAGAGAATGCTAGTAAATTATGCATGCCAGCAAGTCGCTATATAATGAGGAGGACCATTAAATCAACATCTGAATAATGTACCACATAGTACAATACTGCATAATATATTAGCTACAGTCCACAGAGCGACACATCCTCATGTGTAGGTATCCAATTGTTAGCTTATATGTTTTCTCACTCTGTTCTTTCTGCTCCTTATACACAGAGCAGAATAATAAGGTAAATTATCATTTGTGCACTGTTATTTCTGCATTTGTCCCTGTCTTAAATACCCCAGGGTCCCCCAACCTCCCCACCTCAACCCCAGAGTCTATGCCTTGAAAGACATCTAACAGGCAGAGAGAGTGTACAGGAGGTGTTTTCCCACCTTTTGTCGAACCGCCCCAGCAAGGCTGGATGGGAGACCCCCCCCTTACGCTCCTACCCGGCGAGGCGGTAATTGGACGTCAGGCTTTCAGCCTCCCACGGATGCAGGTTCAAATCGCTGTTGACATTTCCATTCAGCCTAGCCGCACATTCGCTGCCCCACCTCACCAACCACCATGAAAATCGCCGCAGGTCATTACCTAGTGTCGGCTTCTGAAATATTTAAACACACAACGGTCCACAGTCATACCAGAGAGGTGTTTTTGAACGGAATTGATCAAAATGATCAATTAATGATGATTTCAATCAAAGATCCTGGATTATAATAAACACAGATTAAAATTTTAAATTTATTGTTGTACTGCCTTAGTTGCAAAACATTCAAAGATCTTTCTGTTGATTTCCATCAGAAGTTGATTTAAACTAGAATACAGACACTCCTGACTTAACAACAGAGTTCCGTTCCTATGACTAGGTTGTTAAGCGAATTAGTCTATAAGCAATATTTCAAGTATACTGTACTGGTAGTGGGTTTGTGTCAACCATATTTAGATATTGTTTTGATGCCACCATTTATAACATTTTGTATTTTTATAAATGTTTATACAGTAGTGTTCTGTGTGCTGTAATAAACAGAATAGAAGAAATCAGCTGTAATATACATTACTTAGGTTTGCATACTGTAAATACAGGGAAATGGAGACTGCGAATCTGAGTGTTGTGATTGCTGAGCAACTGCAGGAACAAGACTGAGACTGAGACTGAGACTAAGACTGAGACTGAGACTGAGATTTAGACTAAGACTGAGACTGAGAAAAGGTAATTTGACGTGAGACACTTGATGCCGAGACACCGCGCTGTCATGTCCAAGACCAACGTTCTCGTACAGCGTACAATACTGACTGGTCAGAGTGCTGGTCCTAAGTCCAGGTGGTAGGTAAACAGGTGGGTTGTTAATGATGAGCGTCTATATAACGGAATCAATTCCACATGATATCTGCGTGAATCTTCACAGGAAAACTTCCCAAAGTCGTTTCACCAGGACTCACATGATACTACACATCTGACAAATTCCAATCTATGCACGTGATGCCTAAATGGAATGATTCATGATATTTCAATTAGTCCATTGTTTAATGTCCCCTCACTACCCGCATAGGGATCTCTGGATTTCATAGTCAACAGGCCTCGCTTTTGTGACAAGTTACACATTGGCAAACTATCTCCATATAGCAACCGATTTTATGCACCGCAGATCATTTTTTTTACCAAGATAATTGAGACACCAACAACATAAAGCAATAGCTATAAGTATCGATTTCGGTTTGAAAAATAAACGCTTTCTCTCCGCAAAGGCTGTCTATTTTGCCTTCCCGGTGGTCATATTGAAATGAGATTTTATATTCACCAGGACACGGCGAAGATTTGACAGGCTGCTTTATGGCTGAGAGGAAATCTGACGATTTCTATTTCGAAAAAAGTGAGAGGGAAAGATCCAATCTATTTTTTTGTTGTTGTAAATTCAAGGTTGGGTAAACATCCAGTGGCTTAAAATATTCTCTACAGATCAATGGTGCAGTTACTGTGGCAGTCTGTCCACAACAATTCATCCGGCCAAGCTGGTAAGTGTATCCACTGTAATGTGTGAGCAATTACTGCAGTAGGTAACACAGCAGTTAAGGATGGTGGTTGCTGGTTCAAGTCCCGGGAGGGGCCTTGCTTGGGCCTTAGTTTTAATGAACTGCTTTTGCAAAATATTTAGTGAAACTAGGGGGAGGAGTTACTTTGGAGGAAACTGTCAGTTTAGCAATTAACTGCAAAAGTGTAGCTTGTGAACTAAATCTTTCAGGATGGTGTTGGAGTGGGTATGTTCTGATGAAGGATGAAACACTTTTCGTTCATGTTAAAATCTGTCTGGCTGGACGCAGAGGACTGTTATACAACCTACCGGAGGTCAGTGCTGTTCTCAGACAGCAGACCACAGGCCTGCAAGGTGTTTAGCTGGGGATCAGTTTAACTTAGTTCCGCATGGATCAGTCCTTCACCACCAACAGTGAGATTCAATGGTTGCATGATCACTAAAACTGAATGGACACCATAAGATCTCAGAAATGATTCTGCATCATTTAAAGCCCACTTGGGATTATTATCATAATTATAATACCAGCAATATTATCAACTGGCATTTTTGGATTTGACAAAAAATGCAGCATTTTAAGTATTTGAAACATGTAATATGGGAACAGAGAATCAGTCATTATCCTAGATCATGAGGAATGTTCTTGTGCTCTAATTCTGTTTAATCGTTCTGTTATGAGGTTTATTTAATTTAATTTAATTTTATCTTTATTTGATTGTTTATTTGTTTGTTTGTTTGTTTATTTATTTATTTCAGTTTTTGATCTTGAAGTGCTTCCTGGCACTTGCCTGCCTGTCATTGTAAATGAGTAACTGCTCTTAATGCTTTGCCTGATCAAATAAAGGGTAATGAATGAATGAATGAATGAGAATCGTTACGCACATGGCTTGGCTCCGTCTTTCAGCACGTCGACGAGCCCCAGAACATCCAAGAGGACCCGCCGCTCCCGATAACCAATTATTTGCGTGTATTTAAATGTTATGGGGGGGGGGGGTGCATGACAGTGTCCCAGCTTTGCACATAGGCGGTTTGGGTCCAGCCAGAGCCCCCGCCAGCACGATGGTGACCTCAGTGCCCGCGGGTGTCATTCCCAGAGTGATACAGATCGGCGCTGGGCTTAGTCCCCACCGGCGTGCACTGCCTCACGCCCCTATGCAAACATTTGCATTACAAGACAAAGGTACGAATTTACATGCGAGGCGCTCGACCAGGGAGGCCTGCGAGACAGGAGTGGGAGGGAAAGGGGGGGCTAATTTACATCAGCAGCGACGGCGGATGCAGTGACGGCGGATGCAG
>JAABNX020000052.1:6009419-6041370 GCA_015163995.2 Mormyrus lacerda | reverse complement strand
CACAACCAGAGGGCGCTGTATTCAATCCCACTCCCTGTCTTCACAGCCAGAGGGCGCCATATCCAATCCTGCTCCCCATCCCCACAACCAGAGGGCGCTGTATTCAATCCCACTCCCTGTCTTCACAGCCAGAGGGCGCCATATCCAATCCTGCTCCCCGTCCCCACAGCCATGGGGCATAATATGTAATCCTATTCCCCGTCCCCAGAGACAGGGGGTGCCATATCCAATCCTTTTCCCTGTCCCCACAGCAAAGGGGTACCATATCAGTCTCGCTTCCTGTCCTCACAGCTAGGGGGTGCCGTATTCAGTCCCGCTTCCTGTTCTCACAGCTAGGAGGCACTGTATGTGATTTTGCTCCCTGTTCCCACAGCAAAGAGCAGCCTACAAACCTGCACCAACCTACTTCGCACAGTGAAAAGTCCTGTCAGCTTCCCCTGCAGGCAAGAGCTCTTACTGGCAACACTTTAAAGATACATTTTTTTATTATTTCTATTTGTATAATTGTATTTAAATAGTCATTGTGACAAATATCTATATCCTGTGAATATTTATTTATTTAATATTTGTTGGATTCAGATAATTAAATCCTTTTTCTAATCAGTCTGATTCAACGCACACTAACAAAAAAAGCGTTTTTCATTTCATCTAAGTACTTACAGGAAATGCGCTTCAGTTCCACATTGCACTTTTCTGAGATGGCTGCCTACTACGGTAACAGATACCAAAACACTTCCATGTTCTTCATCGCTGCTGGGCTGGGGTGAGGGCACACAGATGCAGACATCTAAATCCTACTGAGATGTATGCATATTAATTGGTTGCATATATTCACATTTTTCCCTGGGAAACATACACAGAAATGTTATCGCTAATAAGAAAAGTAATTTGTACAGAATTACTCCTTTCCCTTTTCCCAGATATAGCTTAAACATTGCTTTGGGAATATATATTCCAAAGTGACCTGATAAAAAAACGGTATCTCTTTAAGCTGTCTGGTATATTTTGTTGAGACTCGTTTGTTGCCGACGTACAGACAGCGTCCTTCCTTCTTCTTTGGCTATAGTGCACAGCCTCCTAGTGGACGAAAGCGGAACAGCCGGGGGACCACTGCTGACAACCCCTGATGCAAAAGGTACATTTATTCCCGGAGTAAAAACCTAAAGCAGAAAGGCCCAGATGCCTGAGGAAGCAATTTCAATTAAACATATTGTTGGGCGGCTAGAGGGATCCTGAATCTGCACTCAGTCGCCGCGTCTCGCGCTCTTAAGACGAGCGTCTTTTGGAAACACTCGCCAGGCACGTACACGCGCGCTATTCAGAAGTTATCAAAAAGGCTTGATTAACCTTATTCTGCTTATTTGTTCATGAAAACAGACACGATGATGATTTTGTCTCTTTATTTTTTTAAAATATAGGAGCACAATAATAACACCAAGAAATAAAAGGAAAGGAAGCTGCCTTGTTTCATAATTGTGAGGTAATTATTTTGGGTTTTGCCGACGACCGTATCACCATCGCCTGCCTTCTGACAAAACACAAAAGTGTGGCATTAAAATTAGTCGCAGTTAAGTACTGCAGAGATATGTAGAGTTGTGACATTTAGCAGAGTAAATAAAAGATACCACTCAGTACAACTCTATTAACCATTATTCTCATAAAGTTAACTTGGTATAATACATTCATAGTAGATTAAAAAAAAGGTAATACCACATACTACTTGAATAGCACTGAGTATTTAAAAGTGTGATAAAGTATACTATAAAATTTAAAAATACTATAAGCAATACCCTTGTATATACCCTTATATAAATCATTGTTTTGCTTTCTTAAATTGACCTGAATAGTTATTATCTGTAGAAATGAGTCTGTTACATTGTTTAGTAAAGCCTCGTGTCTATGAAGACTGGCATAACCTACAATCCTCAAAGTCAATTAACGGACAATGTTAAAGGGTACAACAGCATTTCACCTGAAATCTGAACCTGTCAACTGTGATACTCCAGAACCTTAACTGGACCAGTGTTCTAGCCAAGTTCCCAAATCAGGCCCTTATCACTAAGCCCAAGGGCACACAAGACGACCGCCTCTTTGCATGCCAACTGGCAGTGCATTTCCTTGAATCATCACCGAAAACACAGACGTGTTTTAAGGTCTCTCAAGCAAAAGACGGTAAACTAAACAAATTAAACAGAAAGAGAGTACCACACAGACATCTATGTGCTTAAGGGAAGGCATCTTTAATGCTTGACCAGAAAGGATGTTTCATTTCAAACATATACACACAGCCAAACAGAGAGAGAGAATGCTCACTTTGGTTTAAAGTTAACCGGACTAGACTCCTAGGAATTTTTCCTCTTCAATGGGCAGAACGAATCACAATAAAGATCAAAGTCACCAAATTTTCTCATAAAGACTACAAAATATTCACAGCCTGTACCCAGAACCTGAACATCAAGTTCAAAAAGACTAGAAGCTTGTAGAAAAGCAGTTGTGCTGGACTGCATTTTCACAGACGAATCTGCGGCGAGTCAGCCTGGGCACCAGAGAACAGACGCACAGGAGAGTCGACTTATCCAAATAATGTTCTTAATCTGAGATTTTATTGTGGCTCCTTCCAGACACACGCACACAAAATGAAAACAAATGAAACAAACCCTACTATTTAAAACACAAAACCAGCAAGAAACCCACAGCCACTACACAGCCAAGATGCCCCCACAGCCCCTGAAACTCCCTCCAGCCCTGCATCCACCAGGTCCCCACTGGCTGTATTTAAAGCCCTAACAAGTGGGCCGGTGTGATCGGGCCCAGCTGGGTTTCATTAATTGAGAAACTCGGAGGGCACAAGGCCGTGGAAAGGCTGGATGTGTCACGGCGCCTCCTGCTGACTCCCGCCATGCACGGCCATATGCCTGCCTATTCCTGTTCTGCTGCATAGTACCTCAGAAAGAAAGTAAGGATGGCATGAATGAAACATGGACAGTACAAAATAACCTGTGAAAAGAAGGAAAAAAGAACACCAGGGGAATGAACTATAATTAATTTGAACCACAATTACTCACCTTTATCTCGCCACAGCAGCAGCATATCATAATAAAGAGATTAGGTGCTATTTTGTTCATTTTAAGGGAAAATAAAGCACTTCTGTTAAGTCACAGTAATTCGTGGTAGAAAAAATTCATGAATTAGAATGTAATCTTGCTAAATTGCCATTCCAAAGCCGCTTCCTGTGGCCTCCATTTTTTTCTATAAGGGTAACAACATTTGAGCTTTAAACTCTGTTTAAAAGTGATTAATCACTTTATAGCATGTCCATAAACATCTGTGTTCATAAATAGCATTCTGTTATTTCCGAAAAGCCTTTCTTCTTTCGGGAAAGAGGCTGTTTTTCTGATAAAATTGACCATCCAGCCACATGAAACTGATTCTGTCTGCATGAAAATATTTAATTTCAATATGTGGCAAGATGAATCTCTGGAAAATGGAGGGAAGACATGGTTTGTCTGGTCTGGCATTTTCTTCCAGAAGCACAGATTCAGACATGAGAAAAGAAACAAAAATGGAAAACGGAATCTCTGTGATGTCACATTATTGTGAAATTAAAAACTCGCACATGTATTATTTCACAAATTTAATACTCAGCCTGACTGCTTACATCAAAATTTCCAGTGGAAAGGTTAATTTTAGCTCAAATTGTAACGTAGAGGAATGAAATGTTATAAATATAAAAGCATGTCTTGTAAAATTCTCATTAAGCAGCTTGATCATTGATAATTTCAACAGACAAACAACAATTCCAACAACAATCAAGTAAAAAAAAAAAAAATGTTCTGTTTTCAATGCACTTTGAGGCACCTTCGGCATTTCACTGTGAATCCCTGCTTTGACTCTATCGTGTTCGCATTTTATAATTTCAAGACATGGAGCAAAGCAGAGTTTTCACGCAGTTAAAGGAGATAAAAAAATCTCCCAAATTGAAAACTTCGCTGTGTCAGTATTGATATGATAATGCAGTTTATGGTAAATAGGTTTATATTTAAAACTGTCTGCAGAATCAAAGGCATAGGTTGGGGGCCGAAAAATCACCGGATGAAATCAGCGCACACGATAAGTACAGCTGTAGTGATTCTTTCCTTTCTCTGATACTGAGCCCAGCAGTGCCTTCCAGATCTATAGAAGATAAGCTGGCATATTTTGAGAGCACAATCGATAAATTAAATTTAAAGGAAGCAGCAGTCTATCTGAGCTGAAGGCCTCGGGCAGACTCTTTGTTAATGAGCATTACAGGTTGGCGTGCCTCTCTATGAGAGCAACCAGACCCAAGAAAGGGCCCAGAAACCATGCCTTTCAAGCTGGAACATCATAAAATCAGCCAGGAAGAGACTCCAAAATGGACCTTTCTGCATACTGAAGTGCGCTACAATCATGCTCCAGCCATCGACCCACGTAATGGCAATCTCACGGGCCATCAATGATCTCGATGGTCTTTACCGGTCTACGCGACTCGCGTGGCCGTAAGCGATCGGGCACCAACCTCCGTGGGAACAGAACACTGCCTCCCCAACATGGCAACAATGTATGTGCCTGGCAAGCACTTCAAGGGAACTGCATGCAGCCACAAAACCAGTGCTAAATATTAGAATCACATATTAGATTTCCAGCTAGGACTGCGAGCTCATTTTCTCTTCATGCTAAGATAACTTTCTGTGTTTGAAGCGCAGTCATACGCATATTAAGAGGCGACAGTATCAGTTACTTTTATCTGTTCCCATCCCGTGAAATGCAAAGGCGGGCAAGAAAGCAGAGAGGATAAAAGGGGAGTAAAACGTGAAGATGCCGCAGACACAGAGCCGATCTCTCCGTGTGAATAATGGCCAAATTACAGCAGCATTACAGGCTGGCCGCGCGGCCACAGCTCGGCTGACGTAAATGAGGCTGTCCCTGACTGGAAGGTTAATGTCACAGCTGTAGCTCACCACGGCCAGCTCCATTAAGTCAGCCTTTTATTAACTTTCCTACAACAGCGGATAATTGGTCCTCTCGCCGACTCGTTGAGTTTTAATTTAATTCTACTACTAAATTACGTGGAAGGTGCAGATTATGATTAGATATTGTAATTATGACCTCTCATATATATATATCCATCCGTCTTCCAACTGCTTATCCAGTACAGGGTTGGGGGAGGGCAAGGGCCACTGGAGCCTATCCCAGGAAGCAGAGGGCACAAGGCAGGGGTACCTGGAATGGGACAGCACTCCACTGGAGGGCGGGCGCACACACACACATATGCACACACACACACTGATTCTATACTGATAAGATCTATATCTTTGTGTGGACTCTCCATTCATTTCTATGGGCACAACCCTTACCCCATCTACGACAAACTTAATCCATAACACATTTTTAGGAAACTGATGTTATCCTTGTGGGGACCAAAAACTGGCCACACAGGGTAAAAAGTATCATGTTTTTGTTACATTCTGGGGACATTGGTCCCCAACATGTAATATATGCAAAACCACACACACACACAATTGGCAACTTAAAGACGCCGAAACAGTCTAACCACACCTTTCGGACACACTGCTACAGAAAACATGTAAATTACACACAGACAATGAAATGGGGTTTGAGTTTCCCTAGAGGTATAAAGGTATAAGGTGACAGGACTACCCACCACGTGAAGCATATATGTGTATATATTAATGTGTGTGTGTGTGTATATACACATGTCTAGAATACCAAATTTTAAATAAATTCTAGTCCTGAGATACATGTATCCAACGCACAAAGATTACAGGTGCTTAAAATATTGCACTGTTATACTAGCTACAGTATAGTCATGTGGTTATGTTGATTTATTCTCTGTTGATTTACTGGACGTGATGGTGGTGAATTACACTCTGCCTTTCGGCAACTTCAGAGGAGACCCGAAATGCCCACGGGCAGTCTGCTAATCATCTGTCGCTTGCAGAGGACTGGAGTTGGGTGGGAGATAGGAATGGAATGTGGGGGGAGGAGGGGGCGGCCGATCTGTGAAAGGAAGCTGCTGAGATGTCAGTTTCCTACGCGGCCACTCCAAGTCAAAAGTCGCCTGAATGCCCGTGCAGGTGCAGCACCGGATCGCCGCACAAAAGGCGGCGCCTCCGTAAACATCGTGGCACAAAAAGTTAAATACCCCCGAGTCAGCGAAAGCAGCAGGAGGGGAGGCGAAAAAAAAACACATAAAACGAATCGCAGTCTAAAGGCACGGGTGACAACAGGCAGTCATTAAGTGCGGGCTCTTCACTCGCATCCAGGAGCGTTTGCGGAAGCAAAAACAGCAATCAGCACAACTCAGATGCAGCGGCCGCTCTCCAGCGCCAGCGCGGACTTCATCTCTCTCTCTCCCTGCCTCTTCGCCTGTAAATAGGACAGTCATTATGAAGATTTTGGTTAATCTGTGTAGTTTCTTGGCCCATCTCCTTCGGGGCTGGTCATCTCGAAGTGCATGTACAGTGAACACGCGATCTGATAACAACGAGGTATTATAATTAAAACGATTATTTACACTTGGTTTTAAAATGCCTCTTGGGTGATCAAATTGATAGTGGACAGTGCTAAATACAAGCGTAAATGACTATGAAGACACATTGCGATCTGATGACTCAAACAAATTGCCGACGTGGTCTGCGACACATTTGGCCATATATCTGCTGTAGTGTAAACACGAATGCGCCCAGATGTGTCCCCGACAAGAATGTCACAATAACTGCAGCACCATTCGACATTCTGCCAGAAGTGACATTAGGCAGTAAGGAAATTTGAGCACAACTGCTCAACTGGACACCTTGGAGATGCACGACAGACACGGGTGTAAGTGGCGATGTGTCTGGGCTGTCCACTTGTGATCTTCTTGCCGTAGATGCGTTTTTAAAACTAAGTGTAAACAGGCTCTATGACTGCAGTTAAAGGGCTGATATGTTCATTAAAACCTGAGATTCTCTGAGTGTTTTACTCAGGACATGTCCCAAGGCCAAGGACTGAGATTCTGTGAGTGTCTTCCTCAGGACATCTCCCAAGGCCAAGGCCTGAGATTCTGTGAGTGTCTTCCTCAGGACATCTCCCAAGGCCAAGGCCTGAGATTCTGTGAGTGTCTTCCTCAGAACATCTCCAAAGGCCATGGACGGCTCACATTCTTGCTTTGCCTTTGGCTCTCTATCCACCCAAAGTAGGTTTTCATCTCTACTCCTTGTGTTTTACACCACCAGATGACAGCTCCCCTCGGACACTCCGATATCCTGCCTATATCAAGTTCAAACCCTTGGGCCTCGAAACATGATTTCCAGAGAAAAATGCAGCATTTCCACGAGAAATTCCTAAAGCTTATACAACCAAAAGGTTGCAGCATCATAGAGTCATCTCACCCTATCTCCTGTTTAAAGGGCTCAGGGGTATGGGGTTCTCTTTTTTCATCTTCGATTTGCTTTCCCAGCATTGAGAACGCTGAATGTTACAGTTCAGACCAGACCTAAAACCTAAAACTGCACTTTAGCCAGGATAATACTGACAGCTTTCAGGGCACTTTCTGCTGCTAAGCAGGGAATGCTTGCAGGAATAGTCATATATATTGCTGTATGGCTCTTTGGATGCAAGTAAAGATGTGAGAAATGAGACTTCTAAGTCCACAGTGGCGGGATTCCTTTGTGCCGTCATCAACATAACCCGTGTCTCATTGGTTGTTTTTAGTATTTCCTTTCTGGCAGTAGACAAATCAGATCACTTTATAAAAAATAAAAATACAGTGACCAATCAGACCTTTCGTTAGTGCATCCTGACAGTCACATGTCTGGGGGGCCTTGAGCAAAGCCCTTCACCCTCAGCACCACTGCAAGTGGGTGACCCTTTGCTGCCAAGTTTCATCTCACTTATTTGTCTGTGTGTCACAGAGAGCAGGATGGTGTAGGCAAAGAAAGGATTCCCCCACAAGGGATCAATAAAGTGTCATACATTATTATTTATATTATTATTATTATTATTATTGCTGCATCTAACACAACTCACTCTTAGCTTCTGATTTGCAGTTGTTCTTTTCTTAGAAACTCTAAGAGCATTTACAAGATTTTAATGGGACGGACATAACGGCAAATGAGCTTGGTATTTTAATGCCATTAAGTGGACATGATCATCACACTAATTATACAAAACGTGAAAATAGCACAATGAATTTTCAGGGAATCCGTAGTAGGAAGTAGACTGTTCTGTTTTCAACCATTCCAAGGTGGTTCTTTCGAACTGCTATTAAATTTTAAACGCCTTCTACTGCCACCCTATAGCCTCTTAAAGGTCAGGACAGTAGGTGAGAAACGTTCACTGCCTACAATTTCATTAGCATGAGCACAACTCTCATCATTTTTGAATGGTTTGTCAACATAGAAAACTTAATTGTGGCCTGTACTACGAAGTGGGGTTACTGGACTTATCGGGGTAACTTGTCAGATTTAAAGAAACCACCGTTAAAATGTACTTCATATTCATTCACTTACAATTTGCCCAGACTACCTTAAATTCGACAAGTTACCCCGATAAGCCAGTAACCCCGCTTCGTAGTACAGGCCACTGATCTTCTACGAATAAATTCGAATTAAATCCAGATGCTTCTCTAATAGTTTCTTCATATGAGGTTATCTGCATGACGCAGCTTTCAATTTCACCTTTTCAAATGAATACACTTATTATTCACTTATTAGAATTCAATTTAATGTCCCACTTCCAACGATCTTTTCCATTTTTATATACATAAACAAAATGACTTTATTTATATTACACACACCTTTTGAGATGTGACTTGGTAACAAACTTTCTATTGGTTCTCAAAATAATAGAACTTTGAAAATACAGATATCGTTTAGCTATTTGGTATAGCATGACCGCATCTTAATTGCCACTTAAATAACTTAATGCAGCGCTACCGAAAGTGATTTCTGAGACTTTCGCCTACCGACGGCTTTGAGACCCTGGGCTCGAGGCGCAGTAATACCTTTACTACTAGCTAGTATCTGTTTGCGGTTGCATTTATCAGCGAACTGTCTCCTTTGGTGAAGTACTATAGGTAAGACGTACTCCCTCTTCACTATACGTTTAAACGACGTGATATCAAGTAGCGCTAAATGAGAACGTGTATCTTACGGCCTCCGTATACGGGGCTTTTGCTGCAGCACCGGTGTTTCCTGGGTCGTATGGCGGGCAATCGTCACTTACTTCCCTGTAGCGGTAACAAGTGTGTAGCATAGATTATACGATCAAATTAAAATGTTTTAAGAACTGCTGCATGAGGGAAGGGGGTATTAGCAGTTTGTTTGTACGATCTCCCATTTCTGATATATCGTACGGGTTTATAAAAGGGAAGGATTACTGGCAATGACATGATTTAATGTCCTACACGATCCACACATTTTAACCGCTTATCTTGGTCAGAATGGCAGGGGAGCATGCATTTTAAAAATGCAATATTGTATACGAAACTATATATGTCAGAGTATTTTGGGAAAATACGTATATGAAATAAATGTCTTAGTTTACATTATTCATTTTTTCTAGACCCAGGAGCTAAAGATGGCTGCCCAGCCCATCATTAAGCATAAGCAGCGAGAGGAGATCATTAACGGGATAAAGACCCAGGTGGTGTGCACGGAATTCAGTAACTTCATTTTCATCGTGGTTACCCAGTATGGAAAGATGGGGACGTTAATATCAGTCACGCCTGACTCCAGAAACGCTGACATCGGTACTAGTACTTTCACCACTAAAGTACTGCTGGGGAAGGATGAGGTAAAATCGCAGCTCTCCTGTGCTTAAATGTGCTAATTATTTTTAAGTGTATGAAGAGAAATGACTATTGCAATCATAAGGACCCGTTATGTCACAACATTCATTTGCAGGCTTTGACTCACGTTTACGCCAAAAACTTAGTGACTTTCGTCTCGCAAGAGGCGGGCAACAAGGCGGTGCTCTTGGGACTGGCGCTGAAAGACAGCACCATCGAGGGGCTGAAAGCCATGAAAGAAGCGATCAAGAGCTGCCAGGTGTGGTGATATCGGGCTTGTTATCGGGGAAATCATGGACGCCTGATAACAAGTGGGAGCGTCATCTGTTGGAGGAGCGTGATCGGCTAACCCTGGTCGAGATACTGTATGATGAACACTGAAGTTCAAACAATGTGATGGACTGGAGGAGACTTCCGGTCTTTTCCTCTCAGAAACACCAAAGAATTGCTTTATTTTGGAAATTATTGCTCTTTTATAATAAACAACTGTGGGTAATTTTATAACAACATCTAAGGAAAATTTGCACCAGTGCATACAACCGGGACAATGTCGAATATATTGGAATGTATAGGGTTTTTTTTTTTTTTGTAAACGACATTCCTTATACAATAGTGGGAAATGTACTGTTCTGACTTAATTTCTGAAAACAAAACATAAACATTGTTTGAGTATTTTATGTATTTTGTGTTTATACAATAAAGGTTTTGCGCAAGTTTCCGAGTATTTCTCAGATTCCAACTAGGTGATATAAAGCAGAAAGCTGGTTAAGATGCGCTCCTTTCTAGTGATCCAGAACCCCGACACGTGAGCCATGTCACCTCACTAGCTTACGGTCGCATGTGCCGAGATGGCCAGTCGCTGTCATGTGACGAAGGCCACGCACGGGTCATGTGATCAGGGTCTGTCGCTTGTTCTTCACCTGCCCGATATGTGGCCAACACTGTCACGCAGGTGAACTAACAAGCAGTTTGGATTAAGTGGGCATTACTTAGTATATACACGTGAAAGGCAAGAACGATTTATAGATGTAGCATTTTGATAGGAAGCTGGCTTTTAAAACACAAGTAATGTTTTCTATTTAAATAGGTTTGCGGTCGGTAAAACGAGGAAGCAAAATCTTTTGATCGTAAGTGACAGGTCTCCGAAAGGCAGCCATTATACCTGGCTGTGGCATCTTTCGCGTTCGTCTGAGAGTGCTTTAAATGCAAAGGTTGATCGCAGATTGGAGATTTGTTTATGGCGTGTACAGTCGTGCACTTCTGAGGGCAACAGGTGTATTTTCTTCGTGATAAAATCTTTCTAAAATCCAGTCACGATCCAGTTGTTAAATCTCTAAACTTAGTTACGTTGTTAAAACGCTGGAGAGGAATTTATACAATAAGGTAAGTTTTTATATTACTGTACGCACAAACTAACTTTTGGGAAATATGTGAAGCAAAGTAATCGTGTACATCCCCGAATTATTTTTTTTCTCTCTTATTCTTACATTTACTGCCAACCGAAGTCACTTAAGTGCGGAGCATTTAGTATATCCGCCTATTTGTGTTAGATCGCTAATAAACCGAATAGTCGGTTGCTCCCAATAAAGATCTCATGAACTCTAAAAGCGGATGTTAACCATTTAGTCCATATACAGGTTGTGTTAACAGGCGACATTAAATTTTAATTGAATTCACAGCAATGCAAATCAACGTTTAAACGAATTGCTACAAACACTGTATTTACTTTGAACATATCACCAAGGATGGGGATATGTTTTTTTTTTGGCCGTAAAAGTTTGCTTATTTCAGCAAATGAGTTGTTTTACCGCTCAAAATAGTAGCGCTTTAAGGAAACTTTTTATTTGGGGTACTTTTACGACCTAGATTTAAAATGAAACAAGATTACCAATTTAATCGTGAAAGTGTTAAAGCATTTGGCGATTTTTTTTTTTTGTACTCAAAACCTAGTTACAATTACATTTTTATAGGCATATGTTCTAGAAGGCATGCTGTAGAATTAACAGACTTGGTTTTTTCATATCTGCTACGCAAATGTTTCTCGCGGCCTGTTTTGTTCTGCCTGACTGATATTTTTTTGTGGATATATATAGTATCATTGATGCATTTGGCACCCGGCAAACCTGTCCAGAACACCAAAGGCAATGTCTAACAGCGGCTAGACAGTTTGAATCGCACATGCATATTTTAACGAGAGAAGAAGTCATCTGGTTTCAGCGCTTGGTATCAGCTTGTACCTGTACGAATACCAGTGTGAAGTTTAAGCACTAAGCAACTTGACAAAAAATAGTACCGTTTCATAGCTACAATCTAGTACAGTTGTTGTGGATTTAATTTAGGAACCTTAAATGTTTTTTTTTATCTTTAGATCAGTAGGTGACTTCACACTCTTGCTTTGCAGGGTTGCTTCCTGGTCCCGCTTTGTGTCAGTACTTGCGTTGTCTCCCTAACGCTTGTGTAAGTGCTTCTTGTCATATGCTACAGCCTGACTATTACCCTGTATGGTTGAACTAGTTCTGAGAACTGGATGGCAGAGTTTATGTTCCGGCACCTGTAATATTGCATTTTGTGTGAGATTTTTAATCTGGGTTTTGTCTTTTTAGATGAATGGTTCTGGTTCTTCGATGGAAGCGAACACACCTGAGATGGATATAAAAATCCCCAGGCAAGAGTCAAAGATTCTGGCTCACATGCTGCCAAATGTGACGGACATGAAAAACATGACCTTCGTGCTGTCGGGGAACGGCTCCATCGTGGAGGATCAGATCTTCCTCAACACCGTGGCTGCGCAAGCCCTGTCAGGGGTCTTCGTTTGGTCAGCGTTACTCCTTACTTGCCACCAGGTGAGTCACCCCACCCTTCACCTTCCCATAACTCCCTGCCAGCATTATCTTGCTTAAGCACGACAAACAAACAAAACCAGCGTCAAGCGCATTCCGGAAGGAGCGGTCGTGTTGCCAGCTGAAAACAATGGCCGTGAACAGTGCCTTCAGCAGACTGTCTTGCTATTGATTGCTGAAACTTGAACTGGATTTTTTTTTTTTATTGCGACGCAACCTTTCAGAACCGCTGATGAATAAACAAGGCTTTTGTAGGCGAACAAGTTCCAGGGCGTGTGAGGTGAAAATCAAAGGGATCCAGGGTAATGCGAGTCTCCCCAGCCTCCTCCCTCACTGCAGGGCCGACATGCGCTGAGATGAGTCTGCGGGGGGGCGTGTATTCTCTCTGACGGAGTGTCTCTTTGCTGGTAGCAATGGTGGGGGTGCCTTGTCCTGAGGTCCTCCTCTACCTCCTCGTGCCAGCCCGTGACGGTCTCCCCCTCACCGGCGTGTGTGTGTCAGTGAGCAGAGCCACACCCGACTGTCCTCGGTCAAAGTTTCCCATGTGACACAAACTCCCATATCTGATAAGGGGAACAATGTAAACAAGCCGTTTATTGATTCGAGGGACTCTCCACGTCCGCCTTACGGATCGAGTTGACCACAGTGTTGATTTAAGTATCCTTTGTGTCTAGTTTTCTCATGCGGCGTGTGTGCGGTCGTACTGAGGAATACCCAGGGTGTTTGAAGGGTTCAGGGTTTGTTAAAGGGACCGAAGGGAAGTGTGCGCTTTGAATTCTTGGTGTCGTATAGGTCTGTCTGTAACAGGCTGCGTTTAGTAGTCATGTGGCTGTGGGACGGGGACCCCTACTCACCTGTCATCTGTAGTCAGTGTGTCAGATACGGTCCCTCTGTGTTTGTTTTTGTGTGAGTGGGTGGGGGCACTGGTATTGCAGAGAGGAATGCTGCTACTGCAATTTCCAATTTGTGTTTTCCAGCTCATCCACTTGTATGTAAGTGGGTGCAGTAAGAAGGGTTTAAGGTCGTCTGTTCCTCATTAAAGGGCGTCTTCCTTGCTTTATGGGACCTCAGTCCTGCTTCTAGGAGCCTCTGATACAAACTGTCCTAGCAGTGCATGTCACACCTGCACTTAATGTTTCCTGTTCCTTTTAAAGGTCACTTGAGGTCATCCTCCGATTTAGGCACTGCCGGATAAGTTGAGGTTCATCTCTGGAATTCGCTTCGGTCCTCTACCTGGCTGGTGTCTCCTGCTTCACCTTATGCTTGTGTCCAGCTGTCTTACAAACTTTGAGCCTGGAAGCAGCCTGCCTCGCAGCATAGCCTTCTGCCAGCAGAACCAGGATTAAACCCTAATTTAAAAATCCAGATTAAAAAAAATATATATTTTAAGATTTTAATATAGAATAGTCTCCTAATTTTTTTTCCAGAGCTGTATATTATGATGCATGTCAAATCTGGAAATATAACAATATTATACCTATTCAGGAGGTCTCTACTAATTCCCATAACTTTTTTTCTGTACTGAGTGTTTCCATCGAGAACTTTTGACGGCAGCGTTCCTTCTCAGAAATGTAACCGCTGTTAACCTTCTCCGGGGCGGGTCTGCTGTCCAAACCGCCTGTCGGCTGTGGCCCCACCTGCCAAATGCCGTGCAGAGTTAAGACGTCGCACGTAAAATGTGACATTTTCAATTCCCTGCGGAGGACGCAGTACGTGGCGTACCGTGGAAGTGTGCGGCTGAAGGAAAACAAGCGTGATTGAAGAGCGTCCTGCGTGCTTCAGTCTGTCATGCAGCTCAGGAATGTGTGACACCAGTTTGGTAAGGCGGTGGATTGCGTAACGTATAACGTATGAACTGCTGTTTGTTCAGCTATATGCTGTAGGATTTTTTTTTTTCCTTTGGGCCACTGATAGTCCAGAAGATGGTAGCAGCAAAATTTCCCGGAATGGTTAAGCTGTTAAGAACCACCTTAACTATTCATCGTTCACAAGTCTGGAGCTGTGCGAGAGCACCCTTCTGGTGTGCGTGCTTCGCAGTTTGGTTTGTGGCATTCAGCCAGGGAGCCCTTCATCACTTTCAATCTGTTATAATTGATTGACCGTTAAGGGGAGAGAGTTTAAAAATCCCACTGGCTGATTTGTACTCTCTTTTGTATGGCTGCAAAGCCCAGCTTCCTTATAGTGAAACTTTTGGCTGGGTGCGAATGGTCCGGGAAAAATAAGGGGGCTCTCTTGCTGCTTGGGTGGTGAGCCCCTGAATTAGTCCTGCTCTCATCGTGTAAATGCCTGTTTTGGTGGTCTCCTGCGTGCCATTGGCTAACTTTTCAAGCTGGGCTATTTTGTATGCCAGCACGCTAACTTACTATTCACCTTCCCGAAGGCCGCCTCTGCCGTAGCCCCTAAACGTGGCCCAGTGATTTGGGATACTTGATGTATTCCAATGAGCCGATTGCTCAACACGCCACACACTCAAAGATCTCGGGGCTGTGCAGTTGTAAGCTTTATCGCCTGTTAAATATGGAAAAAGAAGCCATTCAAGGCTAATTGTACTAGAACTGTGCGGGGGAGGGTGGGCACAGTTAGCTGGAAAACTTTAGCCTATTGCTAAGCTGCTGTGACACTGGGTCGGTCAGAAACCAGCTGAAAAAGCCTCCCCTTCTCCTGCCAGGTCCTTTAGCTTCATGGGGTCTGCATGCTTCTTTTCCAGAGTCGAGGGGGTTGGCTTACTCCCCCTTTTTTGACGATCAAGCACACCGCAACAGCGCAGGCCTATACCGACCTTTGTCACGTTGCCGTGGGAGACGGCTATTGATTTCATATACCTCATAACCCCTATTTATTCATGACCTTCTCAAACTTTACCCCTTGCCTTCAAACACATGGAAAACAGCAGAGGCCTTTACAGAACCACAACCCATATCAGCTGCACCGGACAGCACTTCTCCTTAAGCACCTACTTAATAGGGAACTGGTGGAAGCTGATATTTATTTATCCGGGGGTGTTTCGAGCTGTACTGGAGGTTCAGCTTTTCACCTGCAGATAGAAAGTTGAGAATAATATGTTTAGTGTTCGGTCAACGTTGTGTGGCAGTAATTGCATGTATCTGGTGTTCCTGAGAGCCCGTAGGCAGGACGTGTAAGCAGAGTGTAGTTAAGAAGCTATTGGTAGGTGATGATCTTGTATGTTTTTAGGTGGACCTCCATTTCGCGTGTGACTGGAAGCGTTCGCACGTTTGGCTGCGTGCAAGCTGACTTTCCATGTTCAGCAGACGATCGTCTCGCTGTTACAGTCGCACAGCGCTGAGTTCTCCAATTTGCTTTTGGTACCTGCAGGTTCTGTCTATCTCTTGGTTCCTTTTCTTGCACGTCTGTTTCAATAAGTCTTTCTAGCAAGGCTGGTCCTACTCAATGTGTCGCCCCAGGCATGCATCAATGCCGGCGCCCCGCCGTCTGAAATTGGCTGGCAAATTAGCGCCCTAGGCGCCCGATGTCAGTCATGGGACCGGCCCTGCTTTGCAGTCTGTATTTGCACCAGGAAGACCCCACACAAATCATTGTGGCTTACCATCCATGCACTGGAGAAAACCCCCCTTACAGTTGTCCCGTCATGCATCCTGGTCACTCTTTTAATCCTGTTCTTTCCCTCCAGATCTACTTGCACCTGCGTTCCTATACCGTCCCCAACGAGCAGCGTTACATCATCCGCATCCTGTTCATCGTCCCCATCTACGCCTTTGACTCGTGGCTCAGCCTGCTCTTCATCAGCAACGACCAATACTACGTCTACTTCGATTCCGTCCGTGACTGCTATGAAGGTGAGCACTCCTCCGCTCCCTGCCGGCCTCTTCGCTGCATGACTATGTCTATCCGCTTCTTTTTTTTTTTTTTTTTTTTTTTTTTTTGTTAATTTAGCCGGGTGGGTTGTTAATCTCCTATTCCTGGCACAGGATTGTGGCTAAATTAACCTGGATCTCCAATAAATTAAGTGTTAATTAATAAAAAGCGTTGTGCATAAATCTTATGGAAGGTGTAAAACGATCCGAGGCACGAAGTTATGGATGTTGTGTTGGGCATCGGGCCGGTGGGGGTGCGGCCCACTAAACTGATCAGACCAGTTCTCTCACGGTTTTCTCGTCTGTCGTCTTCCCGGAGGAAAAAGCCATCATTGTTCTTTGTGGGTGTGGTCCCAGACCTGCCGGTTTCCTTTACGTGATGAGGCCTTGAGCTGTAGGCGCCAAAAGCCCGGGATTTAAGATCTCCTGAAGTTAAGACTTCTGGTGGGAAGGGACGATGGGGGCAGGGTGTGTCCGTCAGAGTCCTGTCGTTGATTTAGTATTTTAATGACTGCTATGCTGGGCCCGTCGGCTGTTCTTCGTTAATAATGACGCACTCGGGAGGGGCGGAGCTTCTGGTTTTTTTTTTTCGGTTAGTATTCTGGGTTCAAATCAAGCACAAGAGGTTGAGTGTAACGTTTACAATACCACTGCACCTACCTGACCTCAGTCCCTCCTTATTTCTGGTTTGTTATTGTGATATGTTAGCCCTTCTGCATGGGTGTTCACTCACAGGATAGGGGAACTGGATGCACTGACCTTAGCGTGCCCCCTGGCCAAGCTGAGGGTTAGAGGGTTGGAGCACGTGATATGGTGCTGGATATTCAGAGCCGCCGGACATAGGGAGGGCTCTGCCTGAGCGAAGCTGATTGGTGCCTCGGTCAGCTTTCCCCCTGCGTGTGAAGGACACTTGTCAGAAGCGTGAAGAAGCCCTGCCTCTTTCCTCTTTGTTTTACAGCGTTTGTCATATACAACTTCCTGAGCCTCTCGTTCGAGTACCTGGGAGGGGAGAGCGCCATCATGGCTGAGATCCGAGGGAAGCCCATCCAGTGAGTATCCTGGCTTCTGTGCCGCGCACATGTGCCTGTGCTTGGATTTTGGCCCCGCCCCTTCCATTGTCACATGACACCCCTCCCCCCCTCCGCAGTTCTCACCTCCCCGCTGCCTCGTGGGAAACAGCCTCTCATAGGTGTCAAGTCTCACTGTTTCCCCGCGAGGTTAAAGTTTTTTAACTTTCTATCTTTATTTGTTGGCTCACTGCTTTCACTGGATCGTTCTGCTTCTTCATCAGCCGTCTCACTGTCTCACTGCAGCTAGGTTGACGTGTATGGCCACTGTATGACAAAATAAATGCACAGGGCAGCATGATGTATGCTTCTGCAATGTCCTATAGCAGCATTTTGCCAGTCTAAAGGAGGCATTTATACTTCTATAAATAAAATGCCTAATTTTCTAGATAGTTGAATTTAGTCCATAGAGCTTCATGGAGCTGCGCATCTTTAAATATTTTAACCTGAACAAACTCAAGCTGAAACCCCCCCCCCCACATGGATAAACTGTGAAGGAGTGAGATTTTCCCATTGAACCCTTATTTTGTCGCCCTGGTTCCATGGCCTGACACTAGGGGGAGTGTTTTATGAGCTGTGGCGTGCGATAAAGCAACGCTGAGGGTTACCGTGACAACGGGCCCCTTTCCCATGCATCCTTAGCCCCTCCCTCCTCGAGTGTCAATAACAGATTAAAATATCACAATGATTTTGGATTACGGTTGAAAAGGGGTGGAAAATTTCCAGAAACTTTCCAGAATCTCTCCATTCCATGGAAAGGGGTGCCTATAATCACAAGGCTCTCGGTTCAAACCCTGCCTCAGCATGTCTGCAGGTCCTTGAGCAAGGCCCTTAACCCCCAGCTCCCTGGGCACTACTACGGGTGGCTGCCCTTCGCGGACAGCTTGCTCTACAAAGAGCAAGTTGAGGGAGGCGTAAAGACAGTAATGTTAAACTGGGGAATTTTGAAAATATTCCAAGTTGGAAAGTTTCCAGTGGAATTAATGAGAATATATGGACTGGAAATTAATTCCCAGAATTTTGCAACCCTACTATGGGTGGTGTCATTTTGAATGGAAAGGCGGTGGCATATCTTGAGATTTTATTGCATACTGCAGTGCTTTCCAATCTGCTCCGTGGGAGCCCACAGACAGCCCACATTTTTGCTCCCTCCCAGCTGCAAAAATGTGGACTGTCTGGCAGGGAGCAAAAACATGGATTGAGGACTGGGTTGGGAAACACTGGCTTGCCTAATATACTGAATATGCTGAGGTTGGTAATGAATGCATTCGTTGGCACCTAGGTCCAGCTGCCTGTATGGCACATGCTGTTTGGGTGGGACCAGCTATTCCATCGGGTTTCTGCGCTTCTGCAAGCAGGTAGGTATTTCTCATCCGTACGGTTGTATGAATGTAACTGAATGGCACGCCTACTGAATATTAATGGAAGTTAATGGAATGGTGTGCATGAGTTTTAAATGACTAGTAATTAATGGGGCATGAGGGTATGTTGTGGATTTGGAAAAAAAAAATTAAAATGGTATTCTGGTCATGCTTGCTTGTTTTTCAAAAGGACCGCTAGAATTGGCTGTCCCTTTGGGGACGCAGTTCTGTCATTTCATACAGCCCGGATGGGCAGAGCGAATGAAAACAACCTATTTGGAGTAAGCGTGAGATTTTATTGCCGGTCAGGTCTCACTCAGTTCTGCGAGGCAGGCTCTGGGGGACTGGTGAAGATCGTATGTAAGGGACATGTTGAACCACCTGCAGGGTGAATATTACGCTGAAGTAGGGGCAGGTACACAAAGCCCCCCCCCCCCACCACCATCATAAGATGGGATATGGGCATGTGGCACTTTAGGGGAAGGCCTTTCTTATGTGTCAAAATTAAAGAGTGTATGTGTTTGGTTTTTGATTACGTTTCAATTGAAACGCCAAAAATATCAGTGAAACTTGTGTGTTAAGTACGTCAAATCAGTGCTTGAAGTGGGCCGGAACACAGCGGAACGCAGTTCCGGAACTTCTGTGTTTTTGTCGTTTGGGTTCCACCACTCCTTTCTGCGTTCCGGTACTTACTGAAACTGATCCGACGCAGCGACAGTGGCCCGAGAATAGACAACATCACAAGACCGATAAAAGACTACATTACCCATGAGCCACGACAGTGCCCTATCATATGCATCCACTGAGTCCCAACCAATCGCATCAGGGAAGCAATGCAAATTGTTGCAATTTATACTGTGGATATCATGATGGCATTGTTCACTGAAAAACTCAATAAAAAAGATACATTAAACGGAAGTGGTGGTCATCTTTGGTGGTCCATGAACTAATCATGCTAGCGCGGGCTGCCTATAGGTTATTGCTTGGAAGAATGATTAAATTAAAATAGTTTTTGAACCAACACATCCAAAAGACTTGATTTTTTTTTTTCACCACACAAAAGTCAGATGTCGGAAAATTAGAGTTCCTGCGCTTGTTTTTTTCCACATCAAGCACTGCGTCAAATAAATAATAAATAAATGAAATAATTGACATCCACGTGTCTTTTGTGTTTTGGCTTGTGCCATGGCGAGTGTAGTGTCCCTGGGGATCAATAGGAGGCGATAGGGAGGTGGGCGTCCAGACAAGACAAACAGGCCTCTGAGATTGAGGGGATCAGCATCACCCCTACCAGAGTCTCAGTGGGGGGGGGTCAGGGAAGCAGCTCTGCATTCTGGATGCACTGACAGATGCGTCCCTGTCCATGGTGACGGCTACTGTGCCCGATTTGCATCAATTTGAATGACGGCAATTAGGTTACAAGTGAAGTCTGGGCAGTAGAGCGTCAGGTGGCCAATAGGGACTCCAATTTCTAAAAAGGCCCAGCTCAATTTTACTTTCAGTTTGCATAAAAAGCAGAGCTGTGATTTATTTATTTATTTTCGAAAAGCATAATGGACTTTTTTAAAAAATTCAGTTTGTTATAGTAATCAAAATACAAAGTTTCAGATTTAATAAACGCAAATAATATAGGTAATTTAAAAGCAGATCATTTTTAAAAATGTCTTTTATTCTCTGCGCGTACTTGCAATTCAACACTGTGCTCATTTGTAGCGGCATTTGGATGTAATGCGTCCCGTACTCTGAACCTGCAGCCCCTCTGTTAGAGACCCCAGCACCTTAATGTCCAGAATGCGTACTGTGGACACGGCCCTGTGTGGCAGGATGTGCAGAGCCAAAAATGAACCCCGGGGGCATTCCAGGTCAACCTGTACCCCTGGTTGCTCATGCTTCCACCGTGGGTCTATCTAGGGAGCCTTACTTTTGTTAATGGACCATTTGTGACTTCGATTACAGGCCGGAGGGGGCCAGGCTAACCCAATAAGCCATGTAATTTCCGGCACTGTCGTATTGAAAATGCTTTTCAAGTCCTCACAAATGGCAAAATCAATGCCATCCTCCCCTGACCATGTATAGCTGATGGACGTCCCATCTAGTGGCTTTGGGGTTTGATGATCCCACACTCCGCAGGCGATGGCGCACATCATGATTTCACTACCGTAGCTTTTGAGGCAACATGTTTGCGTGTGTTAAGGTTGAACTTTCTAGAAATAATACAGCATTGGTGATTCTTATTTATTTATTTATTTTATTTTATGTGATGTATTTTTTTTTTTTTTTCCGGTTGGGGGAGCATATGCTTTGTGTCACACAGAACATTTACAGGAAGGGTGGGAGGGAATATAAGGCAGCATGGGCTGTTTTTATCGGGGATGGTTAGCGTATGGAATCCGCGCTCTGATCATGGCGCCTGGCGCTGCGGGAGGGGTGAACGCGGCTGCCGCTTCCTGGCTGGCCCTGCGCTTCCTGTCTGACGATTTGCGCTGCCTGTGTTCTTTGTATCTCCCAGGCGACACTGCAGTTCTGCGTCGTGAAACCCATCATGGCTGTCATCACCATCTTCCTTCAGGCTTTCGGCAAATATCACGACGGAGACTTTAAGTGAGGTTCCCCGGACTATTATTCCTCACTACTTTGATTATTTTTTTACCTCATTGCATTTTACGGCATCTTCATGTAGATATATTTACACTAATAATATGGTTTGTGACTGTGGTGATAGCTTGACGTAGCTAATTAAGTGGCCATCTTTAATGTTGGCGAGTCCGGGTTCGCGGTACCGATGAATTGACCCCCCTCTGTCCGTCCCCTGGCCCACAGCGTCACCGGAGGCTACCTCTACATCACCATCATCTACAACATCTCCGTTAGCCTGGCGCTCTATGCCCTCTTCCTCTTCTACTTCGCCACCAGTGAGCTCCTGCGGCCATACGAGCCGGTACTGAAGTTCCTCACCATCAAGTCCGTCATTTTCCTCTCCTTCTGGCAAGGTCGGTCTACGGCAGCACCGTTTTGTTTTTAAATCAAATTTGAAAAATAGTCAAAATGTATTTGACGCTTTCAGGTAGCTAGTTTTCCATTTCCTTTTATGCATAATTCTTTTATGTAGTTTTATACAGTTTTCCATATTCCTTTTATGCATGTTTGTTTACTGTTTGCTTACTTATAGATCAATATTTTAGTTGACCAAAGAGGCCGTAACTAGCCAAAACCATGGATGACGTACCCTATCGATGCAAACTGTCAATATAAGCAGCTTTTGGACTCGTGCGTATTTTGCGGTAATGTCAGTAGCTTAAAAATGAAGGATTGGCCATTACATGCCATAAATTAAGCTTGTGTAAAAGACGCTGTAAAAACAGTGGTGATTGGTGGGGAGGTTGCGATTCCTATGATGTCACCCGCCCAGCTGATGTCTGGCACCCGCAGGCATGGTTCTGGCCATCCTGGAGCGATGCGGCGTCATCCCGGAGGCGCTGGTCATCGACGGGCACGAGGTGGGTGCCGGTACCGTGGCGGCGGGCTGGCAGAACTTCATCATCTGCATCGAGATGTTCTTCGCGGCCATCGCCCTCCGCTACGCCTTCACCTGCACCGTGTATCGGGAGACAGACAACAAGGCTCCAGGTACCTTGGCCGGCCGCCGCCATCTGCGTGCGGAGTCCTCTTTCTCTGCTCCTGACCCATCCTGATTGTCCAGCCGTGGGAGCTGAATGGCTGCGTTTATGAGTGTGACCAGAGAGGGCGCTAAACCACGGCGGCACCACCCCTCCAAGGTGGCTTGGCCCGTTCCGATCCACCCCATTGATAGTCGCGCCAGCCAGTCAGCTCACGGCCCATATCCTCTTTCCATCACCCCGCCTCCTGTTTCCTGATACGGAGGCAAAGTTGCGCCAGCCCACACTGACCAGGTCCCCAGCGCGCTAGGGTGGCTGAGAGGTGCTGGCAGGTTGTATTTTCACCTGTGGTTAGGCTGAAAGAAGGGAGGAAATGAAAGAGAGAAAGGGGTGTGACCCTGAGACTCGTTCTGCCCGGTCAGCCAAACAGGTCACAATGGTCTTAGACTGGACTAACGGCTCCATTTAATCACTCCTGGAGAACATTCTAGTTTATTTTTAAATGCTAATTTGTCGACAATGCAGAGTGGGCTTACTTATTTTAATCTCAGCTGCATCTTCTGCCAGTTGTAGGACTCAGTCGATCGCAGGCCGCTCCTGCGTAAAGACCGTGCACAGGACGGCGTAGTGCCGGCCCTGGTGGATCTGGGCGCTCAAGAAATGTTTTTGCCTGGGGGGGGGGGGGATTAGCGGGCAGCTGGGAATTCTGGGAATGTGGAGCTGAAATAACCCTGACACTCATAGGGGAGTCCTGACCAGGCAGAACACGTGAAAACCAGACGCCATTATGCTCAATCGTATCGTATGACATTACTAACATTCCTGCCTGCTTTTAAATCGATGTAGCAGCGACCTTAAATATACAGTTTAATAAATTGATCTTTTTCAATAGGACAAGTATACTTGCACTTTAGGATGTAATTGATATTTATATCAAAGTGCTCTGCGTTTTACAGCCACAGTGCGATATGCAGTAACCGGGTCCTGTTTATGCACAGCGTGTCCTCACAAAGCACTCTGCATGTACCCACACGCCCTCCCCAGCACCAAAACGGACCTTCATCTACGGTGCATCCATGCCCGTTCACGCTCACGGGCTTTACGAGGCCAGCCTGATGCTGGGGGTGGTCTGTGCTTGCACCCCTCAGGCGGCATGGCCAGTGAAGCACGGCGTCGGTGGGCGTGCTCAGCCGTGGTGTTAAGGCTAAGCTCTGCGGCCAGCTAAGCTGCCCGCCCCAGTAGCGCATTCCTTATCGCCGCCGTCCGCCGAGGACGACGTAGTATTTTAAAGCCGCGCTTAATGCTGTCTGTCAGCAGGGGGCGGTTTTGGGGGGTGGGGGGGCAGCTTCACTGCCTCGCCTGAAACCTGGGAAAGTGAAACGTTGTGGGAAACATAAACGGGGATCTACTGCTGGGGTATCTAGAAAGAACAGCGTTGTTAAGCAAGTCCGTGCCTGATTGGTACCAAGTCTGGTCACGTGATGTTCGTGGCTGGGGCAGATGGGAAGCTCTTGCTGGGTGGGGCGTCGTCTCCACGGCGCCATTGGGACGGCAGGGTGTGACTGTCACCATGGAGACAGACTAATGCGTTGATGATTTCATCACCATGATCGCAGCTGTAGTATTCCGTCTCAGGAGTTCTTTCGTAAGCCGTGCGCGTTCCGGAATGAAACTGTAAACTGGAGCGTTACGGTCAGCTGGGCCCGGCCTCTCAGGAAGAGTCTCGTGATCAGAGCCGATGGCCGATTTCGCAATCATACGACGAGGCCATTCCACTGATTTTTGTCTGTGTTTAGTGGGACCCCCTGCCCCCAGTGAGTAGCGAATGCAGACTGACCCAGTGTAGGGTGGTGGTCTTCCCTGGACAGGCTGAGTTGGTGTCTGTGTAGGATGCCTTGTGGAAAATAGATTGAGTAACTTCAACTGTGGATGTCGATGGCTCAAAGAAACCTTCCTGGGAAATTATGATTCACTGCTGGTTTGATAAGACGTATGAAAGACTATGGCTTAAACATTATGCCACCATAAAAGATAACTAGTGCGGAATTTGGTCAGATATGATAGAGCAAATTCCAGGAAAACTTCATTTTAATAGGTGATGTGCCTCGTGACGAATAGCCATTTTGCGTATTCTAGCGCCTTTCAGATAGAATATCCCTGATAATCAACTTCTTGTTGTAGCTGTGTGGGTTTCCTTCACACTCTGGTTTCACATCATGAGGGCTAGTTCCAGGCTGCGGCACCCCCTGCTGGCCAGGATCTAAAGCTGGAGCCTGAAAAATGTTGGGGGGGAGCGAGGGGGGGGGGGGGTTCTTCTCCAGCAGCATAGCTGCAGACCCTGAACTTTTATGAGTGGCTTTCCTCTATAGCAGTGTTGCCCATTCCGGTCCTCTGGGACTCTCAGCTGGTCCACATTTTTGATTCCTCCCAGATCAGAAACGTGGACCCGTTTGTGGGTTCCCGAAGACCGGATTTTGGAGATGCTGCTCCATACGTCTCGGGAAAAGGTCCCCTGCTTCACCCTCGTCCTACACCCTCAGCTATATGCACACCCCCTACCCCTAAATCATGTGTGACACCTAGAGGAGCATCTGCACTGTTACCCACAAGTCGGTGACTGTAGGGCCTCGCACAGTGAATGAAAGCATTTTACGCTACCCCCGCAGCTAGCTTCTGAGGTCTGGGACGACACTATTCTATTAATAAATCCTATTAAACGTCTAAGACCTTCTGCTCCGCTTTTATCTACTTTCATTTGAGCAAAACAGAGGCCGCAGTTAGCAGTTAGCTGCTGAGGGGCCTCAGTGCCACGTCCAGCTGCAGCTTTCAGGCCTACATGCTGCCTGAACAGCATCCGGAAGCAGCCGTGCGTCGCTGAGACTCAGCGGAGAGCTAGCGCAGCCCGAGGAAGCTGGGAGGGAGTCAAATTTTTAAACCCAGAATTAAAATACCCAGAGCGTAGCTAATTTGGAAGCAGATTCAGGGGGGCGTTTATCGCAGTGCATGCAGGACATGACCTTAAACTTTGAGCATAAGAATATATAACTGCATGAGAGAAACTTTCTCTTGTAAGAGAGCCCACCCCACCCCCCGGCACGTGCACAGAGCGGGCCCTGAACAGCGCGTCTGTCGTTGACCAGCGCGTCTGTGTTCTTGCCTTAATTCCCTCAGCCAACGGTGCACCCATGCAGAGCATCTCCAGCGGGCTGAAGGAGACCATCAACCCTAACGACATGGTGCAGGACGCCATCCACAACTTCTCCCCAGCTTACCAGCAGTACACGCAGCAGTCCACCCAGGAGGTGGAGCAAAACGGCAAGGCGACCGCCGCCGTCGCCGGCTCCAAGAAGCCGAAGAAGAACGACAAGATTATGCTGATCGCTTCAGACGACGAGTTCTAGGGTCCTGGGGATGTGGTGGGGGGGGGGGAGGGGCGAGGCTGGTCACCTGACGTTAAGGGGAGCCTTCCAAGCCCAGCCGATTGGTTCCCCTGCCTGTCGCCACAAATGCTATTGGCTATCGACCAGACCTGACCGGAGAGACTGACCTTTCAGCTCCAGACAGGTTGTGCTGTTAGGGATGCAGAGGGGAACTTCCGGGAGCCTTTTCTCCATTCGGCGTCTACGGATCTGATGCTTAAGCAGGGACGTCGAAGGCCAAGTATTATCTGCTGGGATTCGATGCTCTGCGTTTTATGTATAATCAGGAGGTTGAAGGGGCATCAGGAATTGGAAAAGATACGTAGAGAGACCTTTGGGCTGGTTTATAATGCAATGTCGGACCTCGGTAATGGTTTTTACAGCAGTAAATTAACAGTGGACTTTGAGCATAGGATTGAAATTCATTCTCCCCTCAAGGGTCAAAGCTATGAGGCCATGTACCAGTAGAGTACCGTGGTTTTCCCCTCATTATTTAATTTTAAAATTTCTTTTAAATTTTACGCAAGCTATGTATGTATGGATTAAACTTTCTGTTAATGATCACCTGTTCTGTTTATAAAGAAGTTTTCATTTTTAATCTTATGATGTGAGATTGACACAACGCATTCCCGATATGTCGGTCATGAAAAATTGCTTTAATTTTGATGGCTCATGTCAAGATGGATTTCATCATTCTGTGCTGTGTGTACGAACAAATTCGTTTATCGAGAGCGAAGTGCGCTTCACACCAGTTCGACATGACTCTTCCTGCTCAGTTTGAAGAAACACGGTTACCTCAGAACTAATTCGGAAGTTGGAAAGGGAGATTCTTTTAAGCCGTGTCATCCACCTTTGACCTTTTATATCATTTTCTCTATCATTCTGCTAACGCAGCTTCTCACTTAGTTGTGTGGTGTGATATTCTAAATTCTTGTTTAGCATAACATATACCTGATGCATTAAGTCTAAGCGTATATAGTTAATATATTGAAACTTTGAATGCTGAGAAATCAGGTGTTAATGGTGACGTGACAGGACTCCATCACGGGATTTATGTATATTGCAGTATTTCTACACGCATTGTGTACAAACTATTTTAATTCATCATGTCACTTACTTTTTGTTTCATTCACACTGGTGCCAACGACAGCCGCCGTGTGCGAGCTGGAATCGTGAGGTAGGGGTGGAGCTGTCAGTGTTGGTTCGGCGTTCCTGTGTGGTACTCGGGGAAGGGCTTCAGTCCCAACCAGTCCCAACCAGTCCCAACCAGACCCCAGCGCCCCCCAAGCAGCCCTGGGGCTGCCTTTCTTTCCAGAGCCAAAATGCATCCCCAAAAAAAAGGACAAATACAACATGAATCGAATTAAGCAGTGGAATTAAGGCCACGTGAATGGCTTCTGGGACTATAACCCTTCTTGGAAACTACAGAGACTCAAGGTCTCGTTCCACAGAAACAGCCTCGTCTGATCATCTATTGTAAAATATTGTTTACTTTGTATGTGCACAATAAAACGTTTTAAACGACTCTGTAAAACTTTTTCCTGATGAGAGTTTTGGGGGTTGGCATTGCACTGTGAAGTTATAAGTCAAAGAAGGTGAAAGCTAAGAGCAATTAAATTTCCATCATTTCATATCTGATCTCATTGTAGTTACACAACATAGTTTCCATTTACCCAATATGCTGGTTAATGTGGTGTTGTCTGCATTACAGTACATGGAATTAGTATTCTGGCTACTGTTTTCACAGGAGGGAAGAGACTTTATTAAAAGTACAAAAAAAAACAGTAAACTCATATACAGCAATAATTTACTTTGTCATTTTCAAAACTTCAAAAAGACTAAAACAAAATATGTCTGTGGGGAGTCCATTCGCAAACCAGAATGAGCGTTAAATGCAACAGTGCATCTGCATTAAAAATAACGGGACAGGAAGTACTGAAATTAAAATGCATATAAAACAGGAAATGAGAACATTGCCGGAGCACAGCAACTGCAGACTTGCTCTGCCCAACAATGGGCACGGTGCAACTAGAAATTGTAGTCGTCGTCCCCCCCTGACCACATTGTAAATAATTGTACGTATTCACAGGCTCCTGTGGAAGCTGCGCGCCCCTGATTCTGCACGGCCATACTGCGCCCCTGCTGATGGTGTCCTTTTAAAGACAATGCTAGACCACATAGTCACATATAACACTTTATAAAACGCTCTGTAACATTGCATGGATACACACTCTACAAGTGTCCTACTGAGTTTATCAAGTCAATGCCTTTTTTTCCTTTTCAGCTATGTCATAAACATTTTTTTTTAATTATAATATGCTTTTTTAAAAAACACAAAATAGTAATTTAGATGGACTGTGTTCATAATCGCGCGGAGATTTTACATGCATCAGCTGGTCAGCCCTAGGTGCTGAAAGGCTGGACTGTCTTCCCTTGTCCTCCACGCTCGTGCCTGTTACGTCACTCGTAAGAGGAAGTCCCGAGCTTAGAAGACCCAGACCTGCTGACCTCCCTGGTGTTAGAACACACAGGTTAAAACTGACTGTAGAAAATGCCTTACCCAAAGATGCCGGAACAACCGACAAATGTGTTCCATGACTATATAACGAGTGATATACGGAGTGATTCAGACCTGAAGACCACACGGAGTGGAGATTCACCCCAGAAAGCAGCCACTTTCTTTCTGTACTCTCACTTTCTGTATTGCTGCTCTGCGTCATTAACCTCATTTAACTACGAGTGAAATGCAAAATTTGATATTATAAAGGGGACTCTTTCCCTTCCTGCCTCCGCGCTTCTGGACGCTGGTTGATGGACGCAATCAGCGCGCCGCTGGTCCTGACCTTCCTGCATTCCCGGTTAGTCGCCCCCCACCAGACAAATATCGATTCTTCCGTTTCATTTTGAGAACTGATTCTAATGTTAAAATATCGTTTTACCACCTAGTAATTTAAATGTTTATATTATTATAGGGAGCAGGACATGAGCTACTACCAGGAAAGGCCATCAGTAAGGCGGGGGACAGGGGAAGACATTATGCCTAGTGACTAGTGACAGCTCGGGGGGGGGGGGGTTGACACAGATTTACTAACAGCGCTCCAATAAGACATCAATGGTCCATTCATAAACACCTTAATGTCATAAATTGTCCATGTTCAAAATTCACACATCTCAAAATGAACAACACGAAACACTATCAATTTTCTACGTAGAGGTTTTCTTTTTGACTTTTATTTAATGAAAGTGTGCTGAAATCACCGTGTAAAACAGCTGGCTTGCTAAAGGCATTACACGGTGGCGTCTGACGGCACAAACATTTTACCTTAATCAGTGCTTTTCACAGTTACTGCTCAATGAACGGACCATTTGCCAATAGAAACGAATAGTGACAGATAAAAGGCAATTAATTTGCAAAATACTGCACATTTACATCCTGTTCTGACAAGACTACAAATGCACCAGCACAAAACCTTAAACATGTTATTCCTATGCAAAAATCATTTTCCAGTATCTATAATAAACATCTTGTTTAGGAAGTACATATTCACTACCACGCACATCGCATTAAAGTTATAAGTTAAGGTTCCAAGAGCACAGCATTAAAAACGACGGGCTTGGTTTCATGTGCAGAAGCAGGAAAATCGATTTTTGCCTATAAATAACAAGGTGTTTTGAAAAATCGAGCCTGCGACACCAGACCCCACGTTTAAGGGCAGATTTTACAGTACCGTTGTTAAACAGAGGCACTATGGTGGAAAACGAACAGTGTGGCAGTAATCCCGCCCAACGGCGACTTTAATAACGGAGGCATACGGAACGTATGCTAAAGACACTTAACTTTCTTTAAACATCCGAAGCTCGAGTGCGTAACGCTTCGAGCTACTGCACGTGTAAACACAGGCTAGATGCTTAATTAGTATTTTTTATTCACTGCGTCTCTAATCGTCTATATGCTCTTATTTTACTGTAAAAGCTGTCAGTTGTCGTGAATTAAGTTAATAATCAAAAGTACGTATACCGTCAGCAGAAGGCATGCGGGAGAACGCTTTGCGGTCAAAGGCGCACGGTGGGGACTACAAGACAGAAATCCCTCATTAAAAAAGGAGGACACAAAATGAACAAAACCGTAAATGCAGATACATTGTACAAATGGTAAGCAAAGATAATGATCTCGCTTAGTCATAAAGCAAGGGGAGTTTGTTTGATTCCTAGGAACAGGGTCGTGAAGAAGGATGGTGAACAGCCTTGAGAACCATTTAAAAACTAACCATATAAACCGTATATTAACAGATCTCGTTTAAACATATCTTGACTTTGGGAAAAAAGAGTTGGTCCCGAAGGGCGGTACGGCTGAGGTTCCATTCTCCGTAATGGAAGTGCGTGGGATCATTCCGTTGTGTTGCGCAACCTGTTAACCACTTACTGGTGCGTGACGCCTCGAGATATGAGTGGTTAAATCCGGGGTTTTGCAGCCCTTCTAGCGTGGAGTTTCCCACCTACTGGAAACTGTTACGCCTTGTGTGAAGGCTACCACCACCGGCGGTTAGGCGTCACCTAAGGAGGAGTGACGCTCTATAACGGGAGGGACTTCTGGCATGACAAGGGCCTGAAGCCTGAAACCAGGACGCGGTTTTGATGCTTTTGGGCTGAAACCAAAATTGTAAAAGTAGTTTTCATCTGTAATATACAGGACATAACTGTGTTTCCATGTCAAGGCAGTTTCCCCTTCGCATGATATCCAATATGGATTACCTACCACGCATCATGGCAATAACAGCAAGAGTTTAAAAGCTTACAAAACACATAAAGCAAGTGCTCACTTTATTGTTAACGTATGACATTTTCTTCCTCAGTCTTTAGTCATAATAAATAATATGAAACTGAATATCTTTCAGATTTAAGCAGCCCGTAATTTATCTTCGGATTCTCCAAAGGGTCTCGTTTAGGGATGTCCTTGACCTCAATGTAAAATGAAAACAAGGTTCTGAACTGAGTGATGTAATAAATTTCAGGAAGTGCTATTTCAGCCACTTGGTTCAGACAAAAAAATCCAATTCATTTCATGTAATCTCTCTAGAGACCAGATGGGTATTAGATGCACGTAACACATTTGGGATTCAAGAAATGTTTACCCTTTGGAATTACCAGGATTTCTGCAAAAACGGCTTGTAGAATCCACAGAGGAAACCACCGCTCTCCAAAAATAAATAAATGGATTAAAACGCTATGGGCTATCAGAAGGCTGCTTGAAGAGCACCTGTGTGTTCTGCACCACTATCTAGACAGTACTCCATTGATAGATGAGACAAAGGTCGAGCTTTCTGGTAAACAGACACCGTTATGTTTGCAGAAAACAAAGGCTCATACCAGCACCACTTCCGCACCCTAACCGTGAGTCACGACAGAAGGCGGATTATGGTCCGTCGCTGCTTGGATGACTTGCAGTCACCAAGGAACCGATGAATTCCAAGTTTCAGGATCGGGGAAAATCCGACAGCAGAACATCTGCATGTCTGTCTTATCTAGAGCACAAGGGAAGTCCATGTCGTGCCCCGCGACAAAAATCCAAAGTGCGGGAATTAATCAAAAACAGAGTAGCACATATGGAAGACAATCTGCCTTTTAGAGTCCTGACCTCAATGGCACCGAACTGCTGTGGCGTGACCTGAAGCAGCCTGTTCAAGGAAGATATTGCAAAAATATACAGGAAGTGAAAAAGCACCGTGTAGAACAGGCCAGAATCCCCCTGACGACTCTACCCAGCTCTGGTCAGGAGGAGATAGAGAAAGCATCAGAGTATTGCCAAAAAAGGAAGTTCCGCTAGTTACTGAAAATCTCTCTTCAACTCAATGCCCTTGACTAGTTAAACAAAGGTTTCATCAATAAAGATGTTGCAATGCAAAATGTTCAGCCTCCTTTGTTAGATAAAACATCTATGAGCCCTGGATCAGATTCTGTCAGCAGAAATACAGATAATTCCAAAGGATTCACATTTCCTCACAT
>JAABNX020000052.1:5970610-6008742 GCA_015163995.2 Mormyrus lacerda | reverse complement strand
TTGCCTTTTTTCGCTGGGAACGTAAAATTTTATCAGTACAAAAATGCATATACTTTAACCATGAACTGTCATTCATTGTGTATATTTAAATTTGTTATTGGTTTAATGGTTTAAAGTTGATCATTGTTATAAATATAAATATAATATAAATTATTATATGAGCTTAAAACAAATTGTCACGACCTGTTCGTCCAGTCCTCGTGTGTGCCACGCCCCTCATCATCCACATGTGCTTCCCCGATTGTGCCCAGCTGTTCCCTGTTAATTTGGCGTCCATGTCTTCCTCAGTTGGATGTCGGTCATTGATGTAATGTGCGTCGCTCTCTGCCCTGTCTCCCGTAATAAACCCTCGTTGCCCGTCATCCTGCCTGCCAGCCTCGTCCTTCGTCGCTGCCTGCCTGCTCGCTAGCCACGAACGTAACACGAATCTCTAGGACCTTTGTTATTTTAGCAAAATATCACAGATATATGTCCCATGAATAAATGTCCATAAAGCTTATATGACACATGTCATGTCTGGTTTTTGACTTTTTATACATGTTTCGGGTCCAGCGTTTATTACATAGTCAGATTTTTAAAAAAACTTTAATCAGTTACATATTTACAAACTATAACATAAAAAAATAAATGATAAAATATGTTTAATGATTATGGATATTTCAATACTCTATGGAAATACAATACTGCGGGGTTTCCTTCGAAGGAATGCTGTGAATTGAAGATGAAATGCAAAATGCACCGTTTTCATCAGCAGATGAAATAATTGAGTGAAATAATATTTACATATTTAGTCAGCTGCTGTTCAGGTCAATGTGCCTTTTCTCTTTTTCCTGACAGAAGAGGAATTTTTACATGCAGCACCTGTGGAATGTTGTGGAACTGCAGAATACTGAAACATCGTCTACCAACTTAAGTGTGACATGCCAAGCATCCAATATAGAGCACTAATGTTAAAAAAAATCCGTATTTACACCCAGAGTATTTTTATCTGTCCAGCTAAGGCGAAGAGGCGAGGAGGAGTACATTTAAGGGAAGTGAAACTGCAAAGGAACACTGATGTCTGTCACGATGATATCTAAGAATGCGTTTCCATTATCCATGTGATAGCATGCAGGGGGCGAAATATGTGACCTTATCAAAGCGTCGTCAGGGTCACAGAGTCGTCTGAAAAGGCGGGAGATCAGAAAGGGCGAGTGTGTGACTCATTCTTGCTTCCCACCTACCAGCTGATAAAAAGTCACCATCACAGTCTGTGATGACTGGTTGCCCAACTTAAGAAGTTTTGGAAGAGCTGAAGCTAAATTAAGGCTCTTACATCATATGAGTCAGCAAGAACTGGAATATGTGACCTTTCAATAGCAAATTGGCACTTTTGCTCTGCTTTACCCTAATAAGGATTAACTTTTCTATCTCACTTTTTTTTTGGTAGTTTTGTTTTATGTAATACCTAAAGGGGGGTGGTATTTTAGCAGGTAGCACCTCCAGGATTGGGGGATCAAATACCATTGGTCTGGCTGTGAAGTTTGCATGTTCTCCTTGTGTCAGATGGGTGTCTTCCAGATGTTGTTCTTCTGTTCTGCAGCTCAAGGACGTTTAGTTAGACAAACTGGTGTCTCTAAAAAAAAAAAAAAACTGACCATAGAGTATGACTATGTGTATGTGCTCGCTGATGGATTATGCATCATATCCAGGGTGTATGCCAACCTGGTACCGCCTGGGAGAGTCTCCAGCTGACCCTGAATGTGGTACGTGAGAAGATGGATGGATATAGCTCTTTATTTATCAAAAGATCAAACTATGCTTTTAATGAGAACGCTTTATTTTCAGCACCTAAGTACAAAACAGGCACAAAGGACTCTTATTTACAGCAATAAATTATATTTTCAGTCAGAGTATGGAAAAAAATGTTTTGGAAAATATTTTTCTTTATATATACACAAGAGTACAGCCATCAAACTAGAAAGTAAATAAAATCCAATAATTTAGATAAAAGTGATAACTCTGAATAACTATAAAATGTTAATAAACTGAATTACGATGCAAAGACCATAGTTTCTGTAAGATAGTTTACTGATGTTTAAAGTTGTTTGATGGCAGTCATACTGCAGTATGCATCACTGCACCATCTGTGTACCTCACAGCGACAAAAAAGAAAAATGAAAAGAAAAATATGGATCCAACCTATCTAAGATAACCAGACCGTGTCAATCATCAGATTCTTCAAAAATCTCTGCAAACCATATTAGGACACATTAACATTTCTTAAGCACGTCTTTTTTAATTCTTTGTATATCGATGTGTCCAAAGTCTTTTTTTTAAGCAGCATACTTCATGTCTCATTTTTAATGCATTCAGTGCAAATTATGCACCACACAAATTAACTGGGATTATGTGTTTGTGCGTGTTTGGCCAAGAGCTTGAATGGTGTTCAGAGCAAACACACAGAGTATAACTTAGCGATTTTACATATCGAAAATATTGAATAATTTAACAGCGACTGCCATCAGGAGATAGACCATAAAGGATAAAGACAGAATGTTCTCAGTTCTCATATACTGACAAAACGCTTTCAATCATGTTTGCTTATTTCAATACAAATGAAATATACAAAGTAAAAACAAAAAATCATGAAACAAAAACTACAGTACATGTACTCAAGATCAGGGCAGAAAGGGGGAGATATATTTGCCCCCCTTCTTCACCCCCCGCATTTATTTCTAGCTTCTTTGGTTCACGGCGATAGCTGATTTGAGCCCTAAAACAGAAAATGCCCATTCTCTGTTAGTTCTCACGTGTGTGACCAATTCGCCCGTGATGCAGGGTGAGCCAATGGAGAGCTAGGGGCAGACAAGCAGTTAACTCAGGAGGAAAAAGAATGAGCAGCCTTAAATAAATTTTATCCAGTTATTTTATACTATGTCTTAGAGACATGAGTTTGCCACCAGGTGTCAGTAAAGAAAAAGACACCATTCATTCTGCTAATACACATTTTGTTGACAAAACTAATTTCTCTCTTAGTTTACGTCAGGAAAGAATTACAGTATTTTGTACTGAGCATATGACCAATGAACCATTATGGAGAACGAGTAACAAAATAATTGCATTTTCTTTTGTACAGTTATGTTAAATGCTTTTGTTTTAGGGGGTAAGCTTAAAAGAGAATGTTGCTCACTTACAGGAAAATAAGTGCTGGAAAGACAAGGAAAAAAACACCTTTCCCTTCAAATAGCAGACTGACTATTCATAAGACTTGTAACAAAAATGTATTATGATAATTGCCTATTGTTCAAAGGCTTCTAGCTGCTGGTTAGATTGTGGACAATTTCAAGATTAATTAATCCTAATTCTTGATAGAAACGGAGAATATATTGGATTCTATTTCATACAAACACTCCAGTTTTAGCCAGGTGCATCACTTCATTCATGAAGCTGTATAGTTCCTGTGGGACAAATGTACTTTTAACTCCAAGAATACGTCAAACACTAAAATCTGAAACTGGAACAGTGATTGCTATTTCATATGTTATAGAATTAACTTAATACACAGCAAAATAGAGGATGATAATGACCAAATGATTCAAGGGAAAACAAAACGTGAAAAACAAAAGACAAAAGCTACAAGAGCAAAGAGAGTGATAGAAATGCACTGGGCTGTAGAGCAGCAAAATGGCCCATTCTTTAACGGCATCTAACCAAGAAGGGAAGTGCGGTCGTCTCCACGGGGGAAACACTAATGCTGCAAGGCTCCCATAATCCCCAAGTGTGACATCACTGGGCAGCGAGCAAGTTTGGGCAATAGATCCCACATATCACACTGCATCATCCAATATATGCACACTGGCGGGGGGGCGACAGAGATTCTGTTTCTGTGTCGGTTACCCGCCCCCTCCTCTCTTTACCCAAATGTTCATGGCTAAAAATGAAACACAAAAAAATTATCAAGTGCTTTTGACTCACATCAGCAGTGATGCTTTCAGGAGACCGAGCAGGAGGAGCGACATAAAAAGGATGACATGTTCCCACAAGAGAGACACGGCCTGTAATTACAGCCAGTTTTATTTCGCGAAATTAGCTATTTATGCCTGTAATGTCTACCCCACAGCTGAATATTTTATTTTTTTATAATGAAACCTCCCATATCCAATATGGATTACCTAACACAATACAATATTGACAGCTCAGGAGAAACATAACTACAAAAAATCTATACTTATATATTATATATACACAAACACACTACATATATGTCATATAAATTATCCATGTTCCTTCCCGTCATAACAGCCTGGATGTAGAATTTACTCGTGTCCTACTTCTCACTGAGGTACTCCCTCTGACTATGTATACACAAAAACACCCTGTGCTTTTATACAGTTCAATGTATATTACCACTTTTTACCACTGATTTTGGTTTAATAGTGACAAGAAAGTTAATATGCGGCTTGTATAATGAGTAAATGAATAAAAAAAAGAAATACCAAATCTATCACTGTTAGAACAGATGTAATATACCTGCTATAGACAGCTCAGCTATCATGCCTGTCTGTAGATCGGGTTGTGTGCAATAGTCTCACATAATCTGCAGTGTTGACTGGCGTTTCTACGTGAGGTTTTAAATGTGACTCGGAATACATCTAAATACCTATTCATACATATATTTGACGCCAGGCCCATTTTGAGGATGCCATTATGTGTTCATTGCCTTGGAATGTATAAGACTCACGATCTCGGACATGACAGAGTATAAAAAATAGGAAATGTTTCAGGCATTACATAAAAACAAGATGCTCTGTATGAGAGCTGGTCTGCACCCATCCACTTCAGTTTCGATTCTTGGCCATGTACTTTGCAGAAATGTAACCGTCGTCGGAGCGGCCGTCTCTGTGATCATAAAAAAACCTCACAATCATTTGATGTGTCACCGAGACGTGCCACAAAAGACATCCTGCATATTTCATGTTTTGTTTGCATTACTTCAGGAACACAACCAAGGATGCCAAAAGAAAAAAAAAGTGTGACTACACTTTAGACCGACTCTCGAAATCTTGACTCCAGGCCATATTCAAAACCTGTGTATATTCGGGGTATGCTTTGGCCCACTGTTACTGTAGATTTATAGCTCGGCTTGCGACGATACGGTAATCGGCAAAGGAGATGCAGATTATATGAGGAAGAGGGAACAGATATAGTCTGTGAGAATGTCAGAATCCTCATGCGACCGTTTAAATGATATATGCATCCGACCGGCAGGAGGCGTGGAAAAGGGCCCCTCCCCAGCCTTCACTAAGAAGGGGCGGAGAAGGGGGCGGAGACAGCACTGTGATTGGTGGACTTGACGATGGTTATAACGCTGGTGGTGGCCACTTTGCTGGGCGAGAGCTGACTGCAGGTGACGGTCCGGGCGAAGCAATGCAGGGCCTCGTACTTGGAGCGCAGCGCGTCCAGCTCCAGCCGCATGCTGGCATTCTCGCGCGCCAGCTTGTCCACCTCGCGCTGCAGCTCCGCCTTCTGCCGCTCCAGCTCCTCCTTCTGCGTGACGCGCTTGATGCGGCAGCTGGCGGCGTAGCCGCGGTTCTTCAGCGTGCGCCGTCGCTGCTTCAGCCGCACCACATCCTCCTTGGTAAGGCCACGCAGGTGCTGGTTCAGCTCCCGCACCGACATGGCCACCAAGTCGTCATCACTAAGGACGGGGGCATTCTCCCCCACCTCCTTCTTTACCTGGAGGAACATGGTAGGGGCGGGGCCCCAAACAACCAATCAGGTGCCATCTTCACTAGTGATCGTAACAGTATCTACCAATCCCGTTGCTGCTTATCTGCCTGCTGGTTGTATTGGTTATTAAAATGCATTCCACATAATGCTGGATTTACAACTTGTGTATCATAGTAAGGATAAGTGTCTTTGCAGGAAAAGTTGACGTCATGTTCAAAACCCGACACAACTGGTTATATCAATATTGAAACTCCTCAACTACGAAGCAAACTTTTCAATGGGTCTTAGGTGCAACCTCAAATACGGTCCCTGACTAAATACCCTCAGCATAAAACCTGAGAACTTTTCAGCATTAAAAACCCGATGAAATGCACTCACCTTTAAAGCGTTACTTCCTTTTACATTAGTCGTCATACCCTGTATACATCCACCTGTCCAGAATCCCTCAGAAATATGCCTAGAAAAACAAAACATTCAAAACGGCATGTTCAGTTATACCTCGTTTCAAATGAAATGAAAGAACTGAGCAGGAAAAAGATGGATTAATGCCTGACAAAACGAAGCTACGAATCTTATTTCGGCCGTCACCTTGCAGGGGTCTATCAGCAGATGGCGCTGTTCGCCGTGATATGGTCGCTAATCCTGCCCTGTGTATTGCTGTGTAAGGCTTGTCAAACCGCAACACGTGGAACGTTTATTGCTGTGCAAGGGCTTTCAAACCTGCCCTGTGGAAGTTTAATCCCATAACTCGTGCTCGTGGGAAGTCACTCACTCACTCAATTTGTCCGATTTCCCGTGAAAACATGGACGTGCGATTTTTTTTAGTGGCCGTAGTAAGTAGTAATGCGCTTGGGGGCTTGTGCGACTGCGTGCGCTCCAAGGCGGTAGTGCAAATATTATTAATACATTCACAACTCAATATGTAGAAACGTATGTATAATATTGGACCATTAATCTAAGAGTCCATTTAGTCTTATTATCGTGAATTTCCTCACTAATGGGGCAACGAAATATTCCCACAGCCGAGGCGTGTTTAACTGCGACGAAAATGTCAGTAGTCTAAATGTCAGCAGCCTGGGAGTGGTTAGATTGCTCTTTAAACAAGCATGACTTATTTTAAAACGTCCCACGTACTATGCCTAGAAATTCTTACGCAATTTAAATAGCCTATCGCTGGAAAATAAGGGTCGCAAAACTTTAAAGAGTGATGTAAAGGAAAAAATGACTGAGGATGATAAACTACTTGGTTTATCTACTGAAACATCTGGAGTGCAAGAAACACATGCGGAAATATTTCTTTAAAACGGAAAGCTAAACGTGTGTTGTCACTTGGACTGAGGAGCCTTACTATATAGAAAGAGGTGGGTTAAGTCTTTATTAGGAGGTCTGATTTTAATGAAGACGAATGAGAACGCACTTAAACTAGTAGCTATACAAAGGTTCGCATAAAACGCTCTACGTCAGGGGAAATATAATACAATATGGAAAAATCACAGAAGATGAAATGAAACCGATGTAATTCAAACACACAGGCCACCCCAAGACCGTATTATATCACCCTCGGCTTCTCCAATCCTCAGCCCTGCCTCGATTATTTAGATTATGTTGACATTAAATTTTGCGGACTAAACGATCCGAGTTAAAAGTCATTTAGTGCAGGTGGAGTATGCCTTGGTATTATAAGGGGATTTATAAAATCCATAAACACTGCCATATCGCGATCTTTCCCCCGCTTATGCACGTGGGCGTTTCCGCTGTGCGGCATTCTGAAAACCAAACAGTTCTGCTATGGACAGCAAACAACGCGGACCTCCATATAATATCAGTGTCGTTATCGTTTTGATTTTTAAACAATAAAATGTTGTTTTTTTCATATGATTTCCAAATTTGATATCAAATTCAGTTTGGTTTCAGTTTGTTTTCAACGTTGCTTTATTAGCTTTCTTTTTAAGACGCATTTCTACGTAGTTCTTACTCATTTCAGTTTCGTTTGAGTTTCACTACTTTCATTTCTCGGGACATGAGTGATATGTTGCAGGGTTATTTTATACAACATGATCTTTAAATCCCACAGTGCACATTATGTAATAATGTCCTCAAAACGGACAAAATCTGTTAGTCATTATTAATGGTCATTAATAATATATGTATATGGTAAATCAATACTTCAGCTTTACACAACTTCAAACGACTTAGCTTAACACTACTTTAAAACGGCAACTGAAAATGTAATTTGGTTCTATTTTATTTCATATCTTGGCAATATTCATAGTATTTGTTCAGTTGCAGTTATTTTTATTTCCATACCTTATTCAGTTTTACTTTGCAAAAAATGTTTTCTTCATGCTAGTTTCCGTTAATTATGACCCCGCTGTCATTTCACGGGAATCGTTTCTCGGACTGAAGTCTCCCCACCATCCATATTTCTCCCCCAGTTCCCACACCTCCGCTCTTCCCAGCAATTCCTGCGTTTCCCTCCAAGTTTCAGGAGGACTTCTGAAGAGCATCTTGGTCTAGGACCCAAAATGGTAGCGTCCAGCATCCAGATAAAACATGCGGCGCGACGTAACTGACTCTCACCGTACAAACTTAGTCATGATATACATGAGCTGAGAAACTCGGTCACTGTTGACATCATTCCCAATAAGTATCTGTTACCCAAGAATATGGTGCAGTGGTTAGCGCTGTGGCCTCACACCTCTGGGGCCCGGGTTTGAGTCTCTGCCTGGGTTACATGTGTGTGGAGTTTGCATGTTCTCCCCGTGTCATCGTGGGGTTTCCTCCGGGTACTCCGGTTTCCCCCCCACAGTCCAAAGACATGCTGAGGCTAATTGGAGTTAATAAATTGCCCGTAGGTGTGCCTGTGTGAGTGAATGGTAACAGTGTGTGAGTATGCCCTGCGATGGGCTGGCCCCTCGTGCCCGTTGCTTCCGGGATAGGCTCCGGACCCCCCCGCGACCCAATAGGATTAAGCGGGTTGGATTAAGCTGGGTGTTTTACAAGAATTAAAGCTTAAAACAGGTGTCCCACGCACACAGTGATCTGCACTCCCGAAAAGTCACGACCTCCGCTGTCCTGATGGAATAAACGCTGTCTCTCAGGGTGAAGCTCTAGATTAGGTTTGTCTTATTGGTGACCTTGACCCGTGCAGAAGCTCATTTATTTATAAACCGAGCAAAGCAATGAATTATTAAAGCGTGTTCAGTCAAGCGATAAATGAGAAATATCAGGAGTCCAATAGAGCAAAATCCAACTTAATCCAACTTCTCAGATCATACTGTACAAACTATATTCACGATCGGACCCTTAATTTACTCAAATACAGCCCAGGTTTGGATGGTGACACCTTATCAACTGAGAGATCTGTTGAAACACTGGAAATTCCTCCTCTTCCACAAATGGGGAAAAGTCAGCTGTGCGCAGTCAGGCAATGAAATCACTGGAGCAAGTCAGCAGATAAAAAAACACACAGATACACATTCTGAGACTACAGCCATGGACTTTGCCAAAAGGGCTGTGTCATGAGAAAACCCTGGAATTTTTCCAGATCTTTTTCGGTAAAATCTTCCCACAGAACAAGATGTAATTAACCTCAATCCTCTCAGACCACAGATGGAGGTTGCATCCTTTCCTTAAAATCCTTTCAAGGCTTTATCCAAACGCACAGGCCATAAGTCCCCTCATTCCAGAATATTCTAAGAAAATGAATCTGCTGTGGTGAGGTCATGACACGGTCGAGAGAGAGACCTGAGTCACAGTCAGGCACAGAGTTGGCGGACAGGTGCGAGAGGGGTCGTGGGAGGAAAGCGGCGAGGATGGGGGGTCCAAGAAAGGTCACAGATACATAGGTGTGGGCTGACATACATTGACATTTACTGCTCTGACAAAATACTTCTACCGGCGTCACATGGTAAAGGAGGAGGCGATGCATCGAGGTCCAGTGTGGGCGGAATCACACGGCTGCATATCACTGGCTGGTTTAACCCAAAGGAGTCTGGGTAAGAGACACACTGGTTCCACCCACTGTATGTCAAGGGACCAGCGTTCTGAGGGCGGAGGACAATCATCTCCATCAGACAGATTGGTATATTTAAGACCTAATGATTATCCAAAGCGATGTACATTCAAGAAATCTTCAATCAAGACAGCAGGATCAGACGGTCCCTGGGGCAACTGGGATTAGTGACCGACCATCAGATTCAAACCGGCAATCTTCTGATCACGGGTACAGTCCCCAAACCCACGGAGCCGCGCGCTGGCCTCGGAGGTACGCCGCGAGACCAAGCGGCGGCGAAGTCAAAAACCGAGCGAGAGACGAGCCGGCAGCACCGAAATGGTCCGGTCTGAGCAGGAGCAAGTGAAAGGAGCTCCGACTGGCCCCAGAGGGGGGGCCGAATTCATGGGGAAAAGGTCTCACACATGGCCCCCGCCCTGAGCAGCTTACTCACCGTGTCTGAGGGGGCTGATAAGATGTTCAGGGGGCTATGAAAACCATGCGGTAGGACAGTCACGGCTCACATTTCCCAGCAGGCCAAGGCCGCCAAAAAGCAGATGGACAAAGCTGTGCAGACGCTATGCAGTCATCGCTATCAGCCGTATGGGGGCGGGGCCAGGCTTCACCAAAGGGCGGGGCCTAAGACAAGATTCACTGGCGCTGACAGGCCTCAGGGGGATCGATGCCAGCAGCAACCGGTGGACCATGCAGCTACTAAGCTCTAGGATTACAGGAGGCTCATGAATCGGTGTTCTTGGTACGAGTGGATTCACTTGTTTATTTGGCGATTTTTTTTTTGATGGCTACAGTATGGGTTCTTCTGGATGGACGGACAGATGGATAGATCTATAATGCAATGCAGCATTTGTGATACTCAGGGCAGAGTGAAATCAGCACAGCAGCAGTAATTCCATTTAGTAACTAAATAAAAAATAAAAACTAAGGCTTCATTTATGGATCCGGCATCTACAACCGCAAGAGTGCTCACCTGTTAGGGATGGGACATTGCGTAGCTCAGTGGGATAGTGACCTGTGTTCAGAAGGTTATTGGTTCCAATCCCGTTTTTGGGAGAGCAATCACAATCAGGCCAAAGAGCAAGGCTTTTAAACCCAGCTGCTCCTGGGGCTGCTGACTGATCTGGCTCTGCTTCAAGCTCTCCTCTGTTGTGCGGCACTTTGGGAAGAAGAGTCTGCTAAACTATGGAAATGCAGTGAGACAGTATACTGGAGAAGGTCTGTCAAACTAGTTTGAATGCACGTGCAAAAACGGACAACTGATTTCATCTCCCACAGCTCTTTGTACAGTCAGATCAGCAGAAATGGTGTTATGCTGCATGTGGGGGTGCCGGCACCATGGGGGGGGGGGTTACGTGCCCGCCCGCCCAGCCAGCCTCGCTCCGTCTTCATGGCGGTCTCCCGCACCACTCGGAGAGACCTTCTTTAAAAGGGAAGCATAGCAGAGCCATGAGTCACCGCTGTTTACTGGTAGAAACGGGGACTCGCCGCCTGAAGGGAGTCACGCCCGCTCCTCTGACGTTTCCAGGAAAGCCCTGGCACTTCACCGGACAGCAGGGAAAGCCGTGGGTTCCGTGGAAACGGTTGGCATGACCACTAACACTTTTTGCAGAAGCCGGGGGTGGGGGGGCGACATCTGCGCAGAATAATCTACTTTCCAGTCGGGCGAGGGCGTGGGGAGGAGGGCCGGTCACGTGAATTCATGGGAATGTAAAGCATGTACAGACCAGGGACAAATACGGCCTGATTTAATCTGAGAGGAAACCATTTTGAGATTGCTGATGTCGGCAGCCTGGATCACACTCACTAACGGCTAACTGTGCACCCATCACACGGTGGACGGCACACGAGTCCGTGCCCACGAAACAACACTATATAAAACATCAGCCGAAACAGTCTACTGAAGACTCCTAGATGGATTAATGTCTCCCCCCATCTTCTTCTGTTCTGCGCCACTGCAAAACCTTTGGGGTACCCCCCCATCCCCCAACCATGAACTATGCATTAGTTGAGTGTGACGACAAATATTTTGCCCCCGATGTCTCTGGGCCTCACAGCGGCAAATGCATAACCTTCCCATCCTGCACGGTGGCCAGGAAAAAGACCACAGAGCATGCTGGGAACGCAGAGGGCCGCGGAGCGTCTCCCACACGCTCTGGCTCGCGTTTGACGGCGCGAGCCGCGGACACTCCCGGTGTCAGTTTCCGGGATGCGGGACCGTGTCACCAGCAGCCAGATTACGCCTCAATTACACGCTTCTGACACACTTTCGGCCAAAGTATCATCCTCTTAGGAAAACTTACAGTAACATGCATGTAAAAAAATAAATAAAAAGCTATTAATGCTCCCCCCCCCCCAGTGTACCGGGTTCTACTCAATAAATCACAAACCACCCACCACCTTGACCGTGACACAGGGTGTCGATTTGTGCATAAAAAGCCAGTAAGGAGATGAGCAGTACCACCTGACTAAAGGCCATAACAGAGACAGAAATGCCCCCGTAGGCCGGGCACTATGTGCATCTCGCCCTGACCAGATTCAGAAACTTGCACCTGGCCCAGTGTGATCCAGCAGGTCCTACTTGCTCTGATAGCTTATAGCATCCTTGCAGCTGTTGGGTTTATGGGCCTTACCCTTTGGCCACCGCGGGACTGGAACCAACAACCTTCTGAACACAGGTCACTAGCCCACTGAGCTATGCAACATCCCATCGCTAACAAGGTGAGTATATTGTGATTGTAGATGCCAGACCCATAAAATAAATTTATCATTGGACTGCAAAAATACTAGCAATAACAGCAACAAAAATGAGTAATGATTTGTCACACTTAACATTACAGCTAAACTTTCTCCTCTGTCCGGATGTCATGCTCTTAGGTGAAATGCACATAGATTAATCAGGAGAACAAAACACGTTGAATGAAACGTATTGATGTGTTTTCCTGGGGTGTCTTGTAAGCAATGAGATCTTCATGGGAACGACCGATTTAAAGATTCACAGAGGCTGACCTGTGGTCAAACTCCTACGATATCACACGGTGCACACGCTGTGGGACATGGGGGTGCGAGGGAGACAAGGGCAATTAAACCTGCTTCTGTCTTGGACTAAAAAGGCGCATTTGCACACAGATCGGTGACGACACGAGTTCAAGGGAGGAGATTTTTTTTAAATCTGATCTTCGCCCAGAGACATGCTGTCATTAGCGAAACATGAAAAGCATTGTTTTTTCACGTCCAGCTTAGCTAAAAAAGAAAGCATGGGAAAGACATGCTTGGACATCTGCCTGGCAAGTTTGTGTGTGTGTTTCCATGGAGACAGGATCGCTGTAACCTGACTAGGCCTCGTATTGCAGATCACGGAGAGGGTCTGCGTTCTCCGCGCACGGGAACTCTGCTTAGACGACAGTTCACCTGCTGGAATTCAGAGACCAACCAAGCCAAACAAAAATGGGAAACGTCAGACTGAACACTTCGAAAAGCCGTCACGCCTCGTGCCACAACACAGGCAGAGTCCTTCCACCCCGTCCAGCAGAAGACGGATCTCCCCAAAACCAGCTCCACACATTGTCGATCGCTCCCAGCGGGCCACATCGAGATCGCCGGAAAACGGGACCGCAGAAAATTCCTTATATCTCATCGCCGGCTTCTCCAAAGTGTGATGGGCTGAAATGGAGATGAATCACCGTTCCAAGCGATGACTCAACTTTGCTGCCAGGGTGTAGCTCCTAGCAGGGCAACACATCCAAAAATATTCCACCAAGAAGAGAAACATTATCAAGCTGCTCTTTACAGAGTTTCCACAAATGCAAACCAGCTAAAAAGCTTCTGTTCTTCTGCTTTATTAGACACCCTTTCAGACAGTGACATCAGTCGCTTTAATAGCACATTACCCACACAAATTCAGATGAATTTTCAAAAGGAAACCAACAAGCTCCGCTTGGTCTATGGAACTGAAAGTAGCAAAACACGTGTCGTTAACATGCTGTTTAATGTGCAGCCGGCGCAAGTGCGACATTCCGGCCATGTGGACTAATGATCCTTCGTTTTTCCAAACCCCAAGGCTGCAGCGACAAGGGACCTAAAACTGGATGCATGTTTTGTCAGAGGTTGTTATGGACGGGGCATTGTGCCGGATCATCCGAGGCAACATTCAGATTTCGCTTCGGGTTACCGGTGGACATTGTCCAGCAATCCCCTTAGTAATACTGATGGGCATAGAGCAGGAGTTGGATTTAAGCCCCATGTTAATTCATTTTGTCAATTTTTTATGTTTGTACATAATATTATATTACCAATGATAGATAGATAGATACGAAGCACATGTACAGTGTAAAATACATTCAGATATTAGATACGATTAAGAACACTTTTGTTAGCCGTATTCTATTTTCTTTACGAGTAACAATTAACGTGCCTCACTTTTTCCAGGAAGGCGTTATCTCCACTAAGCGACTGACCGCAGCGCCAGCCAGCACGCCCCACCTGCGCCCGGCAACCGTCCCGCGCCGAATCAGTAGGCGTAACCCGATGGTCTCGTTCCCTCCGTATTGCACCCCAACCCCCCCGCGACCACCCCATTCACCTCGTCTCCTCCGGTGGTCTCACACATAATGCCCTTTGTCCCTCGATCCCCAAAGACCACGTGCGATCTCCGCATGCCGTCGCTAAACATAAATAAACAAACAAACAAACAAACAAACAGCGTGGCGCTTCATCGGATCACTTAAGGAAACGTGGCTCTCAGTATAGGTGCAACTAAGGTGCAATAAACTCCGAAAACAGAGTAAGCATGGACACGCAAGTATCACGCAACCTCACGCAGTTTAGAAAACGATTAGTATAAAGACACTATGAAATGTGACCCGGCTTACAGATTTAACATCACTTAGTCTAAACAAGTGCTACCATAACTTTCTCGCTCCCTAGCCACAGCGATCTTCTCGTAAGCACATGTTCGCACTACTTGGGAGGCAGACTACCGATGTTGTTATTGGGAAGTTTACCTATAATATCTTTCTTATCCTGGATACACCGTATTGTCGATTCACGTGTTTACTGAGATTTGCGGTCCATTTCAATACAATGAGCGTCGCATTCTCCCCGAATGAGCTCAACTTCTGATAAGCGCCTAAAAGGCGTCCGCATGTAAATAGCAGCCGGACTTCGGAATACTTATAGGGAGATGAGAAAGTTCGCGCAGCTTACCCAGTGCACGCCGACGGCTCTCTCGGGGTTACGCAAGTCCCGCGGTTGCGATCGCTGGCGAGCCGGTGGATCGCAGATCCCGGCGAGCAGGTTGAGAAGCGTCCCGATGGCGGACCGAGTGCAAAACAACAACAGTGTAGCGGTGGTGTAACCGCATTCCTGCGCCCGCTTCCGCGAGCAGCGACGTCAGCGGCTCCTCGTGAACGCCCCCCCCCCCTCCATTCATGAAAATAACTCTGGGCTGACGTCATCCTGGCGGGAAAGCGGAGCCCGGCCACAAATAGCCCGGGGCGATTAAAACTGCGCTGATGAGCACTTAAGGCTTTACATAACTCTTTTACAATTATTGTTAACGAAAGAAAAGTCTTACATTTGTGCACTTAGCAAGCATTTAAGGATTGCCGTCTTACCACATACAGGGTAATATGATACTTATGATACTTTTTTATAACATCTTTATCACAAAGCAAATTTAATAATTTATACTATTTTAATGTAAAGGTTATGTGAAGTGGATGTTTTAGATTTTTCAAGGGGAAAGAAACACACAAATCTGACAAAATAGTTGGACATATATTGTTGCAGCTCACCCATTCTGTGCGACCCATTCACGACCATTTATCTGCACAGGATACATGGTCCGCGGTGCCACCAGAACTGCTGACTTGCTGCAGGCACTCGGCCGACCCGGATAAAGGCGCCGCCGGGCTACTGTACGTCGGTCTTGTTCGGGCCTTGGTTACATATTTAGCTCATTTGTACGTTGTTGTTCATGAATGCAATATCAATCTTTGTATTTGTGTAGCTCGTCATAACTCAAATTGCTCGACTTACAATATATAAGATATTTCTTTTAATATATATATATATCGTTTTTATTTATAGTTTAATAACTTTAAACCATCAGCACTGTATCCCTGATGAAGACCTTGGTTTGCAAATTACTCTATACTGCCACCCAGTGACACTGGGCCGCGTCTGATGCAACAGAAATAGAGAATTTTGCTGGGCTGATTAGGAGTATGTATGTAGTGCCACATAAATAAAAAGTAGTGAAAAATTCATACCGATTGCAAATGTTCATACTTCTCTTTCCCCCTTTAATGTTTATACCTGTGTCCAGACTCGATGGATGTAGATTTTAGGAATTACTCTGCTGTCCTCGTTCCCTCCTGACGGGATACTGTCCTGTAAGGATTTAACTCACTCGACTCCCTGTGCATTGGACAGATTACAGTCAAGATAATGAATTATCGCTGGCATTCATGAAAGAGAATCGGTTATGGAATTAGTAAAATGGTGACTAATTTTCGAATAATCCCTGCACCCACTTTCCCTCTTATTTATCATATACTTGGAGTGTCCAGTGATTTCTCATCCCTGAGTTATTTCCTCCGAAAGGATCTGAGTAACCCTCATGAACTTGGGCCCAGGCAACTCTGGCTTGGCGCCAGCCGGCTCGCCTTCCAGACGCTAATTTCTTATGCAAAGGTATCAGGAATAACTGGAGCCAAAGGGGTGCATGTGTTTCTAATTACGAGGAAGTGGGATCCTGTGAGTTCACTGTCTTTCAAGTTGGAAGGAGTGGGGGTTTACGAGACGATGAGTAATCGGATAAACTCGAGCGGTTTGGGTGGTTGCGAGCTGCACCTGTAACGAAGCGATCCGGGGCATCCGGAGCTGCATCCCGCTGCATGGGACGTGCATAAGCTGGGTTGTCATTTTATATGAATCGGTCTGATAGAGAGCTGCAGTTTCGGCAGTCACGTTGAGGGTAACTGGGATTTCCTGTTTATTGGGGCGTTTTGGAGGAAATGTGTTCTCCAGATGTGCAGTCAGTCCCAGTCCTCACCTGGCAAGCGCTCGGAGGAATCCTAAATATTTGTGCGTTCCCTCTTCACGGGCTACAGTCATGTAATTCATACCTGGAAGCCATGGATGACGTGGATCGGAATGAAAATCTTGTACTCTTACCATCCCTAGATACCTTGCTTCCCTGGGTACTTTGCTGCATTTTCAGGGACATAGAGGGCCATATATGAACTTAGTGATCCTAATTTATAATGTCCTGTCAGTGAGGTCTCATGATTCTTTGGCACAACGAGATGGCGGTGATTCCAATCGCGAAATCCCAGATTTTCTCATCAGATACCCAGAGAATCCCTAAAAGCCTCCATCAGAGCACGTGCTGCTCTGTTTTCGCTGAGGTTTGTTCGATCCGTTCCCCGCGTGATCGATTATGGAGTTCACAGACGGGTTTGCCCTATTTACTTGTCTAGCAAAGAGAGGGACCATGTCCTTGGACTCACATGACCTTTTCGGGTCTTTGGCTGAGTGCATGGTCTTCATTAAAGGTGTCATTTCCTTCTGGCAGAATCAAGATATAATCAGCGCTTATTTCTTTATTTTCCCCTGGTAATCGGGATAATCGGGATAATGGTAATAGGCTTCCTCGATGACCCTATAGTAGGGAATTTCTGGAAAGTCTTGCATGCTGGCTTTAGATATTAGTCAGTCTTGTTGTAGTTCATGGCACAAAAGACAACGCAGGAATGAAGGGTTTGGTGTGGAGTGATTCAAAATGAAACCATCCATTATCTATACTGCTTTATCCATCTGGGTCGTGGGGAAGCTGGAGCCAATCCCAGCATCTCTGGGCCAGTCCACCACAGGGCCAACACAAACACGCTCACTCCTATGGACAATATAAAGTAATTGTCACGTCTTTGGACTGTGGGAGGAAACCCACACGTGCACGGGGAGAACATGCAAACTCCACACAGAAAGACACACTGGGTGACCCCAGGTACCAAACCCAGGACCTTCTTGCTGTGAGGTAACAGTGCTAACCACTGCACCACCGTGTCACTGCCCATCCGTCACCCAGTAACCTCATTCCTTACAGGATTATAATGTCAACGTTGTATAAGGATGACTAACCTAACATTCAGTTGAGAAACAAATAGACAATATTAGATGATCCAGTAAAATTGCAATGATGGACTGTGAGTTTCATTTTGAAGAGGGTTTGCTTCAGTTTCAACTAAGCATTTACTCACCCAATCTAGCAATGCTTTCTTTAAGTGTCGATTGGAGGCGCTGTATCAAAGAGTATTCCCTTTTAGGGATAGGTGTGGGTCCCAGGGGCTGTATCCTGAGTTGTCTTGGGGGCTGGGGGGTGTATATTAAAATGTTTAGAATATCTGACAAGAACTAAATAGTACAGACTGAGTACAGATGGGTGAGGATGGTAGAACCTTGAAATAAAGGTTGTGTTTAAATTTCCAATTATTTAAGTCCAAACTCTGAGCAATAAAATTAATATTAGCGAATACGAAGGGATTTCAGTGTCAGAAACTGGCTCACATTTTGCCTTGATTTCATTATAGTCATTATGAGCAACACTGAACCTACTGTAAGTCCTAAATTTGACGGAGAATAGGACATGCATTATGATGTAACTGTCCTCAGTGGAACCGGTATGTTCTGGAACTATTTGCAGGCATCCACGTATTCCCACTGGCACAGCTACGCAGGCAGAGTCAGCCCGTCAGCGCGTGCTCCGCGGCATTCCCTCAGAAGTAAGACGTCTCTGTCTGGCGTGACCTCCGCGGTGCTGGCCTCTGGGGCTGACGTCATCGTTTACAGGACGATTCTTGGAAATCCCGCTTCCTTAGAGGAATTATTCTGAACGACGTCATTTTGCCCTGAACCGGGTCAGGTGCCAGAATGTTTGAGCTTCAACTGACTGTTATGAGAGCAGATAATAGCAAATACTTGAGCTTTTTCAGTTTCGGCTCTGATGTGAAGCAGTCACCTCAGTATTTTATTACATACAACATTTAGTTGTCCGCGATTGCAATGTTTCCATTACATTTACATTACGGACACAGACGCTTTCTTTCAAAGCAACATTGTTTTGGAAAAAGCAGGGTTAGCCGGTCCCTGGGGGAAAGAACCAAAATGGCTGCCATGGGGATTCAAACCAGTCAGCTTCCGATCACAGTCCCAGCTTCCTAACACACCACACCACACTACAATGATACCTATAAACTCCACCAATGGTACCCCTGGATTTCATTTGACAAGACAAAGGAGAAATTTGCATTCTTTAGGCCATTTTTATTAAATAAATGAATTAAAAGAGAGTGAGAGTAGCATGTCGTTTCAGTTTTTGTAAGTTCGGAGCCTTGCGATAACAAACCCTTATCAGCAGCTGGAAAATCCGTCTGAAGCTAAGCAGGTTTGGGCCTGGCCAGAACTTGGATGGGAGACCAAGCAGAAAAGCTGGGTTGGTGTTGGTGTAGCCAATATGCTAGTGGACCACAGGAACACTGCTGTAAAACAGAGTCATCCTAGAGAAGAAACATAAGTTTATGGTTTTGAAAGATCCCCTGGGCATCCTTTAAAAAGGTGGGGGCAGCTAAAATGGCCCCCTGATTCAGTGTTTCCCAAACCAGTCCTCAGGACACACTGGACAGATCCACATTTTATTTTATCCCAGTTCCCAGAACACCTGACCATGCAATCAGGAGCTCTGAATACCACACAGGTGTGCTGGATACTGAGGACTGGTTTGGGGAATGCTGTCCTAATCATCCCCTGGATATAACTGGTGAATTCTCTCCTGCCCATTCACCACCTTAGCTACTGTGTGGTGAACGTACTGGTGCAGAATGGCTGACGTCGCATCATCCAGGTGGGGGCTAGGCAGAGGTGGGTCAAGAGGCTTCCCACTGGTTCTGTAAAGCACTAAATACATGCAACATTCAAAGTTTGTTCGTTTGAAAGCAGGTAGAGTGCTTTCTTCCCAAAATAGTGAAATGCCTTTTCACGAGGCTCAAAAATAGCACTGGGGGGGGAAAAAACTGGATGTTTTTGGGGTGATTATCTCCTGAAGGGGATCAAGTAACAGGTCAATGTTTCACATACATGCACTACACATAAATATGTACTGCATTATAAAAATGAGTTACTCCAATTCGTTCACTGTGTTCAATGACCAAATGTAGTAAAAAATGCAATTTGTGAGATGACCTTCAACCTTGAAAATAGAAATTTAGAGTCATGTAAAAGTTGACTATGAAAAACTCCTCTTTGAGCCTTCCAACAAGCTGTAGTTGAGTCATGTAGCTGTAACAGTAAAAAAAACATGCAGTGCATAAGACAACTCTCTCAGCTAGCCTCAGTTCATAAAAGGCACTATATCTCAGAGGGAAAATGTTTGAAACATAAACAAAATCGAGGTCTGTAAGGTATGCGTAATTCACGTGCCAAATTTCATTAAAGTCACAAGTGGTGATGCAAAGGCCATTTGTTGAATTAAAATGGCTCACCACAACGTTCACTAAGACTTTGCAAAAAGCCTGCAGATAATCTGATTAGGAGAGGCTCTGCTGTGAATTTCAAACTATTATTTAGAAAGGAGCAAATGTTTATAAAAGGCTATAGATGACTTTGTCGTAGCTAAGAATTCCACAGAGAGTCGCAAATTTAATTCAGTTTAGTGGATTACATATTAGCTGGCTCCTTTTCAGTAAAACATGTGATCACTGGACTATGGGAATAAGCACAAGTTTTACAGAAAGTCACCACAAATTAGTCTCTGGAAGGTGTGGTTTGTTGTCACCCTCGATTGGACATGCAGACAAAAAAGGATGAATTACTTCTTTATACACCCACGGATCACATGCATGAAGGTATATAAGCATATTTACAGTATAACAAGAATAGCTGGATGCATTTTTGTCTTGCATTCCGAAAACATCTGGTTTATTGTAGCTTAGAGTGATATACTTCTAAAGAACAGCTCAACATTAAAAGGAAGACAGAGGTTGCATTGTCTTTTTCAGAAACCCCTCAAATACAAACTGCTTTATGCCTTAAAACCATCCAGATGGGCTCCTGCTTTTCATTAGTGGTAGACAAGAATCAACAAAGCTTTTTTTCCCCCAGGAAACCTCTGGCTTTTATAGGAGTTAATCATCTTTCATATACATGAGATAGCAATGCAAAACATCAGTACTCTAAGGGCTCAGGGATTCTGTGTTCACAGCTTTAAACTTAATAAATTATTTGGATAGTAAATCACTTAATCTGGTGATTCAGTTGTCAATCAGGTATTGATTAAAATGTACTTTCTAAAAATCTGAGTCTACCTTTTCAGCTTCAAAGATCTAAGCTTGCACATCTATTTTATCAAATATAAATAAAGCATATAACTTTCATCAGAGGCAATTCTATGATTTGACACTTAGGGATTGGGCTCAGCCCTCTGCAGGGTTACAACTTTCAATCTAATAAAATAGGGGACGGGAGTTTTTATTAAGCAAATGTATCATTTATTGTTTTAGGAACGTTCAGACAACAAATACAGTTAATACTACTTCCATTCATTATTTAATAAAAAAATGACAATGTTGATTATCGACAAAAATAACTGTACTTTTTCTTTCCATCAGATGTTGCTGATGCTTAATGCTAAACATGAGACACTTATTTAGAGTCATCAGGTGTCACAGGGTTGCCCATTTTGGTTAGCTAGCTGGTATGAGATTTTCAATTCGTGTCTATACTCACATGCACATGCATTTACATGTATGTAACAGTTTTATGCCCTTGTAAATAGTCTGTAGGATTTTGAGGCAGTTGATGGGTTTAGAGTGAAATAATACAGATTTGCGGTAGGATTTCTTTCGTGAGCATTAGTGTAAGAAAGCGTGAGTGTCATGCCAGAAGCCTGAGAGTTGTCAGCCCTGAGTACCATGGATTTCTCCTGTTTAAATTACACACGATGGCTGCATATTACCTGCATATAAAATTAAAGAAACCGATCTATTGTATATCCCTAAATTAACCTGTCTGCCTCACTAAAAACTTCTTACAAGATGAGTAATTTTAACCGAAAAACACGTTTTTAACAAATCTTTGCCACAAATCTTACCGTCCCCTAGCGTCCGCGAAAAAAGTCGGATGCTTCAACCAAAATTTCAGGAGCATTTCCGGTTGTGTGTCAGTACGCGCATGCGTGGAAGGGAGTTCCGTTCTGTCGGACCGGAAATAAACACTGCAGTCAATGGAAGAACGGAATGTGTTCTGCTTAATCATTTTTTAGAGACGGAGTAAGCATACAATTCCGTGCCATTCGTTTTTATAATAAATTAAGCAGTATATCTAATACGCTTCAGTGGAGCTCCATATAATTCCTGAAGTCTTATTGTTCAGCTACATGTTTACAGTTGGCTAGCGCTACCCAAGTTAGATTCAGTTTGGATACGGATGCTCATGTTGTATTTCAGTGGTTTTGTGGTTGCGATTTAAATATTGTTAGGTACATTATTTAATAAAGAGCGATCGAGTAGCTCAAGCAGTGCGATGTGGGGTTTGGTGTAGTTTATGGTTTAATGCGTAGATAGTTGGTATTTCATGTGATATTAGCAAGCTGCCTCTAGAGTTATGTGGATAACGGTGGCAACATCTGGCTACTTTATTCCAAAGTAATCGCTTTCTACATGGGGCAGATTCAGTAGCACTGTATTTTTTATTCGTATATCCAGTTAGTATTTTACTTTTCAGTGTTCTTGGCTCAGATGTGCACGTATGTCAACAGGTCTGAAGTTGTTGCACGATGAATCGACCGAAGCCTCCCACAATTAGGCGTCCGAGTACTGCAAAGCCATCAGGTACAGACGTGATTAACGCCACAGTACTTATTAATTTAATCTTATCGGTGACTTGGGATGTAATACTATCATGCTTTGCTGAAATATTTGCCAAGAGTCCCTAAAGTGTCAGTGATGCTGCTGTGTTCCAGGACACCCACCTCCTGGAGATTTTATAGCCCTTGGATCAAAAAGCCAGGCAAGTGAGCCAAAGGCCCCCGCTGTGCTCCTGAAACCCACCTCTGCTGGTCTTCCCACTGACCGCAAGAGAGAGACCTCATCGGCGCTGCCGTCCTCATCCGGGTTAGCGGGACTAGCCAAGAGGCCCAAGCTTTCTGCTACTCCTCCAGTCAGTGCTCTGGGCCGGTTGGCCGATGTAGCCGCCGTGGACAAGAGAGCCATTTCACCCTCAATAAAAGAACCCTCCGTTGTGCCTATTGAAGGTGAGTCTCAATGTCATTTCTCACCCTACACATTTAGTTCAGTACACAGTTAAAAAGTGAAATGGCATTTCTTTCTGACCAAGGTGCTAGATAAGTTAACACAAGACTAGCACATAACAAACTCCCAACGCAAACCTCATTGAAATGAGGAAACGATTTCCTGTCTAATCTCATTTTGTGTAAAAAATGATTAATTACATGTCCTATGACATCACTTCCCACTGCAATGATTTGCATTGATTATAGAGAGACTCCAAAAACTTACAAATAAGAGCTTTTTGGATGTATTAGGTTAATTCTGTGAGATTTGTGAGTGCTGCGGTCCCATTGATGGATAAGGATCGATGTATCACACACATCAGATGCACTCCTCTTTCTTTGCCGAACCCCGTCTCTGTGGCGGTGCGTCCTGTGCTGTGGTAGTGTCATCTCTCCCTCACCTCCCCTACTTTTTCCACCAGTTCCGCCCGCGGCGCTTCTGGACGAGATTGAGGCGGCGGAGGCGGAGGGTAACGATGACCGCATCGAAGGGGTACTCTGCGGAGCTGCCAAGCAGCTGAAGATGAACCGTGCCAAGCCTGACATCACGCTGTACCTGAGTCTCATGTACCTGGCCAAGATCAAGCCCAACGTCTTTGCCACGGAAGGCGTCATAGAGGTGAGCGCGGTGGGAGGGGCCGCCGTTTCCCGGGAACGACTAGAGACTGTGGTCAGTTAAAGGGAAGTAGAATCTAGTTCTAGGGAGAGAGAAAAAAACGATAAAAGTTTTTTTTTAATTTAATTTTATTATTATTAGTTACACATTACTGAGGATCTTTCACCTTTTTTGTCATTTATAGAACTGAATTTGAACATGAAGCAATGCTGGTTCTGTGTTTATCACCATCTAGTTCAGATCTGAGCAAAAGCCCATCTTGTGACCATATCCGATCCATGGTGCTTCTTTTTGTTTACTTTTCCCTGTCATCAATAAAATAAGTTAATTTAAAAAACTGGCAAAAATTTTACGTTCAGGTCTATGAAGATGAATAGATTTTTCCCCACAAATCCTTCTTCAAAGTAATGTCAAACATGTAACAAGTTAAACATGTAAGATGTACGTGTGCTGTTAGTTTCTGCATGCCTTTTTAAAAAAGGGAAACAGAAATTCTCACTATTGGCTGTGGCTTTTATGTGACATAATCATTAAAAAATAGCCACTGCTGATGCAGCGAAGCTCAGATTTGGCTCTTCAAAGAAAATAATTGCACAGGCCTGATCTACTTGCATGTCTTTTTCCAGAGTCAAAATCACCTTAATTTGTCGAGTATGTACAAAGTATTCGTTCTGTCGTGTCTAGTTATACGCATTACACACCTTAATACACATAATGCACAGTAAGTTATAATTAATACAAAACAAAGCGTAGACAGGGTAACAACACAGCTGCAGACAGGATAGCGAGTGTTCAGGGCAGATGGTTGAACAGTGGGGGGGTTTGTTCAGGAATTACACGCCCGTTTGGCAGCTGAGCAGTCTTGACTCTGAGGAGCTGCTAGAGTTTCCCAGATGAGTTTTTGGAAGATGCCTGGCTTCCCTCTCGAGCGTCGCGGGTGCAGGACGGGCGTGTCACACCTCGGCATCCCTGTGCGCGCAGGCCCTGTGTAGCCTCCTGCGACGGGACGCATCCATCAACTTCAAGGCCAAGGGGAACAGCCTGGTGTCGGTGCTGGCCTGTAACCTGCTCATGGCGGCCTACGAAGAGGACGAGAACTGGCCCGAGATCTTCGTCAAAGTGAGGGGCCGGCCACAGCATGCGTACCCACCGTTTACCCATATTTACCATTTGATGCCATTATTTAAAGCAGTGTTTCTCAAACCAGTCCTCAGGGACCCCCGAATGGTCCCTGTTTTTGCTCACAACTCCCAGGATATCCGGAGAGAGCAGGAACCCTTTCTAGGGGTAACCGAGGACTGGTTTGAGAGACACCAATTAAAAGTGGAGTGATTTCTATTTATTTGCACTAATGATTTTTAAAAATTTAAGACACAACAGTTACATCTTAGGAACCAGTGCCAGTGGCATTCTGGGTAGAAAGATGTGTACCTAAGTGCAGGGGGTGGGTCTTGTTAGGACGTCAGTGGTTCAAATCCCAAGATCAGCAGAATAATTTTACTTTTGGACCCTTGAGCGAGGCTATTAACCTCTATTGCTCCAAAGGCTGGGTGACCATGTCTTTTAATTGTATGCTATTTCTGATAATAAAAAGGTGTAGATTCTGTTCTAGTCCGTTGCCTGATATTCAGTCATGCTGTGGTTCTGTCCAGGTTTATATCGAGGACTCTTTAGGCGAGCGCATTTGGGTGGACAGCTGCCACTGCAAGACTTTTGTGGACAACATCCAGACAGCCTTTGCCACCCGTATGCCTCCGAAGAGCATGCTGCTGCAGGCTGATGCCGGCCGGTCAGCAGGAGACCTCAGTGCAGGTACTGGGTCGCAAAGGCAGTCGGCACTAGTGAGCAGCGTAGACCGCGGCACTAACGCTTGCCTGGCCCTCACCTGCTTGGTGTGTTCCTTTTGGAGGGCTTTTCCTGAAGGTGTTGCGTGCGGGTGCTGAGAGAGGGTCCCTACAAATGTTTTCCTGCAGGGAGCAGCCCTCACCCCTCCACTCCGGATGAGGACGACGCCCAGACGGAGCTGCTGATAGCGGAGGAGAAGCAAAGCCCTGAGGATGACGGACAGGTGATGCCCAGGTGAGCCATGATGTCATGATGACGTCGCCGCTGTTTATTCCAGCCACTTAACTAGTCCAGTAAGTTAGTTACCAGTGCAGCTTGCAGATTACCTTGGGGAAAACATTGCATCACTGAATAGCCACCAAATATAGTCAAAATGATAATATAAATGAAGTGGGTCAAATCTGTCCCTCCCCACCATTACAAACCCCTGTTAACTGCAATGATGCGTTTCCTTAATTGACATGATTGACATCAGTGGGGGCCAATGAAAATGGGAGGCACCCGGGACTAGCCTCCCGTCGGCTCCATGAGACTGTCCGTCATTCGTCATATCGTCATATGCCAGCCCCCCCTTACGTCCATGATGGTTCATGGCTGAAAACCCCACATAAAGTCCAGAATGAGGGTATGGGACACCGGGAAGCAGCACGCAGTCACACGGTCCCCCGTCGGCCACAGGTACGAGGAGCTGGCCGAGAGCGTGGAGGACTACGTGCTGGACGTCCTACGCGACCAGCTGACCCGACGGCAGCCGATGGACAACGTGTCGCGGAACCTGCTGCGTCTGCTGACGGCCACCTGCGGCTACAAGGAGGTGCGGCTCATGGCCGTGCAGAGGCTGGAGATGTGGCTACAGAACCCCAAGGTGAGTGCCGAGATCTTTCTGAGTGATCGTGATTTGTAGGCTGCTGCTGGATGACGTGCCATTCTCATTGGCTTTTGTATAATCGCAAACTGTTTAGCTTTAATGCTGAATAATCTGCCCGAATTAAGACATCTCAAAAGGGTTGGGTGGATATTTTCGCACGTTTACTGTGCCCCTGTAACGTCGGGTCCTGTCCTCGTTCCTGCAGCTGACACGCCCCGCCCAGGACCTGCTGATGTCGCTCTGCATGAACTGCAACAGCCACGGGGCGGACGACATGGAGGTCGTCTCCAACCTCATCAAGATCCGCCTCAAACCCAAAGTCCTTTTAAACCACTATATGCTTTGTGTGAGGTAAGCGCGTCTGTATTTGTAAGTGCGGGTTGGGGTCCCTCTGGGTGTTAAGGTTCTTTTTCGAGAGGGAGGTTTATGTCTGGCCGCAGGGAGCTCCTCAATGCCCACCGGGATAACCTGGGCACCATGGTGAAGCTGGTGATCTTCAACGAGCTGTCCAATGCCCGGAACCCCAACAACATGCAGGTCCTCCACACCGTCCTGCAGCACAGTCCTGAGCTGGCGCCCAAGGTGAGCGAGGAACCATGCGGGCGAGAAGCTGCCCGGCACGTCTGAGGGTGTCATTAATGGTCACCAGGCGCTTTATCCAGAGCACACAGATTCTAAAACTTTTATGTATTCACTGATGCACCCTGTTGTGCAATAGTAAGATCTTTTTGTTCTGTTTGTGCCGTTCACTCAGCCAGCACCCATATCCTAAATATGTATGCGTGTTTATAGAAGGTTAGGACTCTGTGGTCAGAAGGCTGCTGGTTCAAATCCCCAGACTGGATGAGTAATTTCACTGTTGAGCAAGACCCTTAATCACAGTTTATCCTGGGAGAGGCTGATCCTGCTCTTCTCATTTGTACGTCACTTTTGGAGAAAAGCGTCTGCTGGTCTGTAGTTGTAGTGATGGATGGTGATGGAAGCCCGCTGGACCCGGCGGTGCCGAGGCACCGTTCGGGTTTAATGCCGCCCCCCCCCCCCTCTCGTCCGTCGTCCCAGTTTCTAGCCATGGTGTTCCAAGACTTGCTTACCAACAAAGATGACTACCTCAGGGCGTCCCGAGCCCTGCTGAGGGAGATCATCAAGCAGACCAAGCACGAGATCAACTTCCAGTCCTTCTGCCTAGGGCTCATGCAGGAGCGGAAGGAGTCTTCCTATGTAGACATGGAGTTTAAGGTGAAGGCTTTGCTCAGCGCAGACCGTGCCCCGTAAACACACTCCTGTAGCGTCACATTTTTACTGGGCTCTCATTTCTGGTGAGTTGGTGGTTGATCTTTGATCAAGTTTGAGAAGACGTGTCCCCAGCGCAATGAGAATGTACACATAAAACCAGCAACAATTTTAACTTAAAAATGTATATTTATGATATCTGTCTGAGCCATGGATAGTATTCCTCTGTAGTTCAGTGGTCAGGGGCAGCCATCAGCGCCGTACCAGTCTGGGTCTCCCTTTCCGCAGGAACGCTTTGTCATCCAGGTGACGGACCTCCTCACGGTCTCCATGATGCTGGGCATTACCGCCCAGGTCAAAGAGGCCGGCATCGCCTGGGACAAAGGAGAGAAGAAGAGTAAGTATTGACTCGGTGCTGATGGGTATTATGCTGCGTTCCATTTACCTCCGAGGTCCGAACCCGGAACTGGGAATGACATCAGGCACAGGTTAACAGCGTTCCCGTAAAAAGCAAGTCGGAAAGCCGTTTAGCAAAACCAGGACCCCGTTTCAAAGAGCAAGATTTCTTTCTTAGCCGGAAAACTGGTTAGATTTAATTCACTCTAGTTTAAATGACCTTTATCTTCATTCGCTTACATTTAGCCCAGACTATATTTGTCCGCTTAAGCAAGAAATCCCTCTTTCTGAAACAGGCCCCAGTTCTAGCCCAGGTAATTGTTAGCCATCGTTAGCTATATCGGTGAATAACCACACGTTACGCAGTATTTTGTACATAAAAACACTGTAGCGACACGTCCACAGATAGCATTTGGACAGTACTGTGTGTACGACCAGTTTAATGATCCACAAGTCGTAGGTGCGAATAAACAGCACAAAACTACAGCTTTGACGTCTGTTGACAAAGGATGCCGCGGGTTCCAGAGGTCGAAGGTCGTGATCATTCCTGTTACAGATCTGTGACCTGCCGCATGCTCCCTGAATCATTCTGGCTTTGTCCGAGACCTTCCCCGGGGTGGGTTTTCATCACCTGGATGTTGCTTCCCGCAGATCTGGAGGTGCTGCGTTCCTTCCAAAACCAGATAGCAGCTATCCAGAGGGACGCGGTGTGGTGGCTCCACACGGTGGTGCCCACCATCAGCAAAGTGGGCCCCAAGGACTACGTCCACTGGTAGGTGTGCGGCAAAGAGGAGGGTCGGCCTCAGGTAGTCATAGGGTCCGATCCCCGGCCCTGACTCTAACCCAGGTGCGTCCATCTCTGTTCCCCAGTCTCCACAAGGTCCTCTTCACAGAGCAGCCAGAGACCTACTACAAGTGGGACAACTGGCCCCCAGAGAGCGACAGAAAGTAAGACCCCCTTGATGCTTTAAGTCCCCCCACCCCAAAGGGATATTCTGAGGCGGGGTGCCCTAGGGGCGCTGTGATTGCCCTAGGGGCGCTGTGATTGCCCTAGGGGCGGTGTGATCTGAGGACGTGATGCAGGCTTAGCCTGGATGTGCTCCTTTGACCCTCTTGACCTTGTTCTCCACGGCAGCTTCTTCCTGCGCCTCTGCTCAGAGGTGCCCCTGCTGGAGGACACGCTGATGCGCATCCTGGTGATCGGCCTGTCCCGAGAGCTGCCCCTAGGCCCCGCCGACGCCATGGAGCTGGCGGACCACCTGGTGAAGAGGGCTGCCGGCGTGCAGTCCGACGGTGCGGGGCCCGTCCCCCTGGTCACATGACTCTCTCATCCCCCTTCCTCCATCCTGCTCTTAGACACTGTGTTCAAAGTGAGAATTCAGGCCCCGGATGTGTCTGTCCCGTCCCTGTAGATCTTGAGGTGCTGAGGGTGGAGAGGATCCAGCTTATCGAGGCTGTACTCAACCTGTGCACCTACCACCACCCAGAAAACATCCAGCTCCCTGCAGGGTAGGTCCTCGCAGTGGGGTACAGTGGTATGGGGCAGGACTCCTGCTCGGGGGGTGTGGTCATGCGGATCCTGCCTGTTCCTTTAAGGTACCAGCCCCCAAACCTGGCCATCTCGACGCTGTACTGGAAGGCCTGGCTCCTCCTGCTTGTGGTGGCTGCCTTTAACCCCCAGAAGATAGGTAAGGCTACGCCCACTGGGCTTGCATCACCAGCAGGGCTTTCTGTTAGTCTCAAACTTGAAGGCAGCCTGAAGTTTTGAAGGGGCAGTTCACCTCAAGACTGAAAGGGCTTTAGTGCTATCTATCCATCTAGGTTGTTTTGCTGGGAGTTATCTAGTTTTGGAGATATCAGTCGTAGAAATGTCAGTCTTCTCTCACATATAATGGGACTGTATGGCATTCTTTATATGGTGTTTAAAAAAAAATACATTAGAAAAACTACAGCGATGTCTTTTACCAGAAATCATGACCCGGTTCCTCAAGATAATCCACAGACTTTTTAGTGAGCAGCTTAATGTAGGAACAATTTTTTTTTCTATCGAACTTCACAAACCGTATCACTCCACAGATTCACTGCACAGTGCTCATATCTTCTGCCCAGTGATATGACATTTCTATGCGCGATATCTCCAAAGCATCTCATAGCAGAATGACGTAGATGGATAGACAGCACCAAAGCCTCTCTAAAGCGTATCTTTTTCAGTTTTAAGATGAACTGCGCCTTTAAGGTGCCTCTCTGCCCCTCCCTGTGTTGACTTTGGCCCTGGGTACAACATTGTGAAATACAGTGGAGTTATTATTAAATAAAGTTCTGGGCTGTCCTTTTGTAAAAGAAGAATATCATTATTGAGTCTGACTCAGATTTAATTTGAAAATCCTTTGAAACAAGTATTTTAGTATTAAATAAATAAATTGGATGTACCATTCACTCGGGATGTGGCGGGAATGACCTACTAGAATCATCCTGTTTTTGGGATTGTTATGATTCTTACTGTAATCGTCAATGCTGTGCGTCCTGCGTGCAGGAATGGCGGCCTGGGACGGGTATCCCACCCTGAAGATGCTGATGGAGATGGTCATGACTAAGTAAGTCAATAGTAACGTAACGGTACCCCAACGTTAGCTGGCGCTGTTTATCCCCGGCGGCATGTGTGAACCTCTCTCTGTTTACCCCGTAAACACTTATTCATCCATCCATCCATCCATCCAGCTACTTATTCTGCTTGGGGTCTCCAGGGCTGAGGGCTGGGACGCGCCCTGTAGGTTATCACTCCTCTATAGGGCGTAGTTACACACTCATAGGCATTTTCTAGACGCCTAACCACATGTCTGTGGTCTGCGGAAGGACCCTCTGAATCCGCCTGGGCTCCTTCCCACGCGTGCTGCCCCTCATCCCGCTGCCCCCCTGACTCCACACAGCAATTATACGTACCCCCCCTGCACGGTGGCTGACGAGGAGACCAAGACGGAGATGATCAGCCGCGAGCTGCAGATCTCCCAGCGGGAGAAGCAGGAGATCCTGGCGTTCGAGAGCCACTTGGCAGCCGCGTCCACGAAGCAGACCATCACCGAGAGCAACAGCCTGCTGCTGTCGCAGCTGACCAGCCTGGACCCGCAGTAAGGGGGCGCCAATTTCAACCCGGGCAGGGAGGTGTTGTCAGGCAACCAGCTCCCGCATGTATGAAGCCCGAATCTCCATTCTTTTAAATAAACGGAGTTGGATTTTATTGTTAAGATTCAGCACACATTGTTGTAACGACCTCTTCAGGCCCTGTGTGCTCCCAGATTAATGTGCTCCCTATTAATTCAGTAACTTGTTGTTTGAAAAAAAATTAATATAACGCAAAGTCAGCAGTGGTGGCTTGATGGTTATGGAAGCGCACTCAATTGAAAGATTGCTGGTTCAAATCCTTGACCAGCAAGGCACCACTGAGGTACCCTGAGCAAGGTACCGCCCCCAAGCACTGCTACCCGGGCGCTGAATTAGCTGCCCCCTGCTATGTCACAACGTCACATATGGGTTAAATGCAGAGGACACATTTTGTTGTTGTGTGCTGTGGTGTGTCAACAACGACAATTAATCACTGAATTCTAAATTCTGCCACGTAAACATTTGTTTTTGTTTTTGAACATAGAATTATCAGTTTTTTTTCTTCCTTTGTTTTTGTGTTCTGCTGGGTACATTCTGTTCCATCGTCCTGCCCCCCTAAGGGTGTGCGATGACCCGCAGGCCTCGTCATGGCGTTCCGGGAGTAGCGTTCATGCGATTTTTGAGGTTTCAGGTCGCCCTCGCAGTAAAGAGCGACGGGGCACAGAGAGACGGCCAGCCAGTGACTGGCAGCGTAGTTGTGGGGGTGTGTTCGCCGTCTGCGGCTGATGCGGTTCCTCATGGCCCTCACACGCCCCGCTAGAATGTCAGCCAGAATGTCCTACTGCGTTTCAGCATGAAAAATACCCCCTTAGTCACAGCCATGAGCTATCAGTGCAGCCAAATTCCCCAAGTCGTCAGGCAGTGTGGTTGAATTCCGTAACCAGCAGTATGTCTGGAATTCTTAAGTAGCTTGCAGATGCACTGTGACTTTGATCACGTTGTTAATGGACCGCGGAAGGGCAGCCTGATCGCTCAGATTCCCTCGATTGCTAGAGCAGGCTGTGGTATTTTTATTTGGTGTACTTTCTGTACGTACCTGTAGGGGGCCCCCTCGCAGGCCACCTCCACACATCCAGGAACAGGTGAAGAGCCTGAACCAGTCCCTGCGCCTGGGCCACCTGCTCTGCCGCAGCCGCAACCCGGACTTCCTGCTCAACATCATCCAGAGACAGGTAGGGCGGCGGGGGGGCTTCCTGTCCTGCCGGCATTCTCCATCCATCCTCGCCTTCCCGGAGTCCTTTCTGAGCGCGCTCACTCCCTCCCGCTCTCCGCAGGCCTCGTCACAGTCCATGCCCTGGCTGGCCGACCTCGTGCAGTCCAGCGAGGGGTCCTTGGACGTGCTGCCCGTGCAGTGCCTGTGTGAGTTCCTGCTGCACGACGCCGCCGACGAGTCGCCGCCCACCGAGGACGAGGACGAGGGAGAGAGCAAGGAGCAGAGAGCCAAGAAAAGACAGGTATGGGACCCCTCCTGTCAGATGGGGGCCACGTCGCCATCTAGTGGTTAAAAAGTGTCACGCAGCTAGCAGAACAATACATAGCTTAATAGCTAAAGCATCTGTCTTGTGGCTCAGAACAGTATAATTGAAAAGTAAAGCTGTAGCGGCTGCAATAACGATAACACCCCCCCACCCCACCCCAGCGGCAGCAGAAGCAGCGGCAGCTCCTCCTGCGTCTCCAGGACCTGCTCCTGGGGCCCAAGGCGGACGAGCAGACCACCTGCGAGGTGCTCGAGTACTTCCTGCGTCGTCTCAGCTCCCCGCAGGCGGCCTCCAGGGTTCTGGCCATGAAGGTGTGTCTCGTCCCGGGGTGGGGGATGGGGCAGCAGAGGGCGCCATTGAGGTGTGAGCGGCGAGAGCACTTCCGGCGTATTAGGCCCGCCCCCCTTCCAGCGGCTGACCAATCGCTGGTGTGCGGCGCAGGGTCTGTCGCTGGTGCTGACCGAGGGCGGCCAACGGGATGGCGAGGAGCGGGAGCAGCCAATGGAGGACGACTCACGGGACGCCGAGCTGCTGCCAGGGTACCAGTGGCTGCTGGCCGACTTGCCGAGACTGCCGCTGTTCACGAGCGTGAGGGCCATGGCCGCCAGCGCCCTGCAGCAGGTCTGTGTGTATGTGTGTGTATGTGTGTGTGTGTGTGTGTGTGTGTGTGTGTGTGTCATTACCATGTAGGGCTACTCAAAAACATCATGATCGATTATTTTGGTCAATACTCAGATCACGATAATTGAACACGATTACTCACTAACTATGGAAATATTATGAATTTATTAAACTGGTAAGAAATACTTGTCTTTTTAACAGTGGATTTCCTTGAACCCTGTACTGCCTGGCATGGGCCCCAAGCCCCCCACACCCCTGATAGATGCGTGTTTTATGGGTGTGTCCCGGGTCACTGAGACCCCGTGGTGGATGGACGGATGAGGTGAGGTGCACATCGAGCGTGCCCCGTGTTTCACAATTCCCTGCGCCTCATCTCCCAGGCCATTCACGTGGAGACGGACCCCCAGACCATAAGCGCTTACCTCATCTACCTGTCCCAGTACTCACCGGTTGAGCAGCAGGCCGTCCACAACGACCTGGCCCTGGTGAGTGCGAACTCCCCGAAGCCCCTCCGCCGTTCCTCCCGTCAGAGCTGTGCCGCCGGTGGTGAAGGTCATGACCTTCCAATACCCCAGCCATTGGTGCGTTATGACGAACACGTGACCCGCTGTGAGCACTGCTATTGGACGCTGTAATAACGCCCTCGTTCCATCCACCCCGGCCTTCAGGACGTGGCGCGGCTCATCGTGGAACGCACCACCATCATGAACAGCCTCTTCTGTAAGCACTCGTACCGGCTCGAGTCTGACGCCGTGCTCTCCGCCCTCCTGTCCGTCTTCTCCACCTACATCAGGAGGATGAGGAAGACCAAGGAAGGGGAGGATCTTTACAGCTGGGTGAGGGAGCCCCAGCCTCAGTATCTGCTTTTCCTTGCTCTTCAGGAGTTAATATTTTAGTAATTATTAGTAATTGAGTAATTGATGGGTGTGTTGGGATGGTGACCAGCCTTTCCTAGCTGGACCCCGTAAGACTCTCTGCCTGTCTAAAGCTTATCAGAGTAACTGGCCTCGTGCCACAGGGTCAGGCACGTGCTCACCTGCATCTCTCACGTCACCCACCAGTCGGAGTCCCAGGACCAGGTGTTCCTGCGCTGGACCACGGGGGAAACAGCCACCATGCACATCCTGGTGGTCCACGCCATGGTCATCCTGCTGACGCTGGGCCCCCCTAAGGGTGAGAATGGTATCTTCCATACCGGAAGTCGTGTTTCGATGCTCCGTATTTGCAGCGCTAAGTCCCCCCCGTTGATTGTTAGGGGAGAGCGATTTCTACAACCTTCTGGACATCTGGTTCCCTGAGAAGAAGCCCCTCCCCACCGCCTTTCTGGTGGACACCTCGGAGGAGGCCCTGCTGCTGCCTGATTGGCTGAAGCTGAGGATGATCCGGTCGGAGGTCTCTCGATTGGTTGACGCGGGTAGGAGGGGCAGAGTTGAGGGGGGGTGTTGAGGTTTTCAGCGGTATTTTGGAGGCCTGACCTGGCCCCGCCCACTGACCCGCAATGCCCTCAAAGCCCTGCAGGACCTGGAGCCCCAGCAGCTTCTGCTGTTTGTTCAGTCCTTCGGGATTCCCGTGTCCAGCATGAGCAAGCTGCTGCAGTATCTAGACCAGGCCGTGACCCATGACCCCCAGACGCTGGAGCAGAACATCATGGACAAGAGTAAGTCACCGGCCTTTCCGGAGGGATCCCTGTTTAGGTCCGTTAGTACCAGAATGTGTCAGCTGTTATTTCATTGGCTGTTGCATTGCTTAGCAGCAAAACTCAGTCCAAACTTGATTGGACAAATACAAAATTGATGAACAAATACAAACACATGCTTTCTTTTTGGGGCTTGAACCAACAAGCTACAGGCTACATTTCCTTCCCTTAATCTGAATACTACCTTTGGAGTTACTGGTGTGCAATTAAAAAAAATAAACCTGTAAAAATAGGAAAATAAATGTTGAGTGAGAAAGTAAAATAAATACAAATAAAAATAAAAGAATAAGAAAATAAATGTTTTTCTTTATTGCCTCGCCTTTTCCGTTTGTCTTCCCTTTTGCTTTTTTTGTTATTGTTAGATGATTCACTTCAGGGGAGCTCAGTGTCTTGTTGTGTAAGTTTGCTGCTGTGTCTCCTCTCAGATTACATGGCTCACCTGGTGGAGGTGCAGCATGAGCGACGGGCCACCGGAGGGCACACTTTCCACAGCCTGCTCAGTGCCTCCCTCCCGCCCAGCAGAGGTCAGTGTTTCTCTTATTGTCTGGATGCTTCTCACGAAAGTGTGGTTTTCAGAGTCCACATGTGGACAGGCTTCCCTAACCGCGTCACGCTTCCAGATGCCACTGATCCGAGTCACGCTAAGGTTGCAGTGGAAACAGCACATGGCCCGGCGAAGATCCGCGCGGCCAGTAAAATTCCAGCGATCAGTCTTGATGATGACTTCACTGCAATACTACTTCAGGTACTATATACAAAAAATATTATTTCTATTGGGTGCATTACTTTTCCCAGGATTCTTTTCAGACCGTTTACCCCAGAACATGATTATTTTCAAAGTAATTTCGCAAGACTTTCTGCTGTCCTTCAGGCATGGAGCCGGAACTCACTTCCTGTTTATACTAGCGGCTTTAACTGGAAGCAGTGACTCTTACAGCCCCTAATTGTTCGCACCCGACCTTTAATCACCTGGAGCCTTGTTTACAGAGAATTCCTCCCAGCTAGAGCTGAGCGTAACCGCGGCAATCTGATGGCCTTACGTGATCCCGCCGCTTTCTCCAGCTCTTCCCCCTCAAGGTGGACCCCCGCTGGCCCGCCTCGCCCCCCCGCCAGCTCTCCCTGGCCCTGCAGCAGGCTCTGGCCCAGGAGCTTTTCCGTGCTCGCCAGGGCCAATGCCAGCCCGGGGGCGTGGCCTCCCGCCTGCTGCAGGCCCTCATGGGCCTCCTGGGCTCCGCCCACGCCGGCCCCCTAGTGGCTGCCATGCACCGGGGACACGCCCTCTCCTGCCCACTTCTGCGGCTGCTTCACCAGTACCAGGTAATATGACCCCGACCCCCCCTCCCCCACCCCCTGCAGACATGTGACCAACACAGATAATGCAGAGGTCTCCCTCCCCCCATCCCACCCCAGCGCCGTGCGCCCCAGGACGTCGCCTTCTCCACACTCTTCTTCAAGGCTGTGCTGGAGATGCTCACCTGGATGGAGAGCCCTGGAGTGGAGGCGGGGCCTCTGCTCTCCGTGCTCAAGTCCTTCGCCACGCAGTTCTCCCATAAACACTGCCTCAGCGACGGTAGGTGGCCCCGCCCCCTTGACCCCTCCAGCCAATCCCCTGTCAGTGTCGCCTGCACCAGCTGTATCTTCTCCCCCTTGGAGGTCTGGCCGTACGCTCTATGCTCCCACTGATGGAACATGAATCATAAACTGTTTATCACCATTTGGCAGAGTATTATCACTTTTTACGCAAGTTGCCTTATTTGTACTTCAGATGTTTCGATTCCGGCTGTTTGCTGCATGCCCGGGGCATCTTTAGGGGGGACCTGGATTCTGTCCTGCAGACATATTGCCTAATCTTCCTCACCAAATGAATTACTCTGTATTCTTCCTTCTTCCTAGGAAGACTTAGTTAAATAAAGGAAACACCTGCCTTTGTAGACTTCCTGCAAGGGGTTATTTTTTCCGGGGAGTAACACCTGTGCACCCCTCCCACTAGATGGCGCTGCCAGGTTTTATGTGTTTTCCCTGGATACGCCTAACTGTCCTGCAGTGCTGCCCCAACAGCTGCGATGCCGCTTTCCCTGACAGCAGCTGCTCTTTTCCCACAGCCCGCGCGGGCTTCCTCCACCTGGCCGAGGCCCTGGCGTACCAGCGGGACTGCGACATGGCCGTGCGAGCGGTCATCGCCACCCTGCGGGCCGGGAACACCTGCAACGCCGAACCCGAGCTCATCAGCAAAGGTATCTGCAGCTGTTTTGTTTTTTTTTTCCTGTCACATGTCTGAGACAGACCAATGATAGGTGACTGTGAATTTCCATGACAAAAATAGACAGGCAGTTGTTGAAATGCGGCAAGGCCGGAAGCTCTCTGGTGCATTCTGCCTCCGCGTTTGCCCACCACGGTTCACTCTACTAAATGTGCTCGCTAACTTAGCTGCTCCTGTACAGGTTTGCGACCCTTTCCGCGGAGTTGGCTTCAGCAAACCACTGGATTTGTCGCTCGTTTCCTGCATGTTAGGCATTCCATCTGTGTCAGAATGGTGTAAGGAGCCATACATGTGTATCATTCTTAATCATTTTTGGCTGGTTTTGATTTTAGGGAAATCATATCCATTTGTTCCTCATTTTTTCCACCAAACTCCTCTGCCGTGTTGGGAAACCTGCCGCTTGTCTCGCTCCCTCCCATAATGCCGTGCCTGTGTGTCCACCTCAGTGTTGCAGGGGCTAATCGCGGCCAGATCCCCTTACCTGGAGGAGCTTCTGTCCTTACTGATGACTGTCGGCATGGAAGCAGGAGCCGCCAGCACGGTGGGCCCTGTCGCCATGGTGACCTCCATGCTCCTCCAGGAGACCGAGGAGAGGGCTGTGAAAATGGAAGTGGACTCTAATGAGTAAGCAGGCGTCTCTGGGCCAAACACAGCCATGTTGTTCTCAGTTAGATGCCCTATCTGCCTGTTAACGTGAATGCGCTCTGAGCTCGGCGGTGGGGCAGGAATGACCCCAATCCGCGTGTTTACTTTGGATAACCAGCAGCCACTGTCTGTTGGAATGTTTGGTCCTGGACGTGGGATCGGTCAATGATCTCAAGCCGAGAGTCAGCAAACAAGCATTGGGGTTTTTTTTCCTTTTCTTTTTTTTTGGGCGGGGGGGGGGGGGGGGCG
>JAABNX020000052.1:5934664-5947610 GCA_015163995.2 Mormyrus lacerda | reverse complement strand
CCCCCCCCCCCCCCCCCCCCCCCCCCCCCCCCCCCCCCCCACACTCACGAAGGGATTTCCCCTGTGTGTTTTGTGCTGTACAATTTTACTAATTATAAATGCATTTTTTCCACAGAGGTGAGGCCAGGAAATGACCTAGTTGGGCTGTTTTTAATGAAGTGGGTGTGAGATACATTTATTTTAGGACCGTTTCTGGGCTCCACACTGTGTGTGACATTGGTTAGATGCTTCTACCTTCTGTAGCATTGATGCTAGCTGTTAGCGCTCAATGGTGTCTACATCAGGGCAAACTCAGTTCTCTTTCCTTGTGAATGGGAGCAAAGAATGTTGGTGTCAGTGGCGCTCTGCTGTGTGTGTTGGTTTATTTTTTTTTTGTTCAGGTTCTTAATTCCGCTCGTCCTGCTAATTTCAGGACCAGTCGTCATGCATCCCGAAGGAGGAGATCCAGCGGGAGCTGAAGGCGCTGGAGATCGGTCTGAGCGAGCTGGAGGGGCGGGGTGTGGAGCTGGAGCAGCGTCTGCGGGGCGCCGAAGAAGGTGTGAGGCCGGCCCTGGGTCTGCCGCTCTGTCCGTGCGCGTCCCGCCCGGCCCGGTGCTCGCATCCTGTTTGACAGGAAGTAGTGCCCCTCGGTGAACCAATAAGAGTTGACGTTTGAGAGCCCATTTGTGCTATGAAGATGGTCATTCCCAATATCCTTAAAGAAAATGGCCGCGGTGTGAAAGCTGTGTGGATGTGTGTGCAAACTGCACCCCCCGCTAGGGGCAGCAAGCAGACCCTGGGTCCGTAGCATCGCCCGCCGAGCCGTGCGCGGTCTGCCATCTGCCTTTATCTTCATGCTGCCCTCTGAGCTAGAGGCACTTCATCACCATGCAGGTCAGATGTTCCCTCAGCAGACGCCAATGACACTTGTTAGCCATTTGTACAGGTGCACAGGGATTCTGTGTCTCTTCATTAGACCCTGTACATGTGAGTAAGCTTGGGGTCAGAGTGCAGGTTCAGTCATTTATCCAGCAGCCCAGAGCAGTTTTTAGGGCCCCCCCCCCAGGTAAGGGATTTGAGCTGGTGACCTCCTGGTATCACTGACCCGGTTGATATCCTGGTCTTTAATGGTCACTGAATGCTCTCATGTCTGAACTGTGTGTATGTGAGTGTGTGTGTGTGTGTGTGTGTGTGTGTGTGTGTGTGTGTGTGTGAAGTGCCGCTGTCAGATGTAGATCTTGCACTTTGTCACAGAGACCCAAATATGGCCCCTCTCCTTCCAGTGATCCTCATTTTCTCCCCAATAAGCCTCTAGTCTCTGTGGGACTCAGATTCAGGATGGAAACAGGCTAGGGGGGGAAACTCCGGCTGGCCGTAGAGTATGGGGGTGACCTCCTCCCACCCCCCCGAATGACCTTGAAGGAGTGCTGACGCGCCGGTGACTTATTGCCTGGGGTCCGCGAACTTGCCGCCCGGCCGGCTGTCCTACTGACGACAGACTCGCCGGTTTAATCAGGGCCTGCTGCTGCTCCTGCCGCCTCCTGCTCCCAGGCCAGCGTGCCGCCATTAAGGAGAGCAGAGGAGAAGCTAATTGAAAATGTCAGATGAACCGCAGTCAACTGGGTATCTGAGGGGAGTCCATATAATTTTATTGTGTGTGTGTGTGTGTGTGTGTGTGTGTGTGTGTGAGAGACGCACACAATATAATATGTGTGTATATATAATTAAAATGGGGGGGGGAGAGAGCATCTTAAATTTTTGTTTGATTTTACGCAGAAGGGGAGCTAAAATGAAATTGGAGGTTGTTACTATGTTCTGAAATCCGTTAAATGCTTATATATTAATAGGATTTACTGATGACATTTCAGTCGCTGTCGGGAAGTATTTATCCCATAAAGAGAGTCATGATTATATGTACTTGTGTAAACGATTGATGTGGGTCGGTTTGTGTGTTTAAGTTCAATTGAATTTTGGTACGAATGCGCAGTAAATCCCTTCTGAATATACACTGACTTTTTATGCTTTGGGGGAAAAAATCAGTGCACTTAAGACCAGGAAATATCCATAATGGATCTATTAACTGACATTGGTTTTTTTTTTTGGTTTTTTTTTTATATTTAAAAAAAAAAAAAAAGAAAAAGTACTAGTCTGTATCTGTTCCTCCTAAATTATCAGATCATCATCATACACTCTGCACATGAGTGTTGCTGGTTCGTCTCTCACCTGCTGTTGGTGCTTTTGCGTTTCAGGAGGACAGGATGACGTTTTTGATGCGTTGATGGTGGACTGGTTCGCCCTCATTAGCGAGAAGCAGAGTCACGTGAGAAGGGAGTCGGAGCTGGTCTACATGTAAGGCCGCCGTCTTCCAGCAGGGGGAGCCTGGCCACTTGCCTAGCTGCTGCCGTGTGGCGCTTCCTGACGAGGCCAATATTTACCTGGAGGTCTGTGTGCGGGTTTGCCGTCTGCAGTGCGAAAACTCAGGATTTGGAGGAGCAGCAGCCTGAAGTGGAGGTGCAGCTGCGGAAGCTGATAGAGAAGCCGAGTGAGTCGCCGTGGTCGTCTCACGGGGCGGGCAGGCCTTTCAGTGGTCTTTGGTGCCACCTTGGGGGGGAGGGGGGGGTCTGTAGTACGCAGTTCTGCTGCGTCGTATGTAGCCATGCCCCGCTCAATGCAGGTCACAAGAAGACAGCTGCAGATCACAAGCGGGAGGAAGAGCTTATGGACAAGCTTCTGGAGATTGTCAACAACAGGAACGCCATCATCGAGGGGCTGGATGAGGACCGACTGAGGTCAGTACCCCCCCCCCCCCCCCACCTTCCCTGCTCTTCCCCTTCAACCCTACGGCCCAGCCAACGGCGTCTGGGTGACCGTCTTTTGGTCGCCGCTGCTTAGAGCACAATCTGACTCTTGTACGGAGCTACATACCTCATCTTTATCTACAGTTCCGTCTTCTGGCGCGTAGATGTTTCGTTGGCAAGGTCCGCTGACATGCCTGTGTTACGCTCCTTAATGATCAAAGGTGATCCTGTACTCTGAATACAGCCATTAGGGAAATTTAACCATTTAACCGTCTTGAATAACGGCACGTTCAGAGCCCTTGTTAAATTGGATGTAGTTAGACAGGAAGACTGGAGCTTTATTATGCTCCAAGTTTTGGATAAAGTGTTTGGCAATTTCTCTGATTTCTTATCAATTTTTTCACACCTTTTTAAAGGTTCTCAAACCATCTTAATGGTGTAGAAATTATGATTCGTATCCAGAGAAGATCAGACCTTGTGTATAGTATAGAAGTGAATCATCTACTGACTCCAGAGCTCTTTAAGGTAAACGGCTTGACGGAAGTCCCTCACCTGTGCCTGCAGATGATTCTGCAAGAACCTCACGCAGCCACATGACCATTTAGCCTCCACAGAGAACCTGGAATCTGAACTGAAGAGACTGTAAAAATATAGATCAAATGACATCAAGCATTTTACGTACGACATCCCTCAGGTGCAATAACGCTATGGAAAGCATCGGACAATGAATTCTTTCCTACGAATAATCTATGCTCTGCTTTTCCCGATGTGTATTGCCTGCTCTTTACCAAGTTTCCCAGTTGTTTGACGTGCAAAAGCAAAGGTGTCCGTAGTTTTCATATCCATTGCCGTTCGAGAGGAGTCATCTGCCACGTTGAGTCGTCGTCGAGTGCGATTTCGTAAAATGACTCCATGTGGGTGTGTGACGGCCTCGCTGTTCTTTAGGGAGAAGGATGAGGATGAGCAGCTGAGCCAGATGATGGAGCAGCTTGGTGAGTCTAAATGCCCCTCGTGCTGCCCTGAACCTTGGGCCCCCTGGCCCTGGCTTCTCTGTCCAAACGACGGACAAGCTTGAACAGAAAAGCGTGCGTTTTTTCATGCATGTACAGAATTCAGGACAAGGCGTGGCCAGCATTTCCCTTTGCCTGCATCATGTAGTATCATACTTTAATTTTCGCATTTTCTGTCTCTTGAAACAGGCAAGAAGAAAATCAAAAAGAAGCGCAAGTCTGTGGTTAAGAAGCTTTTCAAAAGGAAGCAGAAAACGAAGGCAGGGAAGGCCTGTTAGCGGGATGCGCCGCGTGTCCGTCAGAGCTGAGCCTCGACGTTGGCGCGGGAAGAAGGAAGAGCGCCCTCTTTGGGTGACCGCTGCGCTCGCACTGCGCGCTCTTCCGACTGGATACGCCCACGCCGGCCTGGTCGGCGGCCCTGTGATCCGCTGTAATTAGGCTGTGTGGGGTAATCTCACTGTAATGCGTTGCTGTTCCTGGATTTGTTGTCACGGTCTCATTATCCTCCACCGTTTGAAACTAATTCTTTGTTCAGTTCACCGTTACTGTTGTTTTTCTTTGAAAATCATGCTGAAAATGTGGTTTGTGCTTATTTTCATATGAAAGCAGTTTTGGTCTGAATCTTCCCAGTTCATTTTAAAGTGTTCTGGGGCTTCTGTTCCGTTTGTGTCCTATGCTAATGTTTCATTTATCAATCTGTGTGTTTTTACGCAGCCTGAAACCAGCACCTTTATGACAAAAACACTATTTGGGTTTTAATTTTTGAGTTTTAAGACCTCTTATTAAAGTTTCTAAAGGTATGTTTCTGTGAAAAGGCTTTTAATGAGGAATATTTTAATGCTCCCCCCGGTTTTGTGCTGACACTATCATGGGGGGGGGGGGGACAGTATGTTAACTGCCCTCCTCTGAGGGACTCCTACATATTTTGGAGACTTTTATCGGAGTAAACATTTTAATCTGAGCCCTGCTTCCATTTTGGTGTGTGTGCGAGAATTTGCATATAGTACGATTGTAATGATTACACTGTAAGTGAAGTTTTGCCCCTCTCATAATAAGGATTGTGCACTATTCCATGTTAATCCCATGGCAGTAATGAATTATTTTAAACACGATTTGCTCTCCAATAAATGCATTAATAATAAAAAAATTTTACGACTTAAAGCCTGGATTGACACACCAAAATAAGCCTGTCCTGTCATTTTACGAGTGGTAATTAAAACAAACTTTCCCTAGTCCGCTTCAAGACAGATTTTTCTCGCGTCTGAACATATTTATGCGGTTATTGCGAATGTTAACTTGCTGCCAGAGAGTGGATTATCTGTGTGTGCGTGGAGTACCTATAACCCACCAGCGGGGGGCAGACACTCATACACCATACTCTCCTATCCCGTTAAACTGGCCATTTCTGTTTCCTGAATCACCTAAACTGCAAAAGCAGTTTGTATGTGGCCGTGTGAGATTCTGTGCAGTTGGTGCCATAGTCAAATGTTCATAGGTGAGACACCATATGAATAAGATTTAATGTTCGAACCCAATCAGTTTTCTCTGAAGTAGCCAAGTTTTTTTTTTTTTTTTTTTTTTGTGGGGGGGGGGCATGTTGATGATCCCTCTCCTTCCCTTTAGTGCTATAGACTAGGTCACATGTTTTATTAATAATTTTCGTGTTGAGCCCACACTGCGTTCCTTTTGCACCGAGCGTTTCGGGAATGTGGGTTAATGTGACCCTCCCCTGTGCGAGTGACAGCCAAGGGTGACCGCGATATAAGTTAATTAAAGCTTTACATTCACTCTGCCGCTCACGTCGGCGCCTCTGCAATTAAGAATCAAAGGCGAGGCTGTAATATCGGGGGTGTCTGATACACGGTTTGAACAGGAGCCGGTCCTGCTTCACATGGCCATTTAAAGCAGCCTAGAATTAGAGATGCATTAATATTCATAAGTGAAACAATGATCGCCACCAAGGGCTGCTTTCTGAAATTTAAAACCACGCTACTGGTGCTCAGCTGACATCAGGGAGGACATTAGAGTCAAAGGAAGCTGTTTTTTTAGATCTTGTTACAAAGATTGACTTCTTTTAATTTTGGTGGGTTGAGGTTACGCAGATGGGCCTTGGTTGTATATCTTGTATTACATGCGATTTATGCCGGAAAAGCGGCTTACTTTTTTTTTATATATTATAAAAGGGCATCTTGTTGCCATGACAGCAAGAAATACAGAAACAAAACAGTGTGCAGGACGGCATAAGGCCTGGACGTTTTAACATGGTAGAAAACAGCAATGTTACAACCCGTGTGTGAGAGGTAATAAGTGTCACCCTTAGCTCTGGCTGCTGTAATTATTGTCCCATAGGATCGCTGGCACTGTCAAGCGAGGGACACGCCTTGCCTCTAATTATTGCCACCGAGATGAAGGACTAAGTGCTCTGCCCGTCAAGATCATAACATTTGTGGGGATGTCGGTGGGGGCAGTGGGGCAGTTCGGCTTCTTCGCTAACTAGCTAAGAAGTACGAGACCAGCCTTTGCTCAGCTGTTCCCATGGACCTCTTGTTTTTGTAAAACTGAGCTTAGAATCGCTTCTTGACTCCTCAAATTCTAGATCTTCCGTTTGAGATCAAGGTTTTGCTGTAGGAACTGTGCCTTATAGCTTTTAATATATATAATTTATAGCTCGGCGCTGCATGCTATAGCTTTGTGGGCCCTCAGTCCGGGTTTTGGAATCCTTTCCTTCAAACATAACCATTCTATAACCTTTTAAGAACTATAAGGTGATGTTAGCCTGGGACCTACCCAAGGAGGCAAAGCTTGACGGCCATCGATTGCTCACTGGGGGAAATCTAAAGATGCAAATGAGGCAATTGCATGTTTTTTGGATTCAGGAGGAAACATGTGATCGACGTGTAAATTTCAAGCTTTTATTGTCTTGTTTTGCCTATTTGCAGTTTGGAGACCGGTGCATGGGGGGCGGCAGGGTCAAAAGCAGTGCGATAAGCGACGACAAAAGTAATAAATAACTGGTGCATTGGGTGTAAAGAGATAGGCACTAGGACCGGGAGGTCGAACTGAATTATTCAGGTAAAATTTTAATTTGAAAAATATTTACATATTAGACAACAGAAATCGAGGTTTGAATTTTTTAAGGTTTATGTGGGCAACGGTTGAATCATCAAGTTTCCTCATTTCTTTTTCTCCTTGCGTAACGTAAAATACATTATTGGCCGCTAGGGGCAGACTGCTATTAATTAATTGAGCTAGCCAAAATGGCTGAAACTCCCCAGTAAGTAGGCTAGCGGAATAATGTGTGATTTTCAAGAAGAATGTAGCGGTACAGTAACTGTTTTGAATTTTGCTGGCAGTCGTTATTGCAGAGACCCTTCACCTCCCCGTTTCGTGAATAAATAGCTTTGCTTTGGATAATACCATCTGACGTATAATACGGTATAATATATGGATTGTATGACGGTATGAAAAATGAAATATTGCCCAAACATAGTTTTACTTAGCCAATTTTATGCATGTAAACATAATATGTTATTCTCTCATCATTTTCCTCACTTTAGATTGTAGCAGGTTAACATTGCAGGTTTCACCTGCATGGTCAGTTGCCGGTGTTACGGGCTTGGGCTACTGCGCGATAACGGCCTACTGTAACTGTAAATTTTACAATATCTTCATATGATTATCAGGGTTGCCAACTTTAGTCAGCTGGATGGAGTGAGATTTAAATTCACAACAAGTCTGCACACGCATTTATGTGTATGTAACAGTTTTATTACCTTGTAAATGGTCTTTAGGGTTTGTAAAGTACCCCAGTGCTTTTGATGTAACTAATTTTAGGTTTATAACTGAATAATATAGATTTGCCGTAATTTCTTGCGCGAGTGTCCTTGGTTGTGTTATAAGCCCTAACGCCGTTGAGGTAGAGGCTCTGCTGCTTTTCCTCCCCCAGGAAGATGTGTGTCAACTGAATGACATAAAGGCGGCTGCCCCTAAACAAACAGGCAGGAAGGAAAGAAAAAACACAGAAACATGGCTAGTTGACTTGACGGAGCGTCTTTCTCGGGTTTCCGATTAATTGTTTTCCTTTCCCAAGAAAGATCTGGTCCTGCCACATTATTTCGGGCACGCTAAGATTTGTCTGGGTGCTTCTGCTCGAAAAGTCCGCTGCGCCGTTACTTTAGCAGGGCTACGGAGGTAGATTTGTGTGCCGTATGTGATCGAGGAGCCTGCAGACTTCGGCCTGGTGTCTCCCTCTGGCTTTATGGATCAAGAAATGACTTTCTCAGCCCTAATGCAACTCTAAATAACGTTTATGTGTAAGTTTGGCCACACTCTAGAGCAGATCAGTGGGTTACTTGGGAGCAGCTTGGTAAAGATGGTATTTCATCTGCAGGGACCTTCCTGTAGCCTGCACACCCAAAATGCATATGTTTACTCAGAAACATTTGCTATATATGTTAACTATCGTGTCTTTTCTTGTGGGGGTGGGGATACAGGCCTGCCCTCTGAGTTGTTTAGCTGTTTTAATCGCAGGAAACATGTTTTAAGAACAAATTTAATTTCCATTCATCCATCCATTTTCTATATCCACTTGTCATATGTCTGGTCTAGGGGTCTGGAGCCTGGGATGGTACAAGAACAAGGCAGGGAATAAGGCAGGATGGGGCATCAGATCGACTATTTAACACACATGGGATTGTCATTCACTCAGACATTACAATATTTTTTGTGATTTTGCTGAGAACCCAACAGTTTTTTTTTTTTGTTGAGAATTTACCTTAGCTTTGGTACGTGGAATCTTTCTGAGCTTTCATAGCCAGCGGAAATGATTTTTATTTATTTAGCTTCACACGACTGCAGATTCCTCGTGGCCATGGGAGTCATTTAAATCTTTTGTTTTTCAATAGCTGAGGAGGTTACCCTTGGCAGGATGCCAGGGAGGAAGCAGACGTGACCATTGCATTCATTTTGTTCCCATCTGTGCTCCATTGTTCACGTGCTACCGCGAATTCCTAAAGCACGCGTCCCGCGAATTACGCTTCTGCGGGTCAGAGCAGCAAACCGCTAATTGCTACGATGCTGATAAATAATTATGGCAGGAAATTTTTTGATGCTGATACTGTAGGAAATGATGGGATTTGAAGAAAAAAATGAGAAAAAGAAGCGAGTAGAATGTAAATGAGAATTTGATTGTGTGACTTACAGACGGCAAAATATTTAATTTGTTGTAGTGGCAGTTTGGTAAAACGTGTCATGATGAATAATTAAGCTGACGGTCATATTTTCTCCAGGCTTAAGAACCTGTGTCACCTTTATAACGTACAACGTCAACCTGCGCTTTCCCATAAGCTGCTTCAGAGTGATTTCCGTGACATCTCGGAGCTGCAATTAAAGCGTTAACCCCATCAATTTGGGGCTAGCACATTTTCCTGGTTAAATACATTCTCTTTGGAAATGTACGTCTTCACATTCTGACATTTTAAGCCTTTTAACAAAATTCCAAACCAGATTCACAACCTTCCCCCGGGGATTAATTTAGCATCTGAGTAAAAATGGAGGCGGTGTGTGTGTGTGCGCGCGCGCCTTATTTTCCATTGACTTGTAGTATCAGTGTTAGCGTGATACTAATTAGCAAACAAATTACATTTTTGGCAACAGTACACTTCATTGTGACAACGAGGCTTGTAGAATAACAGAACCTGAATAGAATAAATCCTCCTTTGTGAGCAGAAGAGCCGCTAAAAGATGCTAACATGTCAAACTGGCACGGTAGCTTCCCTACACAGCAGATGCGTGTGGTCTAATGAACCCTCAAAAGTTTAACCCCGTATGGCCTGGCAGGCTGATGCATGATGGCTATTAGTGTCCTGGTTCAAATTTTAGCGTCCCAAGTGTCTCCCTGAAGTGGCTCCCAGCCCCTCCTGAGCCATTGTCTTTCCTGAAGCATTTCAAGCATTGTTACAAAGGAAGTAGGCAGATCAGGAATAACAAGCCTTTTCAGCAGATCTCTCTGATCTGCGGTGCATTCCCATGGGACACGGGGGGGCGCAACAGGTTAAGGTTCAGGTGACAGTCGATGGGTTCTCTTCCTCATAGCCAGACCTGGTTAGTTAGATATTTCTGTTTTACCTTAAGAGGTTAATGCAGATTAGGTACCGTTTTCTTTGGGGGGAGGGAGGGGTGTCTGTCAAACGTGGCCGATTATGTCACTAGCTTTGAGGCGAACAGCAGGCCCAGTCACACCAGCTGTCCGAGCCCCCCGCCAGCCCGCCGCGCCGCCCTCTGGATCTCCCGGTCCGCCGTTGTCACAGAACGTTCCGGTCCTCCCGAATGGATTGACGGCAAATGCTCATTAATTAGGGTCCATTTAAGGACTACATGTATTGAATTAAAAAAAGCTGAGAAAGTGGTACTTCCAGGTGCTAAACCTGGAATGAAAGCTGAGATCCACGTGATCAATGTTTTTCGTTTCATTTGTTTGTAGGTTTGATCGGTTTTTACATGTAGCATATATATATAATTTATGATATATAAATATAAAGATAACTCCTGATATTATACGCTGGAAGCACTTTGCCCTGCAGCTTCAGTTTTTAGTGATACCTTGTTCATACATTTATGGCAACAAATATTTCATAGGTAAAAAGAATTAGGGGATTAAACCTGGAGTGAGCGCTCCTATAAATTAGCATATATATTACACAATGCTGTTTGCTACTTTCTTTACAGTGCGAAAGAACATATTTTACTTACAACATATCAGCAGAACATGCAAATTTATGTAATTTAATTACCCGCAGTGTTTTTTTTTCTTTTTTTCTCCCGGGTTTAACCTCTTTTCATCGCTAGCCTGTGAATCTTGGGGTATATTCATGCTGTCTGAGAATTTCTTTCTCCTCCCTTGCTCAGTAACTTGCTGAACTGCGGAAAGCGGCTGTGTGTGAACTTCTCCGTTCCTTTTTTTCTTGTAATGCCCCGTGCACATCGCCGGATAAAGCATCGTAGTTAACAGGCGTCGGAACGTGGTCACCGCTGTCCTGACATTTGTGAGAACACTGGCCGTGTATTATTCTTGATTGACACGTCCCCGTTAATCGCTTTACGGCGGTCTGATTGAACTTCAATGGAAGGGAACACCACGAGAGACATATCCGCTTGTCTTTCGAGCCCGTCATCAAAACGCAGCGTTTCCATCGGCCGTGGCTATTTGTGAAGTGGCACTGAACGTTAAATATGGCTTATCAAATTGGGTAAGCTAATTAGGTACTTAACTCATTTCTACTCCGTTATGACACTGCGTTACATTTTAAATATCAATACCTTGGGTCTCTTTGTTTCACACCATGTACACCTTTGGCCTGTCAGGAGCACATTGGCTCTCTCTGACATGTTTGATTGCCGCAGGTAGTCTTGGGTCTGGGCCAGATACTGTGTTCAGGAGTTCGTGCCATTCAGCGCATTCAGAGATACTGTGTTCAGCGGTTCGTGAGGTTCAGCGCATTCAGAGATACTGTGTTCAGGGCACCTGTCAGATATATTGTTAGCTATTCTCTCCCCCTGCTGGAGTGAAGATTTCTCTATCCTCCACTGCGGCGTTGTCCCAGTGAAATATGCAATCCTGGGTGCTTTGGTTTGCTTGGTCTGTTCGTACCTTTGTCATGGACCAAGTACAGCCTGTACACTGAAGCTTTTGTAGTCTTTGGCTTTAAGAAGGTGCTTTGCATGTTACCCAAGGGCCGATTCCTGTCTGTTTTGAAAAAAATGCTTAGGACATACAGTGGAGTACTGCGCAAAAGTCTTAGATAGTCATAGAAAATTATGTTTAAATGATCTTTATGTTGGTGTAAAACTATGATTTTATGGTTATCAATATGTTACTGTAGTTTAGCCATTTCAAACCTCTCCTAAAGTCACCTCAGTATTCACATGTATATCTTTGACTCAACCACTAGCACACCTTGTTTAACTAAACTATACCTCATTGATGTCTTAAACTATTTAAATCAATGAATTAAGTGGATTTGTGAACAAATTGATCAAATACATGTAACAGCTGAGGTCCCCCTGAGGAGAGGTTTGGGACCTCTAGCCATCCAACTCGATATCAGTTACTTTTGGAAGAAAACTAACTAATGTTAGTTTTTATTGTGCTAGTTGTGATATGCATATATTCTGATGTTAAACTGCGTTTTTTGTTCTGAGCAAATATATATTCACCACACAGATAAATAGCTTTAAACATTTGCTTTGACTCCCTCAGACTTTTGCACAGTGCTGTATATGTATACATGAAACATGTTGCTTTGTTTAGTTTTTTAAGAGGTAAACATTACTAATTACTAAGCAATGTATCCCCTTGGAAGTTATTACACTTATGATTACGAGAAGGACACCGGCACCGTTTGCACGATTCACTAAACGTTTTCCTAAAACGAAAATATGTCTGGGTTGTGTTATGATCGCTTGCATGATTTTCTGCAGACAAGCGATTCACAGCTCTGTCGTACACAATCACTGTCCGTCGATTTAATTGCCACTGGTCGAATTGTTCCAGCAAAAAAAAAATCAGGTTTGATTTTTTTAATGTAAGTTGAAGTTTAATGGTTTTCATTTTATTTGTTGCTATACGAAATGCCTCATCACAACATTTTACTGTTGCTGGATATTAAACAGCAGATGTGAACAAAAAAAAACAAACAGCAAAGAAAGTAGTTTTCAGAAATCTTTTTAAAATATAGAATTCCAAATAATTACTGAATCTCCCGGCCAAAGACATTATTTCATGCTAACGTTTTTTTCTGGTAGTAATAACGATGAGAGTGTGGTCCTTAATTAAGGTTCTCTTAACTTAATTGGAGTTCATATAACATCCTTTCCTTGTAAAATTAAATTTCAAGTGCTTGTCGAACTGTCGCTGCAGAGGTACGAAGGCTCTCATTCCTGAATTTAACAGGAATGTTTTCCCAGTCCGATTCCTGTGCTGCAGGCCAGGTGGGAATTATGCTTCAGAATATCAAACTCATGCAGAAAAGTGGGTCATGGGAGCCTGGAACCTATCGAGGAAACCCAGGAACACCCTGCTAGTGATGCCGGTCCATCGCAGGAAACACGCTGCTGGGGATGCCGGTCCATCGCAGGAAACACGCTGCTGGGGATGCCGGT
>JAABNX020000052.1:5913693-5924256 GCA_015163995.2 Mormyrus lacerda | reverse complement strand
GCAGACATGGGGATGCGCGTGTGTATGCAGTCATGGGGATGCGCGTGTGTACGCAGACATGGGGATGCGCGTGTGTACGCAGACATGGGGATGCGCGTGTGTACGCAGTCATGGGGATGCGCGTGTGTATGCAGTCATGGGGATGCGCGTGTGTACGCAGACATGGGGATGCATGCACATGTGAGGGGACTCCTTCCTGCAGCATGCTGTGAGTAGTTTGTGATGATCGACAGAGTTTTATAGTTTGATGTGTTGACCCTATTTAGGGATACTACTGTACTTCTGAAAGTAGGCTCCTTGTATAGCTGGGGAGCGATGTGTCCAATCGTCCCCTGCACCATCTGCACCCCTCGGGGGGTGTACCCAATAGAAAGTGCATACTTGCTGTGCAAGTCAGGACTCAAGCTAATCTGACAGATTAATCAATGCAGGTTCTTTCTATTTAGTTTTCTGAAGAGTGTTCATGTGCGTGTGTGTGTGTGCGTGTGTGTGGGGTTATGTACATATTACATCGTGTAGATCAAATTTCCCCACAACGTGATAAAAACCTGCTATTTTGACATTATGGGGACAAACTTCAACTAGGAGTAAACAGGATATAAACTGAATATTGCAGTCAAAAAACTACCTTGTGTTTGGTTACTTATGGTTAAGGTTAGGGCTGGGTAGGGGTTAAGGTCATATTGGGATTAGAGTTTTCCCCATAGAAATGAATGGAGAGTCCCCACAAAGATATGATAACAAACCTGTGTGTGTTTCTGGCCTCCCCAGCCATGAAAAGCAGGGGAAAAAACGGCCTGTTTAGCACGTCATTAAACACTCGTTTTAATGACAGCCGCCTGGGAGAGCCGTCGCCCGCGTCATGCGTATCGCGTTATCAGCAGCTGCGTCAATTAACCCCTCTCTCTCCGGGGAGCCGTTAGGAGACGCAATACTTTCAAACTGCATATGGCTGCAATTAAAGAGCCAGTACATCTGTGTATCTGTACTTCTCCGCCGTGGGTTTGTGTGAAGGTTTCTCAGGGCCGAGTGTAAATACACACACGCGTGTGAAAGAAAGAAGGAGGGAAGGAAAAGGTGGAAGAAAGGCAGAACAAAAGAAAGGAAGGAAAATAGAAAGAAAGCAATAGAGAATGAATGAAGGAAGAGAAAGTTGGAAGGAAGGAAGGCAGAACAAAAGGAAGGAAGGAGGAGTCTCTCTTCAGCATCACAGTTATATGATGACAGGAGCTGATTGCGTTGCTTGGTTCCGAGAGCCTGGCATCCGTGGACAGCGGAGACCCGTACTGGGAACACGGCACCCTCTGCTGAGAAAACCATCACATCCTATTAAAGCAGAGTTTTCAGCTGAGCTTTCTCAGGTGCTCGAGCTTTTTCTGAGGGCTACCGACGCACTCCTGAAGCTTCGGGCATCTTCTCTGGTCCTGCTGCTAAGCCGAATTTGACCTGCGGGGTCCAACTTCTCCTAGAACATGTCGGAAAGTCTTTCGAATGTTTTCAAGGATGTGGGGTGAGACACAGAGCTCCGGCAATTGTGCCCATTCGGTACCTGTGGGGGGGGGTGTATTTCACAAGGATCTGATTAAACGTGACACACTGACATCCGGCATTCCTTTCGGAATCTTTGTCCATTCACATCCACATGAAATATTCAGACTGTTGACATATATTCTTAAAAGCGACATCATCAGTCATCTCTACGTCTGTTTCCATGTTGGAGCGTGTCGGTGTGATCAGTACTGAATACGCCAGCGTTTCCTGCCAAATAGCTGTTTTCAAACTGTGATTTCTTGTGACAGAAAAAAACAGCTCTCTACTGAAGTAATAGGACGTCTGCAGGCTTCTATTAGCTGAGACCACTATACCGACCGATTCACCTAATCGTAGCCTTGAGTGAACCAATTTAGATTACCTTTCTCATCCAGAGAACCTCGTGGCTATCTGACAGCCCTTCAGGACCCGAGTGGAGTCGCTGCACTCCGCACGATAGATTGATACATGTTTGAGGTGAGAGATTTAAATGAAACATGAAATGTAGTAATTAGGGTGCAATTTCCAATGACTTTCACAATTAACTTTTTCATGGACTGTTTATTATGATCAAAAGATCTTAAATATCGCCCATGTCCTTAGATCCCCAAGGCCCAGCCTGCCTCGTGCCCCAAAGCAGAATCAATGCTGTCTTTGTTTGGAATGGAGTGAATAGAACGAGCGATTTGCGGGCAGTTTGTGCGAATGGTCATTATTCTATCAATTCATTCCGTAATTCAGAGGAATTGAAAAATAATGTGGCTATCAGGACCTGGTTTAATGTGAATTTAGATTAAGTGAATATTCATGAATCTGAACGAATGGATGAGTTCGTATGAAGCTGAATCCATGACGTCTGATTGTCTTCCTTCTGCGATTCGTCCAGGTTGATTTGCTGGCTGAGTAAAGCGGAGCTGGTTTACAGTGGGGAAACACGCCTTTCCTATCGCTTTGCCCACTTTGAGGTCACCGTCGACAGCCCTCAAAAAAAAAGAATGCCCATTTGTAAAGGTCACGGTGTTTCTATTAAACTGGCGATCGTGTTCGCTATTGTGGATTTAGCAGAAAGTTTATCGCTGTCATGGGGGTGGGGGGAAATGAAGTGGGATGATTAACCGGGAGCCGTAAGAACTGGATATCGATAAAATGTTCTCAGCTATGGTGGAAATGGGAGTTGCCATGCTGAATTAGAAAAGTACAAAAGGGACCTGGGTGAGCAATAATGTAATTTGGGTTAACGCGCACGTAAACATCGGCGGCAGAGTTCAGGAGCTGAGATAAGCACATCCTGCTTTTTAATAATTAACAACAGCGCCCCCTCCTGGGCACCGCCCTGCTTCACAGTGCTTAATCACATTGCCTTTAAACGGCCAAACGACGCCCGAGGCTTCCTCCCAAGTCCGAGGTCCATCTCGTGCTCCTCTGCGATTAATCCCAGTATCTTTCCGTCATTAAATATTCCGACGAGGAAATTAGGCGTTTCAGCTTCCTACTTTTATTTCCGTATTATATTAAGGCATGGCTCTACATTGCCTTCTGTTTACGTATTAGAACTAATCCAATTAAGTAAACAAGAGCACTCAGAAGTGGTTAAGAACTGCGGGACTCGGAAGGGAGAGAGAGGTTATTAATTTCTGCCCTGCTAGGAAGGTTTGTCCAGAACAGCTTTGTCAGTAGTACCTACATGAGCAATCAAGATGTTATCGGGAAGGTTTATCCACGGCTTCGGATCAGGGTCGTGGGGGAGGAGTTTGATTAACAGCTAGGCCTATATGTAGGTGGGGCATGTATCCTGTCACCCTGAAAGGTATGCGGGGGGCGGACAGGCTTTTTTTTTTCTGGAAAAGCAACTGAAATTTGTACGTTTTCAAACAGCCGCTTTGTCTGAAAAAGTTTTAGGCAATCAAAGAAAATTTTAAAACTGTTTATCTGGGTATAAAGTCTATTTTTTTCTCAGAAAAAAAAAACAATTTAACATTAGGATATATGCAAATTAAGAATAACAAAAAGAAAAGTTTTTTTTGTTCTCCGAATAGTTACTGATATCGAGTTGGATGGTTAGATGAACACCCAAACCTCTCCTCAGGGGCACCTCAGCCATTCCATGTGTTTGTTATCATGTGTTTCACCATAAGCTCACTTACTTAGTTAACTTAAAGTCATTTGAAGACATATTGATTAGCCAAACATAATTTGAGTCAACAAATACTTGTCTGTATTCGACGGTTACTGCAAATAGCTGGGTGACTTTAGGAGAGGTTCCGGAAAGTCTCAGGTAACAGACTCTGACATAAAATCATAGTTTTATGCCAATATGAAGATCATTTAAACATCTTTTTCTCTGAGAGCCTCATCACACCACATGTCACTGCAATGTGCACTGCATGCTTATGACAAAGACTCATTCACAATCACTGCCAGTCTTCCTGAGGCTGGTCATGAACTTTGACCTTCAGGAGACACACATTCAGCTGACTCCACGTCTGTTTTTATTACCTAATTGCCTCGCTGTGATTGATTGGACGCCGTCTGCATGCTGGACTCCCGTTCAGCTCCATCCTGCCTGGGAATCTGCAGTGGATAACCTGCACATCTGCACCACAGCACTGTGAATACACACCCAGCAGAAGGAAGGAACGGTCTGCAGAAAGGAGGTGGGATCGGAGGTAATGCAGAATCACAGTATTTCTGTAATGAAATCCTTCCCAATTTGATTTCTGTGGCTGTCGGCTGGTCCAGTTTGTCTTCAAACAAGGTCAGCGATACTTATCTCTGAGGAGACACCAAAACTGCCATGTGCAAGGGAAGCAAGCAGGACTGATATAGTTTAAAAGTACTGATTTTAAAATCTGGCTCCTTGATTTCAACCTTTGTTTGTTTTGACACATTTAATACATTACTAGTGCTAACAGGGTCAACAGTTTGGACCATTAACAGCAACCAGTCCTGTGCAAAAAAAAAAATGTTATTCATAAAAATAAATATGACACATGAAGGAATAGGTGATGCAGGGGGGAAATTCAGTTATTTAAAATATTCCAATGGATTTATTTTGTGCCTTCAAGAGGGTGGATTCCACAATGGTTCAATGAGACGAGGGACCTATATGTGCCCAGTGGTCTACATATGGCCAATCAAAACACAAGCTGCTGTTGGGATTTCCAACGCCCAATAGAAATAGATTTTTCAGAGACGTGTGACAACATCTGACCAATGGGCTAATATGAGAAGCGCCCAGCTGAAACAATAAAGCGCTTCAGGAAGAAAATCCAGCTCCATTAAGTAAATGACCGAGTTCAATCATATTTCACTAGGACTGGAAACTTTAATCGGTCATTCCAACAATACGCAGTTAAAAAAAAATTATATAACACATTTTTTGAAAATCCCTAACACTCCCAGAGTGGAAGTTGACCTAAATTAATTCAGAGACATTGTTCAGGGAAAAATCCTTCCAATGCCGAATAAAACATTGTCTTCATGTTCGTTTATCCAGCCTCATACAAAGACATAGCCGCTGTCGCTATCATATGTGGCGTTTTTTAATAATTAACAACAGCGCCCCCTCCTGGGCGCCGCCCTGCTTCACAGTGCTTAATCACATTGCCTTTAAACGGCCAAACGACGCCCGAGTGGAAGTCTGGAATTTTAATGCTGTACGATTAATTATACATTAATTTATTAGGTTCGATATGACTCCTAAAATTAAGCATAGCTAGCTGCAGTAAATAGGAGCATGTATTAATATTACACCCTAAAGCACAGCTGCACAGATCCATGGTGTGGGTTAAATATAAATAAAGGCAGGTCCCTGCTATATATTCAGTGTCATCAGTCGCTGTAGCGGAGCATAACTCTGTCTTTAATTAATCAGCCATTCCGTTCTCCCAGCAGAGCTTAGCTGATGGAAGCTAATTAAGTAACCATCTAGTGTCAAAGATGGCGGCGGCGAGGCCTGCTTTCCGGGTCGGCTGGAGGCTCGTTTGCAGACACGCTAACGGGCCTGTCCCTTCACCGCTGCCCCCTGCAGGCCGTAGCATGCTCCTGCGGCTGGCGTGAGCAGAGCGGCACGGTTGCCGCGGCGTGACATTTGATCTCCTTGTAGTGTTAGACAGATGTCGCCATAGAGCGTCGTGCTGTAAAGAGGGAGCCTGTCTGGGTTCATGTATCAGACTCACCAGTCTCACCAGGGCATTAGAACATTTATGGCCGCCGTCCTGTAACTGTTATCCGATATCAGTAAAGAACATATATTAAAGACCAACAGGAAAAAGCTGGTACTTCGTTACTGTTTTTACATTTATAATTATCTGTTTTAAGGAGCAGTAAAATTATGAGGACTTGTGTCTATTGCAAGAGCCATTTTAGTTAAGTGACACCGATTAAGCTTAAATTTGCACCTCTAGGCAACTCGTTAATAGGACAGATCGAGAAATCACACTTCCAGAACCTTCTCTGACCTCAGGACAACGTCGGAAACGACAGTGCCCTGAACTGTTAAATCCACGTCTGCTCGTTCATCTATAATTCATTTCGTGGAGCCCGTGTTCATTCGTTCTTGCGTGTTGCGCCTGTCCTAGTGCGTGTTCGTTTTTCTGGGGAAGGTGTCTTGGCGAGTCCAAGAGACGGTTTTCAGTGCTGCACATGTTGTGTGTACAGCAGCATTTCCTGTGTCATATACTGACTGCTTGATTCTTGGGTACATCCAGCACGAGTTTTAGATCAGTCCATCATTACTAGCCGCCGAGTCAGCCCGCTGATGCGGCCCTTCTCTCCATTGCTCTAGCTGTCCCCACAAATTGCCCTGTTCTGGTTTTATTGCGGTAAATTAAATTATCATAGGTGTAATCAGTGTTTATAGTCTCACAGAAGTAGGAATTTCACAGTCGTGTATTTGGGATGAATTTACCCAAATACAACTCTGGTCCGTTCTGGGTTTTTCCCAAACACGGGTATGGCTGCTGTTGAAGTCTTTTACCGGGATCCCAGTGAAGCAGTACCACCGAGTCTCCAGCAGATGGCAGCTTTTCCCTCCGTCCAGCTGCACCCCGGCGCCCGGGTCTGTCCGAGTTCTCAATGAATTTCCTGCCCCTTTCATCACTCCCCGATGTCCAGCTGCTCCTGTCAACACCTTTTTATAGTGTGTAATTCATCGACACACTGGCAGCTGAGACCCCTCTGATGGACTTAAAACCTGCGTCCGCCCTGGGGAGACTGCACCCCGAGCAAAAGTGTGGCTAATCAGGGGGAACTCCCCTTCAAAAGGGGAACGCGTGGGGGCAGATTGAGCCCAAGCCCTCCCCCACCTCAGCCCCTTTCCCCGGCAGACCCCACGCCGTAAAGCTGGCACCCACCTTTGGGCGGGATAGCCCTTTAGTGACCGACCACCGTTAACGTTTACGCCCAGAAGCCCCTCCACTGGCCCCCGGAAGACGGGGGTTTCCGCGGCCGCCCAACGAGACGCCGATTGCCGTCCCCCACGGCGGTTAGTGCGTGGGGGTGAGGTTGGGGGTGGGCCAGTTATTATTTCCAATGTGGTCAGGGGGATAGTCCCAGGGGAAGCTCTGGGAGTCATCCAAATTTTATTAAAGGCTCTCCCCAGCTGATTACCGCGCCGGGTGCGTGGCTGGCATGCCCCGAGTGCAGCCCTTGTGTGGGTCATGTTTAACATGTCCGCAGGCAACAAATCCACCTTAACCCCCCCCTCCCCCCCACTCCCGCCAAGCTGGCCTTAATAACTAGCATTGGCGAATTACTGATAAGGCATTAGTGCATCTGACCTTTACATAGCTGCTGATGATTGGAGGGGGGGGGGGGGGGACAGACGTACAGATTAATTCAATCAGAAGACTTGCTGGGGATATTATTCTGCACTGAAAAAGATTTATACGTGTTTAATTAAAACGTGAACATTATAATAGGGGTGTTTATGCTCCTTATGGTACTACCATGCTGAGTAAAGTACATCACAATGATGAATCAATAAACAAACGTGTACTGTACACACACACACACACACACATATATATACATATATATACATATATATATATATATATATATATATGTGTGTGTATATATATATATATATATATATGTATATATAATTAAGCATAGCTAGCGGTTAGAAGCCGTTTATGGTCATTATACCCTATATAAATCTGTCGTAATATTTATGTCTTGGTATACATTCTGAGTAAATTGTGTGCCATAGACATGTAAAGGACGGGAGAACCTGAAATGCGCTGTATGTTCCACGGCTGTTCTCTCCTGCCACGCACGGAGTCACAGACACTCAGTAGAGCCCAATTACATCCCGAGTGCTAATGTGCTAATGCTAATGTGGCTGATGGCGGCGTCGCTGCCGAAAGGAGCCAGGTTTAGCTGGGGGTCAAGAGCCGGAACGCGGCAGCTCAGAGATACTTAGCGATAATAGGTCAGAGCGTAATGGAGAGGCTGCCTTTTGCTTAAGCGTAATGGGGATATGGCTCAGATACGGAGATTCTTTACGCGCTGCTTTATGCGGTGGCAAAGCTTCTAGAACTAGAGGTGCTAAGGACGAAATCACTGGAAACAGTGATTGTGTTTGTTAATCGCAGTGAAGTGAATTAATTCGACAAAATGTTCCCAGTACACAGGTTAAAAACAAAGTTCCTCTTCACTAAAAATATTTAGAATAATACTCCAGATGAATTCTAAAAATTCTGTGGAGTACTGAATGTAGAGTGGTTTCTGTTCTTAGGTGTAGCGAATATGTGTTTGGTCAAAAAAAAACTACATATATGAGTATTTTACTTACTGTATTTTTACACACGTACATTCTCACACTAGTGAATAAATGTAGCCACTTCTGCACAAAGCAGCCTTTTTCCTCTCATATATCTGGTGTTGAGTTTATCTGTCACGGTGTTGCCTTGCCACAGGCATCCGTGGACACAAGTCGACTAAAAAGTCCGGAAAAGTTTCAACAGTTCCGCTCGACGGAGCTGCGGATGGTATGTGTAGTATTCTCCCTGCCGCGGAGGAGCCGGCCGACTGAGCTCGGAGCAGCCGGACGCGGGATCTGCTCCGTTCCGATATCTGCCACTTATGTCCGGTCATCCCACCTAATAGAATCAGCGAAGGGCATCTCAGCCCTGATAAAGCTTAAATTGCACACGTCAAGAGGCTGATTGCCCGTATGAGGTGTCACAGCACCGTGCGAGGTTAATCGCTTTTTAAATTAACACCCAAACCGGCCCTTCTTCCAACTGGCGCTTAATGCCAATGCAGAATATGAATGTTTATAATTGTTTAGATAGCTTGAGTTCAAGGAGCTGTGTGTGTGTATTAATAACGTGCGGAGTGTTGGTGACAGAGTTATTTAAGGAGGGTGACAATGACCCCCCACCCTGCAGCCAGGTAATCTCCGTCACAGAGATCACCTCATTTTTGGATGGGAGAGAAGGGGATCCCTCCTGTCTTCTGGGCAGACTGACTCGCTGTGGTTACCTAATTGGTGGCGTGTTACCTGACACGTCAGTGTGTCCCAGGGTCCCAGAGCAGGGCTTGGTGCCTCCCGGTCCCACTTTAGCCGAAATCACGGCCTCTGGTCCTGCTGCTGCTTCTCCGGAGGCCTGTTTCAGCTCCGGACAATCAAGACGTGGCTGATTTCCTCTGTTTACATGGTACGACATTATTGTTTCTCTGTTTCAGGGTAAACAAAACAAACTCTTATTTTCAGCAAGGTGTGGGGGGGGGGGGAGAGGCAGGTTTGGGTTTGTTTACTGACACAGCGGAGAAGGAGCTTAATAAGCAGAAAGGAAAAGGTTTTTCGCTCTAGTTGAAGGAATTGGATCATTAGGGTAACAACGGAATATTAAACCCCAGGGATTACATCAGAAAATAATTTCCAAGTCACCCTGTGCAATGCATGATAGTAATTGTCTGCTTTCCGTTTTAATGTTATGTATATTTTGATGAGTAATGCTCAGTGTTGACATCGTATATATTGTACATTGTAATGTTTTCTTGATGACTTGACGGTCTGTTTCGCGGCAGCAGAAAACAGACACTTCATTCCACGTGAAAGTTTTACTGACAGTGCGTCCGTTCCCTGTCGCTTGCTAGCTCAGTCCTCCCTGGGTGGGACCAGGAGGAACCCCGACGTCCTACCGTGATGGATATGGGGGCCTGCCACCCTATTAGGGAGGGGCTACCTGCCGGGGTTCCCATTACCGTCCTTCGTTCAACTCTCCAGCCCCCGTCATGGTATAATGGGGGTTTGACAGTTGACTGGACAACGTGGTCGGGAAGACCAGGAGGTCTGGGAACCGTGGCGGTCATCAATCTGCCCCCCCACCCCCCCCTGCTCTCACGTTACAGTCCTTCTGTTACCTGATTTACTGCCAGTGTCTCTCTAAAAACACACATGATTTTCCGTTCACCGTCCACCGTCCTCGTCCTCTCCTCTCTGCGCTTTGCGTATCGTGCTCCTCCACCTGGGGGTGTATCATCAAGCCTGTACATCAAGTCTCACGGTGTGTGTTTGCTTTTGTGATTAACTGTCTCCCCGCTTCCCAACACAGTCTCACTGGATGACTTAATACAGTGTGATACGATTTATTAATACCTACTCCAGACGATGTGCCGACTCCTTCCTCTATGTGCATCGTCCACTTACGGGCCGTTTAAGCCAAACTGACACGCAGCTACTCCTACATGCATTTGTTCTGTGTTTTTTACCGAAAGGCCTTGACTTTGCCGCCTCCCTCAAGGGTCCGTGAGCGGCGACCCAGATCCGCCAAGCTCCTGATAGAAGGACAGGTTTTTTTTGTTTTTTTTCTTTTAATGTCACCTGCATCTTTATTCGTTTATTGATGTCTGAAGTGGTTCGGCTAAGATCGGCACGTTCGCCCTGCAACTCTGGCTTCGGCACGCCTCCCCTGTCTCTAATTCAGCTCTAGACAGTGATTATTGGCACACACGAAAAGTAAAGGTCACGATATTTTATTATCCACTGTGTTCAGCTGCTGTGGGGGGGTGGAGGTGGGC
>JAABNX020000052.1:5900595-5912451 GCA_015163995.2 Mormyrus lacerda | reverse complement strand
CTTGGGGGGGGGGGGGGGGGGTTGTGTTGAGATTGTGTCTGATGGTAGCACCGGTTTGTTGACAGACGAAAGCAATTATCAGGTGTGGGAGGGCGGGGGCCGCCTCTTGCACCCACTTGCTGTTATTGTCGATATCGATTTGTTTGTCTGACACCCTTATCGGCCTCCGTGCGCGGACCGTGGGGGCTTAACGTCTTTAACTCCAGCCCTCACCTTCGGCTCTTCTTCCTTTCGCAGGATTACGGAATAACACCCCACCGCCCCTCTAACACCCCTGGCCTTTTCTCATTTATGTATTAAATCATTGACTTACATTCAAATGCATCCCAGGCACAAAAACAGCTTGGGACCAGAGTTTCATCTCTAGGTTCATTTGATGAGCAACGTGGCCCAAAAGTATCAGGGAATTGAGGGAACAAACTTGGAGAAGTGCACTGGCCAGGACACCTCATCTGCATGCACCGTGTCGCTATGACTAAATGAGAATGCAATATTTAACCCATAAGGGGGCTTTTTATTCTGACACCCGCAGCCGTTTAAAACGCACTTGTTTATTACTCCTTTACGAAAAGCGCGTGCAAAACGATTAAATCGTCACTCCCGCTTCCTTAATAATACCTGCGCGGCGGCGTCCGGGAAGCGCGTTATCCTCACACGTGTCCCCAATAATACCCCCCCGCTATTTTTAGCATGTTATATCTGGAGAGGATATATACCGTCGTATTGATATTTATATTTTATTACTTCTTGGCGCGGCTGAATAAAAGCATGCAATTTCCAGTGTACGCAATCGCTCTGGGCGCCTTCATTTCATCTGGAGAAGGGACTTAGCCACCAATTTGCTGTAAGGGGAACAGAGGTAATGACACTCTATATTCAGATCGAGTCACACTGAAGCCCTTTAAAATTGAATGCAGGTAAAGCCGGAGCGGCAGAAATCGTTAGATTCGATAGGCGAATCAAAAAATAAAAACCTTTCAGTACCTTTAAGTAACATATCTATATGAAATAAATGAACTTTAAAGGGTTCATTCTCTTTGCGAGTGTATTCCAATTTAAAATCTCATCATTCACAGGCAATCCGTGCGGCTTCTCACGGAAAGATCACATAAGTGGCTGCCAGTTTTATGCAAATGGAGGACGTATTGAATGAAATGCACGGCACGGTGAATCAAACGGACAAATGAAGCTGGATTAGGCGTTTAAACAGGAGGAAAGTATACATTAAAGAAACTGTAATCTCGCTGGTTTCTCCTCCGGAACTAACGTTGTACTTTTTGGGGAGAAAAGTGTGAAAATGTAAAAATACATTTGAATTAACATTTACTTATTCTAATCTCATATAAACTAAATGAAATTATATGGGGAACTAAAAAAGGCAGTGCCTACAGTATATAATTATATTGTAGTGTATTCAAGGAAGATTTTTCCTCGTCTTTAGAATATCCCACTAATAATAACCTTTTTATTTCATATAATAACCTTATTAAGGTCTTCACGCGCATTTATGAAAGGCCCGATTTGAATGTGCAAGAATGCTGGGCGATATTTGGAGTGATGACGTCGAAAGGGGATGTAAATGGGGAAAATTAAGCCAGAGCAATGCCACAGCACGAAGTACAGTGTAATATAGATAAACTCCATCCATCCATCCATCCATCCATCCATTTTCAATATACCTGCTCGTCCTGTGCATCTCCATTTAAAAAAAGTGAACGAGCGCACAAGTATTTTGCTTGTTACTGTATTTTGGTTATTACTGTAATTATTCATACAGGCAAACAAGTGTGGGTCAATATACCATTACTGTAAATACTAATTGTGCCAAAAATTCAGTGTTAATTATCAAATTATAGACTTAGCAATTGCCATAATGATGTCGATGATGGATGATGATGTCGATGATGGATGATTATGATCATTATCATCACCATCATCCAAGGATCACGCGTAAGTGCTAACATACAGTACGCGTGCAATAAAAATAGTCGTAACTTTGGCTTGCTTACTCGCCATGTGTAAAGCGCTGCACTGATTGGTTTTTTGCATGTGCGGCTTGGGGTTATCTCCTTCACAAAACTCATGGGCTTTGATAATGAAAAACATACAATAAAACGTACTATAAAAGTACGTTTATTATTATTAAGGTGCTCTGGGCAGAGTATGTGCAGAGAGCCATGTGTGAATTCACTCTGCAGGCCGACTCCTCTGGCCGGAACCGTGTTTTGGGGAGGCAGGGGGCCCTGCTCTCTCCACCTCCTTCTCCCGTACAAGCAGACGCTCCTATCAGCTGTCAGACCTTTTTATTCTGGGGTCTCTCGCTAAGCTGCAGAGTCGGTCCGACGCCTGCTATTCTGCTTGAGCTTTAAAAGTCATTTTGCATGCTTGCGCAGCCTGTAATGAGTAATTAACCAGCGCTAGCAGTCGCATTCCTGTTAGTGACTAAATGGGGTTACAGGGTTTAACTGGGACATGTTTTGAAATAAATTAAATGGCTTTTAAAGTGTGTGTGCATATTCCCCCCGGAAAAGTAAATGCATACTTAGAAATAACAAGAATCGGTACCCTGGTAACTGGGAGGAGAAGCGGAATGGGAGGAAGCCTTCACTGGCTTCTTATAGCCTGAGATGGCAGTGAGTATGTCTAATGTAAGCCATCAAGTAGCGTCAGATCCAGCGGCAGCACATGCTAAGTAAAACAGCCTGATGTTACCACAAGGCCACAGGCAAGGCCGCTTACCTGCTGCGTCATACACATGGAGCAATGGCACCGGAAGGAGGAAAATCCTCCAACGGTCACATGGTGAATGAGGTTCATGGAGCAGTTAGGGCTTAAGGCCCCCCCCCTACTGATGACATCACTCTGCCAGCTCTGGGATTTGAACAATCAGCCTTCTGATTACAGGCAGTGAGCCATAGACCGGGACAGCAACTTTAAGAACATGTGTTTAATAATGCCTGACAAAGCTGTACTGGATAATCTCCACAACTACATTGTAATAATAGTAATAATAGTAATAATAATAATGATAATAATGTTTATAAATTGTGTTCTTTTCTTTATTTGCTGGGGTTACTGATATGGGTAATGTGTAACACATGAACATGTTACATGAGTAAATAATGCTTCTCATAACAATAATATTACTGAAGAAGCACTAAATTAAAAAACAAATTAAAAAATAAAATATACGCTTGTATTTTAATGCGTTTTATATCCATGGTCTTGCAGAGCATGCCGTTTACATTTTACACTTGTTAGCAGATGTTCAGAAATGATGACTGTGGGAGAGGGTTATAGCTCAGTGCGGTAGAGATCTGCACCGAAACTCTTTGTTCGGGTAATTTCATGCTGGTTTTATTGTAATTTTTCTGTTTTGTTACGTTGGAATTGTTTTAAAGTATTTTTGAATAGCTATGAAATAACGCATTTGCATAAGGATTTTGGAATATTTTTTCGGCATTGTAAACACTACGTATGTAAAATGCCTTCTTATATTTGTGGTATGTTAGAATCAGCACACAGCTAGATATAACTATTTATCAGCGAGATAAATGACATATCCGTGAGCCGTATGATGGAGAGGGCCAAGGTATAGGTGGGGGGGTCAGGGAGCTTCCCTACAGTCTGGGGACTTTAATACTTAATAGGTGAAAGTGGCAGTTTAACACGCCCGATTCTGTTCCAGGGATTGTGACTGCAGCTTGCATAAAGACCCCGGAGTGCTTGGAGGGCGCACAAGTGCCATGATTGATTGGCCAGAGCCATTTTGGGAATGTTAAAGGGCCGGCTCAAAGGGCGACACCGGGCAGTAATCCGTGAAAAATCTCCACTTCCTCCTTCCCTTCCTGGCCGAACGGTGAACCCGTATCAAAGGCCAGCATCACCGTAACTCTGTCTGGCTGATTTATGACCTGCCTGGGTGCTAACACATCAATGACAACAAAACGGTCCGGCGCTACACCGAGATAAACAGGATCTTTTAAAGTGCACGTTGTAAAACCTACCCCAGGCTCTCAGGCCTCATTGATGTAATAGCTAATGCTCCAGTTGCCTAACTGCAGTGTTTTCTGACCCGGTCCTCAGGGACCCCCAGACAGTCCACGTTTTGCTCTCTCCCAGTTCCCAGTAGGGAGCAAAAATGTGGACTGTCTGGCAGGAAGCTGGGAGGGAGCAAAAACATGGACCGTCTGTGGGTCCCCGAGGACCGGATTGGGAAACACTGCCTTCATATATAAGAGAAAAGGCTTGCTGAAAAATGTATAAAAGTTTACAGTAAATGACCTAGAAGTAGAATATGCAGTCTTTTTTAATTGCAAATGATCAAAATCTGACTAGCTGTGGAATATAGAGGCGCAAACCTACGAAGCAGATCGTAATTGTCTGCATTTGATGCTGTGACTGACACGTAACGCTCTTCAGGTCTGACCAGCCGAACTCCGAGGCATAGCAATCATCTGTGTCAACAAGACATGACAAGATGGCGGATTCCGTTTCCGGGCCTCTCCATCAGTTCCCCGCCATGACCTGATGCAAATTAACCTCTAAATGTCACGGGAAAAGCTAGTACCAGGCACATTATTCACACGTCAACAGGAAACGTTCTTAAAATATTGTTTCCACTGTAAGCAGCTAAAATTCCATCGATGAGAAATGCTTGTTTAAATCATGAAATTATTCAAGATGCCTAAATGAACTTAAGAAAAGTAATTTCTGATGAATCCTAATAGACATGAAATTTTTTGTTGAAATCACACACTCTGTAGTTAGGATAGAGCGTTTCACACACAGCAGATATTCATGCATTTATTTTTTTAGTAGATGCTTTTGTCCAAAGTACGGATTTAAGTAAGAGTCTGTGATCAACCAGCAATGACAAGTAAAGTATCATTTCACTTAATTACACCTCTGGAGCAGTTGGAGTTGCGATGACCCAAGTGTATGTAATTACTCTGACGGCTTAGAACCCACAAGCTTCTGGACATAGGCACAGATGACTCACTGGGCTATACCACAGCCCCAAAATCACAATTCCTAAATTTTTGCCTACTAATGTATATTGTAAATAGTGTGTTATGAAAGCCCATTAATATAAAACGCATTAAAATACTTGCATATCTTTTAAAAATGTAATGGCATAAAACCATTTATTTGGGGTCTCTTTGATCTTATAGTGTAACTCATTAGCATTTTTAGCTATTAGAAACACCTAATATAAAATCCCATAACAGCACAAAATGCAGCCATGGGGACACTGTACTTAATAATGTTACTTAAATATGGAGTCTGACCTTGTGTCCATGAACACTTTTCCCGTTCCCTGTCTGGGGCATTTCAAGCCTTCAGTTGCACTTCTGGGCGTTATGATGTTGTGCGGCTCCAAAGCCTTGCAGGTCACACTGCTTGGTTCTCTGATTAAAGCTCATTTCTACCCGCCTTCCCCGGAGAGAATGACAGAGACAAACAGGAAAAATACGCTGAACCCTAAAAACCACAGCGTTCACTGCATTGGTGCCGAACCGCAGCTACAGACACTCGGTGCTTTTCAGATGAAGGCAGGCCTTGCTCATTTGTGGACAGTGAATGCTGTGTTTGGCTGGCGTGAAGTTCCTCTGCCCCAGTGCAGTCTGGGATATTCTAACGACGAGTCTGCATCTTGAAACTTGGAGCACAGAGGTCCCTCAGCAAGAGCTTGAAGACTCCAGCCTGTCCCTGCTTTGATTCACTTTAAAATAGCTTTATCATGTAAGTGATTAAGGTAGGAGGACCTACTCAATAACCGTGCAGTTAAGGACACAGAGGGCACCCTCTCCCCCAAGAAGGGAGCTGTTACCAAGATGCAACCTGTTGCACCCCCAGACAGACCCCCCCCAACCTCCGTCCCCCATGGGGAACTCCCACAGCTCATGAACCCAATGCCCTCTGCTGACCTCGGGGGTTCTGACCTGGAAGAGTGCTACAAAAACATCTGGAGCCACGTCCGAGTCAGATTTATGAGGACAAACAGCATGGGGACCTGCAAAGGTGCAGACAGCTCCCAACTGGACTGAACTTCGCTTTAAAGTCGAGAACATTTACATTAACACTTAATTTGCAGCACATTTCCAGAGACAGTTATTACATTCATTTATTTGCTTGCTGTTGGGTTTTCCTAAAATGACTTGTAGTTTCATGCTAGTTAATTTAAGCTCAGCTCAATGTATTTACATACTGTTGCTGAAAAAAACATTATTGAAAAAGACACATTTTCTCAGAAACTATTTAACAAAATAAATCTAAAACAACGTAATGATATACCCTTAGCGCAACGTTTTAAATGAACTTATGTGGATTGTATATTCACAATTAACAGTGATGTTAGCTAGCTTGTCTAGATTTTAATGTTAAGTTAAAATCTGCGATTTACAGTAAAAGCCATAATGAATACAAATGTTAGCTAGTACAAAAATAAATACGGGTTAAGCAGATGACTTAGATGTTTAGTTTGCTCCACAAACTGTACCGACAACTGTGTCCAGGCCTTCAATCAGTAGCCCACCCTCTGACAGCCTTATGGTACTGTGTAAGCAAAGAAGAGTCATAGCATGAGCCTCGTATCCATTCAAGGCTGCACCCACAATAAAAGTACCGTTCCTGACGCAGTGTTCTTACAAACAGTCAGTGAGTTAGCGGAGCTATGCTCACCTGAACTATCTTCTGTTATTTGATGTAGGATAGATTGAGGCCTGAAGTGAAAGTGGCTTCTTTGAGGTTGTCTGACGAGAGGAATTTGAAAGTGCTTAGCGGTCCAAAGTGGGATAAGTAAGCGGGTGGCCTGACTTTAATGGTTTATATTGGATGGCGTGTCTCTTCAGAGGCGAGCTCTGGAGGTGGGAACTCGTGGCTGAACGAAATATCCGGGATAAGAAGGAACTGCTGTTGGTAGGATGGTTTTATTTTTGAGCTTTCCTGAACCTCATGTTCCCAGCCAGATCTGTGTCTACTGCGTATCCCCAATCTGGGCAAGCAAAGGCGGTGTACTCACTTAACCCCGCTGTAAGATTACCGTTTCTGGAATTTACACTTAAAATCCTGGAACTCCCACCCTAACATTATTGTTGATTTATATTTTCACAAATAATGAGTTCCCAAACCTCTGCCAAACCAGGTGGACGGACAGAAAATTAACAGGCGACTTACATAACTGCATTTTCTGTTTATGTATTTATTTATTCATTCATTTAATGATGTATGGTTCTTAAATCATAAGGATGAGCCAAACTAGAACTGCTTCCAGTTTGAAAGCGAACCAGCACTGGGTTTTATTATCATTATATTTAAGCAAATTAATATTCATATAATTTGGTCAAATTAAAATATGAAATTTAATCTGTACCTGTAGCAATTGGCTGTTGCCAGCTGGTTTCATGTCTTGGTTATGAAATCGAATGCCGTTGCCTTGAGAGACAAAAGTTGCTGCGTTCGTTCATTTGGGTGTCCGTAGGGAAGAATGACGCTGTCGTCCAATAAGAAAACCAGCATGGAGGTCATGGAAATGTCGAGGTTGCAGTAGCGACTGCCATTTACCCATTTCGGCATACGGCAATAAAAATGGCATATAATTGCAATTACATACACATCCGTCTCTTGATCTTTCCTCGATCCGTGGTGGCGTCCTGCCTGCTCAGCTTGGCGGAGAATGAGAGACGTTTGAGGAAGAAGTAAACCTGGCTTCCATCGCCAGGAGTGTTACAAGTAATACAAATCAATCAGAGTAAGGTGATAATCATGCAAGAAATATGCAGAAGTGCACAGGTGCACCCTGCAGTCCGAATGGAGACGAGGGCGATCACAAGTGGGCGTGCGGACACACCACTCAACATCTGCGTTTGTATTTTCATTTACAGGATTATATTTTGGCTCATTAATTTTGCAGCTTGCCGATATGTTCTGAAGAACGTGTATGGAATACAGTCCAGGTTGGTTTTTAAAGTGACTAATTCCAAGATGCTCGCACCTTTCTGGAACCTTAGTGCCGTGTAAGGGCTTCACTCAAACGAATAATCCACTTTCAGAAAGAACATTCAACAATGCCAAAATTTAATCCACACCTACAGACTGATTGGGGTGTCTTTAATTTTACATATCCCATATATGACACAATATCTTAATAAATCTCATCAGTTTAATGGTAGCTATATTGTCCTTATCATATGAATACTGGCAACCAATTCCCAGAAAACTCTTCAGTAAACTGTTGACTTAGTAACAGGTAAAAACTTAGTTTAAACAACCCCCTACAAACACGTAGATCTATCTATCCATCTTCCAGCCACTTGGGGGGAGACATTGGTGTGTTGGTAAGGAGAGTCTCCCAGAAGGCTTTCAGTCAATACCTGATTTGTTTTTGGCGGCCAATCCAAAAGGAATTTACTTAATCGGTTTCACCTGTTCATATTGTCATAGCATGATAGGCAGAGGGACCCATCTGCCCGGCATTTCTGATATTGCTACAGCTGGGTTTTCAGTTTGTTTTGGGTCCCGGTAACCCAGACCGTACTGCCGGCACCCACTCCGCCTCTGCTGTTCGCTCTTTCCCTTTTCACTCCACCCTCAACCACGAAGATCATTCAAATCTCCCTTTTTCCACACCAACAGATTTCCAGAACATTTCAGTGGACTTCCGAGTTCTGTTGATCTCATACACGTATCCCTCAAAAGCAGAAAAAATACAGAGAGAGAGCAGTAAAAATATGTTTAGTGTTTCTGGCCAATCCCTGTGTTCCTTCTTGATCTGGGACACTCTCACATATAGTCTGCCCATTTATCTTTGAATGTCTTTTCCTGGTTAGAGTCAGGGATGTGGCCGGGGACCCGTGCCAGCCAGCATGGGATACTCCCTGCATGGGATGCCAGTCTGCCATAGGGCACATAGGAGAGACTGGGAGTGATTACTCAGTCGAATCTGGAACCTATTGACTCATTAATCTGTGTACTTTTAGTGTGACGTGTTTCATAAGTACCAGAGCTGTTACTAGCTGCCATAAGCTGGTAGCAGCGGAGGGACATATAGTCAGGTTATTTGTTAAGTTGGGGCCATGAGGGGGTGGGGCAGACAAGTGGCCCCCCTAAAACCATTGCCCCCTGGTTTCAAAACATTTACCGTCGCCGCTGATACACCCCTTTCCATAAAATTGTTAGGTCGCCCCCCCATCAGATTCTGCACACACACAGAGTTTGGATCTTAACCCTTTCCCTGAAGGTACAAGGCTCCTTGTTCTAAACAATTAATTTTCTTTCTTGTTTGTGGGCCTGTAGCTTCATCATGGGCCAAAGATCTTGATGTTCTTACTATACTGTGCTGCTTTTCCTTCATCATGATGTTTGGCGCCAAAATGCTTCCCTGTAACTCTGTGTGCGCACAAACAAGTCCGCAAAAGGGTTAGACACTATCGGGCCATATTTAATCTTGCGGTCACACAGATGGACATCGGGAGTCGTTGGAACCTGGCTTGTAATGTAACCACGGCGATACAGTGAGCTGATTGTGAGGAGAGCACGAGGCCCAGAGGCCGTCTCGCTCCACGGCCCAGGCGTTCTACACCAGTGCTAATGCGGTGGCTTTTCAGTTGACATTTCAAACATCTGGTTTATCGAGGTTCCCAGAACGAAAGCTCAAAGATCTGCGGGAAATTCCTCCAGCCGTGAGCCCGACGTTCCATGCGGTGTTTCCCGCCGCTTGGGAACAGGATTGTTCCTGGTGATGAAAACCCACTGGTGATCTTCACTGTGGAAGAACCACCTCGCCGCCCAGCCCCCACACTACTGCCACACAAAGACTGAGCTGTTAGTCACAGACTCACCCGCCGAGAGGAGAAATTCCAGAGGAAACTGTCCCCTATAGGGGGGACAGTAAGACCTCCATAAGGAAAGTTCCTGTAGCCTCAGAATTTCCTCCAAACTCAGTCCCTCGCTTAGCACCTCGTAGCGGTGCCTCATGGCCCTGTGTATGTCGAATATAGTAGGCAGGTATGACCTCATCAATCATCACTCCATATACAACATGTGGAATTCTCACTTTTACCGTTTTATTTAAACCAGTTTCATTTTTCTTTGAAATATCTACCCATTATATATCTCATTTTAATGTCAACACTTCGTGTCTAATTTATATGGTCTGGTTTCAAATAAAACCCACTAACCTTTATTAGGGAATTCAAATATATCACATGTAAATGATCGATATAGCTGCACCATTAATAAATAATTATAATAATTTTAAAATGTAAAAATGACATGCAATAATCTTTCAGTGAGGTTACTTTACTGTCAGAAATGAATCTTCTATGTGTAAATGTTTAATCTTGTTCTTTATAAATTCTCTGTTGTTTATATTGGAAGGAGTAAGTCTCTGATTTTGACAGAAGTTTATTAATTTCCTCATTATTTCATTCGCCTCATTAAGACTCCCAACTCCTCTCCTACAAAAGTCACTTCCGATGACTTAAATTGTGGCTTTGTACCAAAAACAGTCTCTGGTCTAATCTGGCAGAGCAAAATTTAATCCCAGTACGAAGGCGGCAGAAACCTGGGATCCCAAATGGGCACCTGCACCACTCCGTTCAGCAGTTAAATGTCCTTGTTTTCATGTTAAATCTTCACTGTGATTAAAGGCGGATGTTGAAGCCTCTTTTCCATCTATTTTGACCTGAAAACGATTTCTCGGTATTCCGGAATCTTCCTCGTGGACAGAGGCTCGCCGTAGCATGGAAAACCGGCTGAAATGCCCTTGAATGGTGTTTGAATTTTAAACCTGGATCAAATAAAAAGAGCACAAAAGTAGCGGTGGAATGAAATTGAGAGTGTGATACGCGGGGATGGCGAGGATAAAAACGGGATTAGGTACTGCGGGCCTGCTTTCCTCCGATTGCCCGAAAAGGCGGATATGCATGAACGCGGAAGCTGGGACGTGTGCTGCTATCGTCTGCCTGGTTTTAGCACCTTTTCCGCGTTTAGCGGAGCTCCGAACGAAAGCCCATTTACGAGGCTTAAAAACGGTAATAATGCATGTCGACATCTTTTTAGCTAACATAAGAGACGTCCACACCGGCTGCTGCCTGAAGTCTTCATCTCTGGTGGCTTGTGGATGCACACAAATAAAGGGAGTCACTGGGGCACCATGCACCATAGGAGAGTCACGTTTATCCGAAACGGTCCCTAATTATGCTTGATCAATGCTTATACTTGATGACTAGTTCTCATTTAGTCAATTTTGCCTGTTTTACCAAAATACATTTTTGTTTTCGTATTGTTTTTGTTTTTTTTCTTTTCCAGGCTTATAGGCCTTCAAACAAAACTATAAGTGTGCCAAACGGATGTTTTTTTATTTATTTTTAAAATCACCCCCCCCCCCCCTTATTTGGATTTGTTCCATATCATTAGACTGGAAGCCAATTATCAAGAAATGCGTTTAGGGCCAGGGATGTGCTAGCCGAGCGCCGCACGTTACTACAGCCGTCCTTCACGGGGGGCGGGGTCGTACTGCTCTGCCGGGGGAAGCTGTGCCGAAAATCCGGGAAACAGGCTGACGATACGGAGATCCGTGAACCGCGGGAAAAAAAAACGGTAATAAAATTACGGTCAGGACTGAGGAAGCAGAGGGTATCTGCACGTAAAAATCCGCAGTCGTCACGCAGAGGACTTCAGCTAATCTCTCTCTTTCTACATATTTCATGCACACCAATATTTATGTGAGACTCCGCAGTGTCACCCACAATAAAGGAGAAATCACCATTGTTTTATTCATGAGTGCGTCGCCACGCCAACACCAACCGTAAGCATCATTCTGAATGTGGGGAAATCTCTAAGACCCCCCCC
>JAABNX020000052.1:5862275-5876696 GCA_015163995.2 Mormyrus lacerda | reverse complement strand
CTCTGAGCTATTAGTTAAGTTCTCCCCAAACGAGCTTGATGGGCCGAATGGCCTCCTCTCATTTGTAAATTTCTTATAGTAATAGTATGTAATTATACAGGCTCTCCTGCCGTTGACTTTAACTCTGTAACACTGTAGTGTCTATGTGACCAAAGTCAATTTCAGGCCATAGGTGAGAGTTTGCCACTGTGGGTCAAAAACTTAAATTTAACTTAAATTAAGCCCTCCACTTAAAATAAAGTAATAGCAAAGGCTTGAAAGGGAGACATGGAAAGCGGGATGGAAGGTGTACTGTCTGCGGTATGTTCCACAGAGACAGGCAATGACTCACCGTCACTGTGAATAAACGTAGCGGCTTAAAATCTCAGATTTTCCACTCCAGACATCACCTGGTATAACTCATGAATATGCCGTTTTCTAATTACAGTAGTCATTTATTTCATGACTAATAAGAATTTGCAGAGTAATTACTGTATGCCAAAAAATGTGAATATGCTCTCCTCTCTGCATAATGTCACTCCTGGTTTTTTTTCTCCTAACAGAGGAGAAAACAGAGGCCTCTGTGAATCCTGGGTGACAAATCTTACAGCGGAAAACACAGTGTTTCATTCTTTCCAGACTATATTGGGCAATTCTGTAAAATCAATACACACATTTCAAGTATAGCTGGAGCAATATATGTTATCAGAGGTGTGATCACATGGTCAACGGGACAGGCTCCGTCAGGCTAAAAGCAGGCATCACGAGCAGGAACGCGGCCGATGAGGAAGACCGACGCGTTTCCCGCCCGAATTCCCGTCACATCTTAAAGGCATGGCTTCCTTGAAGATTTTACGAATGTTTTTCCCTCCTCCCTTTCTGCCCAGTGTCCCATTCGAGTTCCCCGGCACGCCTCCCAGCTGACAATCACGCTTTATCGAGAATGGGACAGTGACGGCTAATTGATTTTACAGCGATACCGCAGGACTGACAATGAAAGTGCCATCAATTTAATCCACTATTTAATGGTTCCAATTTAGCCTCTGTAAATGCTCGCTAAACTAATTTCTCTGGGTTCAGCAATCTAAAAAGCTATCATATCTCTAATCTCCTCCAATATATTCATCGGGAAAAGGGAGTTTAGCCAATTCCGCTGTGGAGATGATCTGTTAGCGCAGTGTAAATGTTTATAACACGGCAATCTAGTCCGTTTATAAGAATATGAAAAGTTTTATTGGGAGGTCAGCGGACTGGAACTGTTGGATAATAGCCAGTTACCCTGCGCTCTCCGAGAGCTGTGAGGCGTAGAGCTGTAAGGAATAAAATGCCTCAACTTACCTTAATCGGAAGCCAAACGGAAATTCGGAGGCTGCACGGGCGTTAGACTCCCCACTGCCCCGGATGGGGGAAGGGTGACATCAGCGCAGACTATTTCCATTCCCTCTCTTTTTTTATTTCCTATATGGAAGCTCTTCAATTCCCCTGAAAACGAGACCACGGTGAGGCCAAGGTCAGTGCAACAAATCGCGAGGCAGAGATGGAGATGTGAGCAAAAAAAAAAGGCCCGTGTCCCCATCAAGGCGTTTGACGGAGAGCCTGCGGAGATCAGGAGCGACGCCGCCTCTCGAGAAGGCGCCGGCCTCCGCTGCGATGGCACGGCTGGCTTCCTCAGCCCAGGGAACCTAATACAGCACTCTTAAAAGCTTCTTTTGCTTCATCGGGCTTTTAGCGGCTTTTGTAGCATCGCCTCGAGCATGCGGCAGCAGAGGCGCCCGCGGGATCTTCGTGACACCGGACCTTTCCATAGGCCGACTGCTTGGCCAACTTCAGCCAACTTATCATCCGATAGGGAGTTTGGGTCGTTCAGTCCATGATGGCAGTGGACACTCAGTCCATACAAAACTGTAGGGTTTGGCTGCATTGTGATATGAGACTGTGTCATTCAGTAAAGGAAGTCTTCGGATATACGTCATGCTGGTGGACCTTCATGTTGGTCTCCATCTGAAAGCCCATCCTTTCGAGTCATTGTATGAAAGCTCAAGGGAGCTTGTTAAAATGCTGGCGTGGCCGGACATTACTAGAAAGATGGCTAGAGATAGATAAATACTTCATCGATCCGAAGGAAATTTAGGCATCCAGCAGCTTACGCGTATAAAAGAGTGCAATGTAAATTAATAATAGGAAAAAGAATATTAAGGTGCAATAGAGACAAAAATCAGATGATATAATGGTAAAAGGTAAGGTACTCAGAATACAAATCACTACAGAGTAACTATAGGTACAGTATTTGCCAGTAGATATAGTAGTAGTAAAAGTGCAAAGGAATATGCAAAAAAGACAATGTAAATTACGGCATAGTGTAAATATAAATGTTATAATACAACAATGGTAGAAGTATACATTTGGAAATACTGAATACACATGTTGTCTGATGTACCATTAAACATCACCATCATCGCCTTCATCATCATCATCATCACTACCGCAAGCGTATCCTGTAACCCTGAATGGCATAAGTGATTGCAACTTGTATTATTATTATTATGCGACGTGCAGCTGCTGACGATCTTGCAGCTGCTGAAAATGACACAGCCGCTCCGCCGTCAGTACCGGTCCCTCCTCCTCACCGTGGGAAAATGTCACCTTGATCTATTTTCTAATGGGCGTGTCGCACTTAACGGGGCCGGCCGCCTCACTAGCCGCCAAATTGCATTGTTTGAAGCGGCTGGCGGTGCAAACGCCTAGCGATGCGTTTAGCTGATAACGCAAGGACAGCCACTGCGATCCGGGCCACATTAAAGCGTGAAAATGTTACTGCTCTCCCCAGGCCTCGGCTGCATTGCCGCGACAGGGGGAACCAGAGCTCTCGCTTGTTTTGAGTAGGAAAAAAATAGCATATTTTCTATTATATTAAGTGCCAGGAGGCTGCGGGTCATGTGGACAGAGGTGGGGGGGGGGGGGTGCCTCTATGTATAGCGAGGATTTTCATGTATAAAAGATTAGCGATGTGCAGAGAAGGGCGTCCCTTCAGTGGGGAGAGGGCCTCACAGTCATGCCTGGCCCAGGGAGGCCGGCGTGTAAATACAGTGGCTAAACGTGTCACCGCCGATGTTACCATAGTTACCTTTAGGGACAGCTCTCCACAGGCCCCTAGTCTTATTGAGTCTTAATGAGCTATTCCTCCGCCGCGGGAAGGAGCACATGCGGAACGGGGATTGTCAGAATGTATTATCTCTCCATCGCCTGCGTTAGGAAGGGTGAGGCGTGTTTAACGTGTATTCGTCTGCCTAGCGGCCGTAGTCGCTAATGCTAATGCTACCTTTCAACGTCACCCTTCGGTTCCTGGAAGGCGCTTTCGTGCCCCGCCCCCCTCAAACACACCCCGTCTTTGTAGAGTTCCCATCACGTTCTCCGAACCCCCGAAAGAGCTCGAACGCATTTGTGATGCCCCGTTTAGTAAAATCCGCACTGTAAAGTATTCTTTTGGATAATAATAGTATCGATAATAAAATGCTCTCGCATTTTGACGGCTTGCTCTCTATAGCTCGTCTCTACACAATGCTGCCTTAATGTAAGACTCGGATTTCGTTGCATCATGGTACTTCTGGAAAAGAGCCTGCAACCATGTTTTTGAGCATGGTTGTGCATGGCTTATACACTGTCTAATAGTCTTAACTTTCCGAATGTTGCCAGCCCCCCCCATTTGATTCTTTTCATAGTATAAATATAATCTGTAAGTCTTTTTCCAGTTGCCCTGGTAATTCTCATGGAGTACAAACACATTATTTGTATTCATAAATCTAGATTGAAAGTTAATAGCCAGTCTCTCCTGTTTAAGAAACATGATCATGATTTCCATTATGAGATCAGTTATATAGCATCATTAGTTTCTATACTGTGGATTTCTTTAATCTAACAGCCAGATAAAATATGGAAGCTTAGCTTCCGAACTAATGAAATAATTGCTGAGAATTATAGAGGTTTTCATGACAACCGCGGTTGCATAGCTCAGTAAAACACTCTTTTCCATCCTTGGGTGTTCTGCTGTGATATACATGAAAAAGAGAGATTTATCTGGTGTAGGGTCATTTTGTAGATGGTTTTGGAGACAGCTTCTCTCAGGTTTATGTGTGCTAATTAGGGCTGGTTAATGGCCCGTTTTGTTGAAGGGGGTGAGTCGCTGGGATCACACAGTGACTCCTGTAGAGAGTGGCGGTGCATGGACAGGGTTTGCTACTTGTGTGGGGAAGCATTTCGAGAAAATGTCCCCACAAAAAAAAAGATGCATTTCTGTTACATTTCTACTGCTAATTCCAAGGTTTTGGTTTTATGGGGGAAAAAAATCTTGAGATAAAAAATCACTGATATGTAGTTGTGCTATATATCAGTGATTTGCTTAGCTAAGCTGACAGGTAAGACTCCATCTCATCTAGGCTTGCTTGGACACGCCTCATCGACACAGATTTATTTAGAGACCTGCCCCCTACTGTCCTGAATGGGTTCCCCCAACACTCCCCCGTTACGTATGAATGGATCATGCCTTTATTTTCCCCAAGCAAACACACATTCAAACACTACTTGGACCTTTCTGACATTTTGGCACGAGACTCATTCAAAACTTGAAGGAATATATCAGCAAAATTTGGTCTCAGTTCCAAATCAATTACAAGACATGATTGGCACATAAATCCAATTAAGTGCATCATTTGTATGAATAAACTGAAAGTTAGCATAAGATTTTTCATTCTATGTCATTCGGTAAATGTTGTTAGTATTTAGTATTGCAGTTTTGGTGGGGCAGAATATTAATCAAGTGGATTAAAATACTGATATTTTCACCAACAAGTCAAGAATCTGCTGTACAAAACAATTATTTTCATAGATACCAGTGTCTAATATTCTTCAGTGGGGATTAAATGCATAAAACCTTATTTTCGGGTTCTGTTTCCTAAGGATGTGAGAGATAAGGGTGCCCCTGTGAATCTCACACATTTATTAAAAAAAACAATCCCGTCAAGATGGTCCCCACACAGTGTGGATTAAGTAAATCAGATTAAACTGCAGCTCAATTTAATTAAGCTACCAAAAAATAAAAATCTGCAACAATACGTAAGTCAAGACAGGCGATAGAGGACCACGTGGCTAACATGGAACGCTAATAGTCCTGTAAATACAAACAAGCGGATGCAAGAAAATGTGCCGTAGCGCAGGCCGGGGGAAGGTCACCGACCGAGGGCTGCCGATCCGCGGAGAAGCGACTCTCCCGCTACAGGGCAGCATCGCCGCAGCTACTCCTGAGCCCCCAGGGGTCACTGTCATCTTCACTTTGCAATGTTCATTTCACGCTTCGGGCCGAGCGTTCAGAGAACGGCCGCCCGTTTTACATTCTAAGATCAACTGCGTGGTGGATGCAGACAATCTGGCGGCGTGACAGGTAAGCGGCGCCCGTCGCGCCGGGGCTGCCCGCGTCACAGTGTCGGCGCCATGTTTATTTATTCACCGCCTTTCTGCGCCTCTCAGATCAATCGTCACATCTCGTTTGCGTTGCCTCGTGCCGGGATTCAAAGCGTCTCTCTTGTCATTGTGGCCGAGGAATCAGATGGAGCGTTCGCATTCATCTCAAAGGTGGCCCGTTCCTTGGAGAGCGCAAGATACGTCGACCGCATTTGGAAAACCCAGATCCGACGGACCCAATTGCCATAGCACCGAGCATAGCTCTTGGCACTTGGTTTTCCAGCTCACTCTTCCTGATGACTCTGACGGCTCTCTGATGGATCCGGGAATCACAGGTTCTCCGGAACATCGGCGACGATTTATGCTGCTCAGAATTCCCACCCTAGTATTCCACAGTGATACTCACTCCACACGTGATGATTACTGGTTTATAATTTATCGTTTTAAAGGAAACTGGCGGCAAACTCCTCCAGTATTCTGTGTTTGCTCTGCATTTTCTGCACGGGTCCCCATGCAGCGAGGGGGTGATGACAGTTCGCGGGACACCATCCCGCGCTCTGCTTATCATAGGGTCCTACCCAAAAGCCGCTACCGTCTTAGAGCAGTTTTTTCTTTTCTTTAAATAAACATGTCACCGTGCCAGAGTTTGTTCATCCCCTGAAAAGCATCATTTTCTTATCAGAGAGATGGCATTCGATGGGTCTAAGGGTCCCCTCCCCCCAAACAATAAACGTTATCTCTATGCAGCATGGAGTGCCCAACCTATTCAGACCCCTTTCACAGGCCGCTGGGAAGATTATGTCACCCTAATCCCTCAGTAATGGTTCAAGAACTTCAACTGGCAGGTGGTCCTGAGTGAAAGTACACACCCCCTTTAAGGTGGGGGCTGCCAGTCCCCCATCCTGCATTCACGGGCCTTTATAACTCCATGTATGAATATATAGTTATGTGTAAGTTTATATATATTACACCCCCCCCCAGCTATTATTACAAGCTGAACGCTGGAAAAAATGAGTTTGGTTAAATCTCGATTGTTTTCGGTTATTTTTCAGCAGTCCGTGACTGAAATAAAACGGCCGCTTTTCCCCTTGAAAACTGTCTCACGTGTGTCTCAGATGTTCAGCGCGATTAAGAATTTTAAAAAGATTGCGATAATTAATAATTAAATAATGAACAATTCAAAAGTAATAAATGAGTAATGGGGAGAATCCCCGCCCACTTTGCTGAGGTCATAACTTCTGCTGGCCTGGGCAGTGCAGCCATTTCCTACTCCAGACTCTTTAATTGATTTTAATATCGTCCATAATTATGTAGCTGTCTTCCATATGCGCGCAGACCTGAGACTCTGATACTGATGGCGATAGTGTTTAAATGATCCTGCTCACGGGTTGGACATAGTACTAACTTCTTCTTAAACTCAGGTTTTCTTTTTCAGCAATTGCAGTTTCTATTCCATTTCTATTGTGTATCTATTGAATCCGTACGCTATTTGCAAATATCGGATGCATCTGTGCTGTTGTGATAATTAAGCAATGGTAAGATATATTCACTCCTGAGAGATGTGTAAATGCTGGTTTGCTAAATAGTTAGAGACTGGATTGTAATGATTATGAAAATGACAGACAGCAGTGACTTTTCCTCCAGAGCTCAACCTCTGAGGCTCCATCACTGCACTGAAACTGCAGTACAGTGGCCTAGCTGACCGCTAACTGCTAACCGCTAACCGCGCGTGATCCTCAGTCTGGCTTTGACACGTCGGACGCCCTTGGCTTTTGCATGACTGAGGTTGAATCGGGTTTAATTTAAATGTTGATGGAGGCTCAGTTAAGGTCGTTCACAGGGTTGCGATTCAATGGGAGGTAATTGGGGAGCTTTAATTTTTAGAGGTTTGGGAAAATTAATCACTGGATATTCAAGGACAACGAGGAAAGATGTCTGGAACTTAGACAGGATTAATTGATAACCTTAATTACTTTCAGAGGGCAAAAACATCAGTTAAAAACGTGTTTTCGCCCAAACGCGAGGATCTAAGGAGAAGGGAGTAATGAGATGTATGAAGAGGCGAGACTTTGGATTAAATCGCAGAAGCGCAGTGTTTTAGGGAGACGTCAGCTGGGCGATTTCGCCTGACTGGCGTGCGACTGGGGCCACGATACAGAATGAACCAAAACTGCTGACTCTCAATACACCGAGTGCAGCTCGACAGAAACAACACGACTCGATCTTTTGGGAAATAACAACCACCCCCCCCCCACCATGCCGGCAGCAATCAACGGGGCCGATTAAGTACCAACCGTGGGACAGCTCGAAGAGCTGTGTCTGTCATGTAGCGGTAATTACCAGTCAATAAACACCCATCTATAAAAATCTTCCATTTACTAGAAGTGCATTTATGCAGTCCGACTGATAGAGAGCTAGATATCTACTGTAGCGGTTGGGGTTAAGCCCCTTCCATTAAAAATATGATAGCAGTTTAGCAGTTACTTCTCCCGGGATGGGAACCAACAAGCTCCTGGATACGGGTCACGATCCTTAAAATTCTAACCGCTAATGCTAACTGCTAACATTTGATGAGATGACTTGTCCCGCGAACACCGGGGGACGCCCGGCAATGGTGAACCTCCCGGAGGCTGGGAGACTGACCTGCACCGTTCATCATCTGGGGGGGGGTGCTAAATGAACAGCGGATGGTGAGGCCCGTAATGACGATTAGAGGCTGAAATTGGCTGGGATTTACAGTGTCACTTAGAGATGGGCGCTGAGAAAATAGTGGCCTAAGCAGCCTAATGGATCCATCAGCTTGTTTCGGCTGCTCAGCAGGCCGAAGCGGGTCAGCGGCCTTCTGCTGGAAGCGCAAGAAGCACTTCAATTTTGTTAGGAAATGTATCAATTTAACTGACTCGAGCAGCACACTGAAAAGCTAATGAATCTGGACTCAATTTTCCAGCACGCTGCCTCTGTGAACCGCTGGAAACAATGCCGGCGGCAGAGCGGGAACCTGGGTCCGGGCCTCGCGATAGGCCGGGATGCTGGCTCCCCACGCCTCAGCAGTGGCTAGCGCTTGCTGGGGGGGGGGGGGTGCTTCCCGTTATCTAGTGACAGCCCCGACGCAGAGCGCCGTCAGTCACCGAACAATGATGTCATTAAAGGCAAATTGGCCTCCGTTTCAGTGGTACGATATCGCTAATTGAGTTGCAAAAAAAATATAATACAGGGAACCGTCGCGTGCCGGGGGGGCAGATTAAACGGGCGCACAATAGTGGGCGTCAGGCGTGGCAGATGTTGCTGCGGGCTGATAACCACGCTGACGTATCTCGTGCTTGTCAGGCCTGGGCTTTAGGACTTTGTCCCGCCTGCTGACCGGCACCAGATGGCTTCCTACGGCATCCTCGCCTGGCCGCCCGAATTAAGCCGCAAATAAATAAATTAATAAAGCTAGCCTGTAAATCAAGGGGGGGGTGGGGGGGTGGAGCGCTGGCCCTGTCCCGCCCATCGTACGTCTGTGTGAGTAGCAAGCTAATGAGCCCCCTCTTCTCCCAGCTCACCGCCCCCCCACATCCCTAAAATTAAACTCCAGCCCCGTTATCTGCAGCCCCCCCTGCCCCCAGCCGCACACATGTATAAACACGTGGGCTGCTGTTTGTAAACAGGAATCAGTTCTGGGGAGGCGACCCATAAATAACAACACCAAAAAAAAACATGTATTCACCCGGTGAAAATAAAATCCTTTCCAGTCAATGTATATTTCTGCACTAGAAATTCTGTTTGTGTTACTAAAGAGGTGATTGGTTAGAATATTCCTGAACTTTGAACCCACAAGGCAGAGAATGGACACCAAGTAAGGAGAAGCAGCCTTATTTTGGGAAAAGGGGTTCGAACATCAATGAGACTCGCAGAGCCGATATTCAAACTCACACTCCTGGACGTGAGAGGCTCTGACAAGCACCCCCTCATTGCCTCCCTCTCTTAAGGATGATTTATACTTCTGTGTAGAATTTACGCTGTAGGTACGGTGTAGCCGCGCACCCTACGCTGTAGGCACGGTGACACAGATCTTAACGACTGTGATTGGTCACCTTGGTACCGTCGCACTTCCTGTGTGACCCAAATGTTTTGTTGTTGTTTGTTTCCCGATGGGCGGATTTTAGTGTGGGACAGGTTGCGTTTGGCACATTGCTAACCTGCGGCTTTTGCCACGATTTCAGCCACTGACGCTGTTAAAAAAAAACAGTTGCTGCTATTCATGCGAGGGGAAAATTTCAGATATTGCGATGTGATTTTTTCGCAAAAAATATTGTGATATTTAAAGAGCAAAAAAAAGGAGTTCAAAACAAATACATTTCTAACAAACTCATCTATGGGTGATTGAAGCAAGGATGAAAATGAGGATTGGCTCGGAGAATGCATGCAGCGTGCAAAAACAACAGCGGTAAACTTTAAACTAATGCTAAACATATACTAGAAATTTTGAAAAGGAGCGTATATTAAAACTGAAAATCTTGCTAAGTTTTGTTTCCTATGACGGTAAAAAAAAATTCTGTAAAACTTAAACCTATTGCGCTTAGCCAGCTAGTGTTTTGCCAGTGTAAGTGCAGAGAGACACAGATAGACCAGCATGCAAGTACGAATGCTCACAGTGGTGCAGACCACGCCATATCCTCAATGCTGAAGTATAAATCAGCCTTTAGCCGTCATGTTTATAAGAACAAGTGACACATTCCAGGCGTTGAGAAACTACTTAATTTTTATCCCTTTCTATTCTAAAGTGATTGATTCCCTTTCATTTTGACTGCTTATTTGTCTTAATAACAGAGTGCAATCAGGCTTCCCTTAGAGCAGGACACATGTGGGTGGACCTTGTGCCGAAAGTCAGCAAGCAAAGATTAGCATTGTAGCATCGTAGGTCCCCAGGTCCCTCTCGTTTTCCTCAGCTACGGGTGTTTTTTAACGCTAACGGGCAGGCACATGTACGGCTGCATCTCACCCTACTGAAAGATCCTTAAATGGCTTTGATCCTTATGTGGAGTGGACCTGTTGTGGGAGCAGATTGTACAAATGCACAGTGGGTAATAAGCAGTTTCTGGAGCCGGTTAGATGACATGCTAGCTAATGAGGTGCCTTTCACGGTCGCTGAGACGTCTGGGATCGTGCCACTGGAGACACGGCCCCTAAACCGCCCCCCCAAACCCCACCCCACCGCTCACACCTGTTCTCGGTCTCCCCAGAGGAACCCCCGGGGCAGGGTCAGCCAGTCTCCCGCCAGCTGGTTACACAGACTGACGGGAACAAAGGCATTATTCACAAGCTCGCTCCTTCCGCGAGGCCTTTGTACCACTGCCATGTCCGCACCCTCTGCCTCCCAGCCATCGATACCGGTGACTCTGCATCTACAAAACAAGCTCACACTCTTCCCTGCTAATGACCCCATGGCTGGGGCTGAAGTGCTGATGCTGTGCACCTATTTTCCTGTGCTGTCACCAGGGAATCCCTCCGAATGGAGAGATCCCTGTCAAAGGGAGGTGTTAGAGTGTAATGTTAGTAAAATTAGCTATGTATGCTAATTTGTGCCATTTGCCTGGAATCCTTGCTGGTGTAGGGTAAGGCCTAGGTGTGCTGCAAGGCACCAAGGAAGACCCTGGTTCATGTTTGTCCCTCGGTCTGCGTGAGCAAATAGAACTTCCTCCCGGAAGCCGTCGTCTCGCCCTTTTACTGGCTCTTATGCTGTTTGCCTCCCACCCTAGGCTTATGATAGTGGAGCACGGAGCACAAAATGGAGGGAGAAAAAAACAGATAACAAGATGTGAAGGAAGAAGCCAAGATGTCGAGGGGTGTAGTCGCATCCTGCGTCTTGACCTGTCATTAGCAGGGGCGCCCATCTCAAAAGCGTCAGGCGTCTCTCATCACTCTTGGCCCCTCGCAAATCCTCTTCAGCGCCGAGCTAATGGGGTCCCAGTGAAGCAGCCTATTCACGAGATCTTCGCACCCTTGCTTCTCGCTGGAGAAGTTCTTCTGTTTCATCCCGGCACACTAGAAAGCGAGCATCTCAGCAGGCCCTGTAATCTATGGTAATTGCTCTGCGGGGCAGCAAAGGTCCGTTCGTGTTTATTGTAGCACGCCATGCCCTTCCGGGGCAGCATTCAGCGTCGCAGAGATCTCCCCTAAGTCCCCGCAGGACAAATCCCGAGAGACGCGCTGCAGTTTTGATCAGGACCAGAGTACATGTTTGTCTATTAAGATATGTTAATTTTTAATCCTGTCTCCCTTTTCACACAGTCACAAAAGGGGTGTTAACCAAACTATGACAGTTGCTTAACATTACCGTCCCCCTCTTTTCCCAGTGACAATTAGTTCAGGGATAGACACATTACTTCATAGTCGAACGAAAAACGGTCTTAAGGCAGCACTTTAATGAACAAACGGAAACCAAGCGAAACCAGCGACACGTTGAAGGCGTCTTGGCTTGATGCCATCGTGTGGCCATTGCGTTACGTCTCATACTATTCATACTATTCTCAGATTAACAAACCTGGATTTCCAATCAATCCCTAGCGCCCGGCATGAAACAGGAAACGCATTTTATGCGTACTCTGACCTCCATGTCATACTTCCATACGTCCATGGTGCTCAGACTGGGGCTGTCCCACTGGGAGTCACTTTCCAGCGACCCCCCCACCCCCACCACCCCTCTCCAGTCAAAGCTTCACTCCCCGCCTAGTGAAATCAGCTTTTTAAATTACTCCAGTCCAAAGCGACTGTCAGCTCCCTGACATCCTGCACCGGGAGTTAATCCGTCGCATATTATTTTAGTGCAGCGTCGACATAACTACAAATTCTCACGCCTTGCGGCCTGACACGCGTCTTCATCATTTTTTCACGGCTCTGTATAAACAGTGTACGAGGGAAGCGAGACTCGTATGCATTACATCCGCTAACAGCTGCCTGTGTCGTGAGTAAACATGTAAAGACACAATGGATCTGAAGCAACGCTTTGGCATAGCGTCGACCCCAGTGTCTTAGTAGCTGGAAGAGCTGCGAGTCGCAGAGCATCCCTGCGGTCAGGAATCTTCCTGGCCTGATTAGTCTCTGACACACAGATATCCGAAAAAATCGCCGCCATGGATTCCCACCAGTTTGAAAAGTCGTTCATTTTGAAAAAATAAACAGACGTTGACTAACAGTGGCGTCAGTAAAGCTACCGTCACGTCTTTAGTCTGTCTCTGAAGCTAGTAATGGAATGTGTGTTTACGTGCAAATCTCGCCACAGAATAATAGCTTTTGTACTGGTGGTCGTCAGTCAGCGGTGCCAATCCTGCCATTGGGAACAGATGTCGGAGAAGCGGGATCACGCTGCTTTTCCGTCCCGCCTGTGAAAATTACCTCTACTATCTTCAATCTGGTGTAATTAATGCGCGCGTAATCACATCTGCATCAAAGGAGCCGTGACCTTTTCCATAAGTGTGTTCCCACAATCTTTATCTGTTTCTCTTTTGTAATTTTAGAAACCTGCGATGAAGTTGTCTTTGCTTGTAAATTAGTTTTCGAACGTTATTCGTTTGAGGATTTTATTAATTTTTGTATTTCTTCTCAGACAAAGAAGGGAAGAAATTATTGAGGCTGTTCTGGATCCAAGGCTGAAATAAAAGCAGAAGAATGACAGAGGGAGGATCAGGAGGGAAGGAACGCTGTGTAAGAGGCAGTGTGGTATGGAGGGGGTTTGGAAAATGAGCCAGTGAGGCTGGGACTGGCCAGCGGCGGTAACTGGCACCTCCACTGCGAGCCTACAAACTATTACAGTGACTCTGTGGAGGATTCACCCCTGAGAGCTGGGTTCATGCTGGCAGTAATGACTTTGAAAGCTCAGTGTGTAACTGGTTAGACAAATAAAAACCTATTCGGCTAAATCGCATGAGCGGTTTCCCGCAATTAAGGACGTCATCTCACGCATCACCCGGAGACAAGTTCAGGAAAGGAGGCAGATCCGGTGTTTTTTTTTTGTCTTTTTTTTTGTGGGTGAGCAGTGTAATTGCATCATTAGCGAGGGGTCTCACGGGTGAATCAATTGGATACCCTGAAATTAAATTTGATCGGGCTTGGCTTTTTAGGGGAAACTGTCGGTTTCAGCGATGTAGCTAATGATACTGTGTCGTTCCAGCACAAAATAAAGCATTTATGTAACACGTGTCAGTCTCTGCCTGTTACGTAGGCTGTGAATGTATTCGCTTTTGTAAGATCTCTTGGTTAGATGTGAATTAATTTTCTTAATGTAAAAAATGTTTTTAATGTGGAAATCGATACTCAGTGTTATCTGTGTTTTTTTTACATATACAGAAAGTAGGTCTAAAGTTAATTTAACATTTAAAGCCTCACATGTGTAGAGGATGGATGGATGGATGGATGTATGGATGGATGGATGGATGGATATTTATATCTTTGGCATTCTATTAAAATCTGTAAATAACTCTAACTTTTCTTGGATTAAATAACTGTCAATAGCTGATCAAAAGATACCCCAGATCACTCATATCTAATGACTAACTTGTTGCTTTTTGGAAAGTATTTCAAAAAGTCACTAAGTGCTAACTGACTTAAATAATACTTGCACTATTATAGCAATATCGACATTTGCTTAAAATGTAAATGTACCCACCTACAATAGCAGCAGTGTTAAATGGTCAAACAAATACCAAAAACAAATCAGCTAATAACTAAAAATAACAAAATAATTAGAGAACAACTCAGTTTTCTTGAAAGCTCGAATAGTTCAGAAAATGCCAACCTAATCAGATGAACAGATACATTTATTTTCACAGAAGACTAACTTTATTTTTAGACTGGCATCTTACAGTAGTACTGTGGGTTTACCAAGGTGGAAAGTGCATGGCTAAAATCCATATCCTTATGATACTTGATTTTCAAGTAAAATAACTGTGATTAATGAAACCTGTCACCATTGTTCTCACATGTTCTTCTCAGCCCCCCCCCCCCCGC
>JAABNX020000052.1:5845377-5861145 GCA_015163995.2 Mormyrus lacerda | reverse complement strand
CATTAATGGGACACATTTATTATTATTTTATTTATTTTTAATTTATTTTTATTTTTTTTACGTGGTCAGCATCGCGGGCCACATCTGCATTTGTGACGGGCCGCATGCGCCCCACGGGCCACAGGTTGAGAACCACTGTATTAACCGTTAGCGCTGCATATTACGTTGGGTTATTTTTGCCATTAGCATTGCGTCTTACACCGGTTTCACATTATATTGCCCCGGTCCTGTCCGTCTCACAGAATACATGAAAATCTCGATTGAGCAGGACCCAGATATGACTCTGTATTTCCAGTATGAAATTCGGTATTTCAAAGAGCATTGTTTAGAATATTAGCTTGTCTGCATCCACTTTGCATTCTAATCAGGTGTGCTTAAAAATAATGGTTTTTGTGAAAGGGCTTATTAGGTCTAAATTAACTCGCTTATTTATTTATTTATTTGCTTTGCCGGCGCCCTGCTTTCGTCGTAATGGGGAAAAGTAATAACTCCGCACCCCTTCATCAAATTTGCATTGTTATATTTAGCATGCAAATTGATTTATTTTACTGTTTTGCAAACGCGGTATCGTTTGAGGAAAGCTAATTTGGAGCCTGGAAGTGCTGACTGTAATTAACGCCGCAGACTGGCGCTTCAAAGGCGCTCACCCGCCACCTTCCCCGCACCCCTGTCCGCGCCGCCGTTTCGTAATTGCGCATCGCCACCAAGCTTATCTCCCGCCGGCACTGATGTCGGTGGATACTTTTCTCCCTCGCTCCCCCTGTTTCTCGAATATTTGCATACGGAATTGAGTAAATGGAAGGTTTCACCTCTATTAATCAACTTCAAAAAGTTGGGCCTTCGGTTTAATGACAAAGAGGCCCTTGACGCCGGACAAACTTCTTTTGTTTGTTTTGTTATGCTTTTTCGTTTTATGCTATGCAGCCTCCACAAAACTTTCCCGGTTTAACCATCCTGACGACCAGTCAACCACATTAAATAGCAGATTAACAAAGCAAGTGGAAACTTTGCCTGCCTTCCTAGTGCCTCTTATGCAGGGCAGCCCACCCCCCAACTCAGAATATGTAATATCAATACCAGGTGTTTTTGTCATAGCTGGTCGTCTGATTCCTGTGTCCATCTGCATGTCGATCACTGAGGCTTTTCCGCAGCGCAAGATTAGGGCCGTTAGGGGGAGCATAGGTGGCGTTTATCTGTCAAACATCACGTTCACCTGGAACACTGGTAACAATATCCCAGCTCATAAAGGCTGAGATGTACGGGTTACAAGGGCGGGTGCATTCCTGGGTAAATACAGGGCTGGCAGGTAAAGGGGGCCATTACTGACGAAAAGCATTTGTAAGAGAATCACCTTATAATTAAATATTGACTTTACATAATTAAATAAACGCAAAGTGTCCTGCACGCAGCCTCCGCATCCCCAGATTTCTTCTCGTTTTTCATGCGACGATTCGTCTTAAGTGCCTCCTATTACTGCCATTCTCATAATGCGACAGAAAAAATGATACCAATCCCCCACAATGCGCCTAACAGTGCTTATTAAAGATTTAGAATAAAATTAGTCAAGCCATAGATATATTCAATCTAATTCGCCGCTTTCCCTCCGTTTAGCGTGATCCTTTTTCATTGTTTTACCACACTTTTAATTAGAGGTTAAATTATTCATGGGCTGTGATGGCAGACAAACACGGGAGTTGTAAATGTATTCGTTCGCCGTCGTGGAAAGCGGGCTGCGGACCGGCTCGTTTTAACATGAAATCTGAGAACGGGGACGTCAAGTCGGTGAGCTGCGGAAGGAAAAGTGTTGAGTGAGTTAGGGCAGCTAAATGCAGAGACTCTGTATGATGCGATTCTACTGCTTTAGGATGAGGGCATCTGAGCCATGTTTTGTTTTCAATTAGAGGTATTTTGGCTTGCATGGGTGTTGCTGAAATGTGTTCGGCTGTGAGATAAGAAAAGATTAAGAGGGAAGGGAACCGCGGAGAACAGCAGCCACGTTGCGGATGGCCTTGCAGGCCTTGTCCTCCCTTCCCACTGATGTGGCAAAAAATAATAATAAGAGAAAGTTTGATCTGGACTGTGTGGTTCTTTCTCCAGGGTTCTGATCCCCCCCCACCCCCCAACTGGTTCTCTGCCTTGAGAACTCACCATGCCACTGCGACTCTTTATATTCAATTGTTAGTTGAAACAAGATCCTGTTAGTTGAAACGCTCTGGCCCTGAATTACCTGAATCTTTCTGTCTGTCGCTCAGTCTCCTTTTTGCCAAGTGTCAGCTTCTGTCTTACATATTTCCCTTGGCCTACGTGATTCTACAGATTGGAAAATGATGGGTCTTCGAATGCTGATGTTGCGGAGTGTTTCCGACCGGATGCCTCAGGCAGGTGGTCCCTGCTTCTCACCTACAACAGGACTCACTGAGATTCCTGTGTTCATCTGCCTTTCTGTTCAGCATAACACCCATCCCTTCTCAGCCCCTGCGCCACAGCCCCCCCGCCAGAGACGAGGACGACCCCCTGGCAGACGTCCCGGACTGCTTGCGGGTCACGTCAAAGAATGACTTTGGTAGGATTATTGCAGTCCAGCCCCTGCACATTGTACCAAAAAGCGCCTTTAGACCTAATAAGAGACAGTATCCACTGTCCGAGGATGCTGAGGATGGTGTATCATCTGTATCCAGGGAATTAGCGAAGTGAGGGGCTGTTAAAGAGGTAACATAAGCCCCCTTCAGACATGCACTGCCACCCTCAACTTTTCTAGACAGACCCCTAGGGTACAAAGTCCAGGTTATTTCCAGCTGACTCCCATGTGTGAATGGAGCAGGAAATTGTCCAGGGAATTCACCCCGAGCCAGTGGGCGTTTTGGTGATGTTCGTGTCATGCGACTGACACGAAAATGAAAGAATACAAACATCCAAGCATGATGTAGAAGGGTCATTTGCGCATGCATACAATAATGATTACTGATGAGTCGGCAGACACATCCGGCATGTTTGATGTGCTGCAAACAAAACACTGCGATTTCCTATTTCTGCCTTGTCCTGCCTTCTGCAAGCTCCACCCTTTGCCTAAACCAGCCACAGTATTTCTAGTAGGTGTGAACATGCCTGTCACAGACAATCTCCCGTTGTGTGCCACATGTGAAAGGGCAACTCCAGATAATGTCTGGACCTGATTCTCCAGACAGTGTCCGGAGTTCATGTGTGAAAATGACTATATTCTCTCTGTAACACTCCGATTTTACTAGTTAGGATGATGAACGGGGCATTGTGTTTTAAGGTTGGTTACCGATTCAATACACCCACATACTCTCATTGTTCCTCCTGATTCTATCCTTTGCAATCTGATGCATTGATTATTAAGGAAGCGATTCAATGTATCGATCTGTGAAGTCAGAATCAATTTTGAGGGCAAAATAAAGATACTCTTACTATGCAGTAGCTGTGCTGCAATGTAGCAACGCCAACGTGCAATTTTCCAAAACATAGGATGCCAAATAAGTCCCTATGGGGATATTGTTTTTCAATGATCGAATGATTGATTAGTCAAATCAAATCGTGCTTTCCGGTGCATCAAATCATTCCCTCAGTTATCGTAATCGAATCGAATCAAACGGGGCCAAAGATTTGAACACCTAGTGAAATGGTTTTCTGTCATCGACCTTACAAACTGTTTTTCTTTATACCTGTTCATCTTAATTCATAGTACTGGTTCTCATGTACATTTCAGGGTAAGTGACGATCATCCTGAAAGGGCTGAGTCTCTTTCTTCTTGAAGGCACATCCATCCAATGCGTAGATGATCTGTTACTTTGCTCACCAACAAACGAAGCCTGCGTTGAAGACAAAAGGATCTATTGATCTATTTAGCTAATAATGGTTCAAGGCCGCAAAAGACAAATTACACCTGGTAAAACAGGACGTTACCTATTCAGGACACATTTTGACTCCTGAGGGATGAGATGTAGATCCAAAATGAACTGAAGCTATTAAATAAACTCCAAAACCTAAAACAAAACAGTGATTGCTGTCAATTATGGGAATTGTTGGTTCCTGCAGGCACTGGATCCCAGGTTTTGCAGAGAACTCTCAACTCTGCATAGGACGGGGCTCGATGTCACCGATGACTTAAGATGGACTGAGTAAGCTGACATGGTCTTTGAAGACTTGAAATGCAGACTGCATACTTAGGCATCCCAAATTATATAACTTATCTTTTGTGTTTTTAATGGCAGAGAATGATGGATTTATGTCAGCGGTACTACAACAGAAGCATGATTGTAAATAATGGCCTATAGTTTATAATTCTATAAGTTTAGATTCAGTTGCACCAGCGTTTCCAACTCGCAGATGAACATCGTGCAGTATATGCATTATGGAATCAGGCTAGGACCTCGCATTTGACTGCAGCTCGATTAATTCATTACCCGTTGTACTAATGACTATGGAGAATGTTTTTCCACACAGGTGTTCCACTTGTAATCCAGCTACACGGCTCCCTACTGAGGATGATGGGAAGTCTCAGGAGTTTTGTGAAGTGATACGGATGGTGACGAAACCTAAAGCTGACTTGGTAGACACCCCACTGGAAGACTGTGTTCTCACTCTGTCTGTAGATGGGCGCGCTCTCCGCCTGGCTGATGGGAGCCCATCTGTATCAGATGCTGGAGTGGTTGGAGAAGTGAATCAGTCTGCTGGACTCCCCTGAAATTTTTCAGTTATTCATTAGTAACAGAGCTGTCGGCTCAGACCTGAGCATGCTATTTAGCTAAAGGTAAAGGGCTACCATATACAGTGATTCAAGGCATGCTTTTGGGGCGTGGCACAATCACGGACCTCCATGAAACTCCACGGAGGCTTCCTCACCAACAAACTGACACAACACAAAGAGCCAGTAATGAATTTGATTCATGACATTCAGTGGCCTCTCTCTCTAGCTATGTGCAAATGCCAGGCGTACCTGGGGTTACAGGATGAAGTATCGCAAGGAAATTCTCAGGCTGAAGGTATAGCGGCTCTCTCTCTCTCTCATCTGCCCCATTTAATCCCGCCCCCTGCTGACGGATGTATCTTCTCCCCCTCCCTCCATTGATGAGGTTCTTCTGTTGCAGCAGGGAACTGATCTACTGGAGAAAAACCGATAGAAATGAAATGACTGCAGTCAGGGGCGAGATGGTGTGTGGATGTTAAGTGATGGATGACCGATTGCCTAAGTTGGGCAACCCTGGAATTGTGAAAAGTGTGCATAGTATCGATCATGCAGGCAAAATGCCAAATGTTGAATGCAATGGATAAGTTTTGGTTCACAGCTGGGATAAGCACTCAGATGACAAAATCTTGTGACAGATGTATGGGGTGTTTGCAAGGCCATGTAGCTAAAGGCTAGGATGTTCCACAGGGAAATCCCCGACTGCCAGAGGGTCCTTTTTGTCATTTGATGATGAACTTTATTGAATTAACACCATGCAGGTGTCATCATGGATCTCCATTCCCAGCCGGCCGTGGTCTACCCCTGCCGTCATGCCTCATCTCTGTCAGTAGCTGATCATCTGATTCAGGAACTGTTACCCCAAGGGGAAGGGCGTCCTGCTGGAATTAGCTTTGGACAATGGGACCCCTTTTGTAAACGTGGCAATAAGCAAACTGGGTGAAAAGCTGAGACGTCTGAGACGTCACTGTACCTATCACCCCAAGAGTGGTGGGGCAGTGGAGCGAGTAAATGATACAATTAAGAACAAATTAGTTAAGGTACCTGGTGAAAGGGGCAGGGCCTAGCTGACGGCTCTCCCTTTGGTCCGGATGCGCCTCTGAGTGAGTCTCACTCTGGCAAAGGACTCTCCCCTTAAAAAAATCCTCAATTGACACCCGGCATGATGTGGGCCTTATCTTGGCCTCTCAGCTCCCTCTACTCAAGAGCACTGTCTCCCAACACAGTCCACGTTTTTGCTCCCTCCCAGCTCCCAGCCAATCACGAACACCCAATACCTGGTACAGATGCGCTGGGAGCTGAGAAGAAGCAAAAACTTGGACTGTCCGGGGTTCCCCGAGGACTGGGTTGGGAAACACTGCTCTAGAGGGCCTGGATGAGGCCATGTAGGCTGTGAGACCTGCCTCTGGTGACAATGCTGAACAGGACAAGAGGAAGAGACGTCATGATAGAACCCCTGGCATATGGCTCAGTGGGCTAAGTCTCTGTGCCTGTGATCGGAAGATCTCTGGTTTGATCCCTATCCCTGCCAGAAGAGTCACATGTCTGTGAGCCCTTGAGCGAGACTCTTAACCCCCAGCTCCATGGGTGGTGCATGTTGGCTGACCCTGTCCAGGAGCCCCCAAGCTATGGAGCACAAGATGGGGTCAGTGACATGAAATATTCCAATGTATCTATACTTGTGCAAATGGCAAATAAAATATTTATCAGATGAATGTCCCAGACAACCCCCAAAACATTGTTTTTCTTGGAACCGGGTACGGGATCGAAAGGATTGCATTATAGAATTAATCATTGTGGTGTTTGTACCTCTGTGAACAGTTGCATTTAGTTATCTTAAAAGGGGACAATGTGGAAGGAAGACGGAATGTTAGTTAAGCCAGCTGAATGCAGAGACTCTTAATGGTGTAATTCTAGTGCTGTAAGCTGAGGGTATCTGGGTCGTGTATTGTTTTCAGCTAGAGTTGTTTTTGCTTGCACGCACACTTGGGCTATCGGAAATGTATTTAGCTGTGAGATACATCCTACTGATGCGCGAAAATGAAACCCATCCTTGTTTTACTAAGTGTTCAGACCTTGATGTGACAAGATAAAAGAATCAAATAACCGCAAAGCTAAACACAGTTGCAAAGTAAACAAGTTTAGGCAGAAGTATCTCAAGGTTGTGCATCTGTCCGGTTTCTCTAAAAAGCCCTATAATATCCTGGTTAATTTAGACATAAGAAGACCTTTCACACTCCTGTTTAGAATGCACTCTGCACTTGATGTGTGTGTCTGCCCTGCTTTAGCACCGAAGAGAAGTTGCACGCGTCGCTAAAATATGCTAGTTTTCCTTGTCAAAGTAGAAAACAAAGTTTTTCTTAACATCAGCTTTTGACTGAGTATCCTTCTGCTGAATAACGGAGTTTCACTCAAGGCCTGGTTTAACCCAATCTATTAGTCACTTAAATCAATTGAACAATTGCCTCGCTCTCTAAACGAACTCAGCCCTTATTTCTTCCAGCCCTAGAAATGTTTCGCTAAAAGCAGTAGCAGAGGCACACTAACTAATTCTAGTTGTTTAAATGACGAGCTCTTTAATGTGAAGTGAAATGGAATTAACACCTATTGGCAGGGTTTGATGGACATGTGCTCTGTAGATACACACACCATTTTGACTTCCCTGGTGGAACGTCGGCGTTCTCAGAAGAACAGGAAACGAGCCGCGAGAGGCGAATGGATCCTTGGTGTCCGCGAAGAAACAGTGTTATTTACAGGCACTGATTTGGGACACGACTAGAAACTAACTTCGCCAACTTTCATTGCGGATGTCAGTTGCAGAGATGCACTGGCTTTCCTGTGCGAAGATAGACGCGTCCTACTGGGGTCTCACTCAGCAGAGTGTCTGATAAATGCCTTACACATTTCCTTGGCCCCTCTACAACCTGTCTGATGTGATTCGGGCTGATGGATCTGTCAGGTGTCACCATTTAGTGGCTGTTTCAGATTCCTCCCTGCCCAGAAGGATCAGCTCCGCTGGGATATGCAATGCGATGCTTGGGAGGTGACCGAAGGTTATTTCCCGAAACAAATAGGCGCTCCCTGTCCGTGCTGCACTGTGCTGTGATCACAACCTTGGAAGATTGTCTTCATATATTGAAAGTGATCTTCAGCACCCTGAGGAAAAGCAGGAAACAAAATAGGAAAAAAAATTACAGTTTTACCCATGGAGCTTATCGGAAGAGAGGGCTTGGTAAAGTGAAAAAGATAGGAGTGATTGAGCAGTGCGTGCCAACAACTGTGCTTCTGCAAAAGCAAGCGAAATGTACAGCAGGATACTTCAGGATGGTGGACGACTTCTGACTGCTCTGATGTCCCCTTTGTGTCTCTTCGTTTTTCTTTTGTCTTTTTAAGCTCCTGGCTCAGAAAGACAAAGGCAGCAATTGAACATTTTCCTCTGGATCCTCTCAACCGGAAGAAAGTGGATTCGATCAACGCGCCAGTAGATGTTTGGAGAGGGGAAAAGAAAGTAAAAGGAGAAATTGAGGCGGAAAGTGCTGGAACCTTCTCAGCCTCCACAAACGGAGCTCTCAGCAGGACTCTAACCCAGAATGGTTTGGCAAAGCGGACAAGTGGCGGCAATGAATGGGCCCCCACTGCTCGCCCAATCACCTGAACTCGATCCAATTGTGTCCATAAAATATCAGGGAATGAAGGACTGCGGATAAAACAAATAAAACGGAAAAAGGCATCCGCCGGCCATCATCCCGAATCCAAATAACTGTCCCCCAACTCCATTCGCCCCGCAAGGGAAGGTCAACTCGCGAATAATTCATTAACGAAAACAAACGTCCTTCCACGTTTACTCTGTCAACATCACTGCCGTTGAGTGGCAGTTCAGTCACCCACTGTGATAGTTGGATTATACCGTTTTGTTTGTTTAATAAATATGGCGCTTACTTTTTGGCGGGAGCACGGTATGGGTCGTAAATTATTACAGTCAACAATTCCCGCCCTTCGGATGCCACGGCAACGCACCCGATCAGTAGTCCGAGGGATTAACCTGCGACTTCCACACTGAGCGCATCAGAAAAGATGGCAACCGTATGGGATTAGGGTGTCAAACTGCGGGCCCACTGAATAGAAACCAGTGATGGAGAGAACGCAACTTCTTTCTGAGGAGAAGTGAGAGGCTCTCTCTCTCTGCCTCTGCCTGCCAGTGTTAATTTATTCACAAACACCGGCACAGAGATTCACTGTAAATGTCTCCAGATTAGATTTGTACAGCTGTTTTCCAACGCCAGGCGAGAAGACAGTGAAAGCGATTAGGATGTATTGTTACGTATCTGTTTAAACATCTTGAATTATGTAATGGCGTTTGTATTGTTAGCTCTCGTGAATGTCGAAAGCAGGGCCGTATATTATTTGCTCCCGCTGCACAACCTGAAAGCTTATTTCCATATTTTGCTTTTAATTTAATTCATCCGTGGCAGGTTTCCCTGCTGGAGAAAGTCTTAGCTTGCTCCCCGAAAATTAATGCCCCGTTACTTCTCATACATCTGCCTTAAAAAGCGATAGGTGGCACTTTAATTATTTGCCCCCTTTCTTTAATCTTTTATTCCGAAAGGCCAGCCCGTCCGTCGATAGCGGGAAAATGAGCATAATGCCTTAAAATGTTCCATCCTCAGCTTTTCTCCCAGCCGTCGATAACGTGTTGAGAAAACAGTGATCCGTTGTCATCCTGAAGCCAGCAATAGATATGGTTACGCTTCAGAAGGGTAAATAGTATCGATTCTGTCCCGCTATCACCTCTAATTTCCTGCTAGTTGTGCTGCGATGGGATCCTTTATGACTAATCACACCCACTAACAGGGCTAGAACAAGACTTCCTGATTTTTAAGAGCCATGCTCTTAGCACTAAGATGGACTGAAGTGGTTCTGCTCTTCTTTTTGCCAGCTCTGCTCTACTCCAATTCAGCCGATCGATTTGGAAGCAAAAAAAGTGGCGGGGCGATATCCTCCATCTATACTGACTCTGCCAAGCGTCCATCTTAGCCCTTTTTTTTTGTCACAGCCCTTTAGAATTTAGAGCAACATAATGTTACGGTATTCATCCAACCTAGCATTCACACTTATCTGAGCGACTTAAACGACTCATCCATTTTCCCCATTTTTATCGGAAGGGATGTTTATCGAGCAATTCCGAATTTAAACGTCTGGTGACGGGAAACGCATTCATAGCTGGTCCGGGAAGACACAAAGGCCGAAACGCACGCAAAGAACGTAAATCGCGCGGTGCTGGCTCCGTTGCTGGACTGCGGAGTTTCGCGGAGCTCGGTTTCCCGGGGAAGCGGCGCGGCAGACGGCGCGTTCGGAGTTCACAGTGGGAGCTTCCTCTCCAGCCATTTTAATTGCAAACAGAAACTGCCTATTAAGTAGCGCTGGAGCGAACGGAAGCCAAAGCGAGATTCGTGAAATGAAACATTGGGCACTATTTAATTTAGGTGATAAGTTACCAGCTCTAAGCCATTATATCTTGTGGACTCCAGCCAGAAAGGGCTCTCTGCGGCAATAGGGATTCAGCATTGAGTGTCTGCTAACATAAAATCCAGCTTTGTAATATATAACAAATATTTCTTCTATGATATGCAAGGAGGGAAGAAAATTAGAATATTTATAAGATGTATTTTTATATCTATATGCATGTGGTGTCTGGTATGTCATGCTACAATTACAGTAAACCGCATTAATTTGAAACGTCGATATTAGATAATACAGTCGTCCATTTAGTATCGCATTCCCAGAATTACACGAAACATTTTTGACCATTTTAATCTTCTAACCACATGACAGACAAAGTTCAATTTCATGCTAAATATCTGCATGCAAACCATGCAGCACATTATTGTTACTAAACGACGGATAGCCAGGTTCCCTGGCCTATAAGGGATGCACTCTTCCAAGCAGACTCCTGCTCTTGATGTTTACTCTCCTTATTCAAAGCTTTTAACATCTTTTTACATGCTACAACTTCTATAGGGGCTTTTGAACCTCTTCAGTCTTCCTTGGAGAATATTTGCTTTAAATGAAGCAGCCGGCTGTGGACCAGCATTTTTGCCCGTCGCACGGAACCAGAACACAAGCCACAGAGTCCCGGCTGAGGCGCTGGTGTACCCCCGCACCCATGTGTAAGCAGCCAGGACTCGCACTGGGGGGGCTGGGGAGCTCAACAGACAAGGCCTCCGTGCCTGTGATCAAAAGGGTGCTGGTTTGAAACCTGTACTCGGGAGAATGGTTCCATAGCTGTTGGACCCTTGGACATGTCCTCACAATGTGATAAAAACCTGTTACTTTGACATTGTGGTGACTGTTTTTTGGTCCCCAAAAGGGAAAACTCAATTTTATAAAAATCTGTGACTGCAATCTAAAAGCTAAAAATTCCAAAAGTCTTAGAATTTTGCTTTGGTTACTTATGGTTAAGGTTAGGGCTGGGTAGGGGTTAAGGGTATTAATTGCAGAGATTGGGGTCTTTCCCACAGAAATGAATGGAGGGTTCCCAAGATATGAGTACAGGTGTGTGTGTGTGTGTGTGTGTGTGTGTGTGGAGTATGCAAAATGAAGCATTCTGATGAAAACATAATTTCAGAAAGAGGGGAGTTGTAGATTTTTTTATGACTGTTGTATACTCCCCGAAAAAGAAGATTTACGTGTGCCCAAAAAACAGAAAACACATTTAAATTGTTGAGACGGTAAAAACCTTAAACAGGTATTCACACTTCTGATCACACGAGCCAGCAATCAGAGCTGGACGCATCTCCAAGTGAGAGCCACATAAATATTTATGTCTTTTGTCATTCATTATATGTGGATCAAGGATTCCTGGTGCTTAGGAACATTTTTGTCTAACGCCTGGGAGAGATTCGGCTAACTCTGCAGAACATAAACGGCTTGTATTATATGTCAATGAGCCAAAGTTCCCAGAAGAACTTGGCAGCAAAAACACATAATGAATTAATTGTGTTAATTCTCTTTGCCAACTTAAGCTAGCCACATTCTCGCAAAGCCCTTAGGGTATGAGGCGCTCACATAGCAGAGCAAAAGTCCCACGTCCGCTGTTTTGCATGCGACATTACTGACGGGGCCATGTCAGTTTTGTATAGCTCCGCCCCTTCATGGAGGACTAACAAAACAGAATACCGACGCTGTTATGGGCTTTAAGAGTATGCCAGTAATGCCATCCTGGAATGCACACCCCACTTTGCACGTGGTCCAAACAGACAGAGCTCATCGCTAATGCAGTGCACGGCCTAGTTGTAGCTGGCAGATGACCGGAGGTCTAGTACTATGCTTGATGGAAAGCTGAGAAAGTCCATCTTTTCTCAGGAACGAGCATCTCCTCACTCTTCTCATTTGTTATTGCGATATGTATTTTCACTGCATGTTTTGGAATGGTGTTTGCAGTGAGTTTATTTCACTTTTGATCATCCTCTTGGTTTATGGTGGGAAAGAAACAGAAATATTCACGCTGGGAAATATGGAAGGGACGCAGAGGAATATGAAATGAAATGTGGCGGTTTTGATATTGGCGCAGCAGAGAACAGAGACAAACAATAAACAGAAACCACTGGTAATTCTTGTAAATGTGTCACTCCCTGCATATCCATGAGTGTAAGTGTATAATGGGGAAGAAGGTAGCAGAGGTGACAAGGGGCGGCTTACAACAAGACAGCGGCTGGTTTAAATCCCAGGGCAGATTGTACCCGATTGACTCTGCTAGGAATTCCAACTGTCTAAATGCGCAGGATTTGAATGCAAGTGTTATGAATCAATGCCTTGCAATGGACTGGAATTCAGTCCAGGGTGTGCCTTTGTTCTCCAGATCCCAGGATCACCATGGACATGCACTGGAAAAGCAGTTATGGAAGATGGATGTACATTACAAAATAATGAGCCCGGAATTGACATATTGGGTTTCTTTCTCCCTCACTTTGAATTCGTTCAGTTTTATATCCTGCTATTCCCTCAGTTTCTTTTGGTCATCTGAGACGATTATTGGCCCAGGCAAACTGGGAATGATGTTAGCTTTTTCTGCTGGGGAGATTTATTGATGTGCTGGGAAGGGTCAAGCTGTCGATCACTCTCTCTCCCTCCGCTCTGCACAGCTCCTGTGTCCGCATCAAATAGTCCATGATAAATAGACTCGGAAACTCAGGTAAACTGTGGGAAACTGTGTCACAAAACTTCCTGCCAAAAAACATGGTAGGATGACAGATATATGTGGAAAGCGGGCAGTGTGTTCCCCTAAATCCTGCTGCACTTCTTAATCGTGGTGTAATTAAACTTAAACCCAACTGGGATCCTCATACTCTGTATCTTAGCCTCAAAAACTGAAAGTATGACCATGTCAGGACTGAGCTGAGACAATAGGGCTGGTTTGCTAAAATCACTGGTTTCTGTCCAAATCGAGATGATTTCTTAAACCCTAGAAAGGCTTCTCTTTCCTGTATGTGTCAGAGGCGTCCCAGTAATTGTCAACGATTTAAGATGATTGGACAGATACTCGCAACCTTCCTGGTCTGTCCAGTCATCTTTTAAGTAACATCCTGCCCTACAGGTTCACGATGCGTAAGTACTGTGAGATACAACTCAGAGCTTCTAGTCCATGATCATCTCTCCAAATATATGTTTTTCCTGCAGAGACATTACGCTGCTACATATATTTATTCACGGGTGTTTAAATACTTAGGAATTGCATCAGACCCTCATAAATACCCGTTTCCTGGTATGCAGCGGTGTGTCTCCGTAGGAGCTTTGGAGTGCTGATTGGCCAGGATACTATTATTTTACAGCAAAATTAGAGTGTAGAGCAATGATAGGTTCATCCCTCAACCGGGAACCTGGGTCAGTTTTATTAATTTTTCTTTTAATTTTAATACTCTCCTGATGCAGCCCTGTTGAGCTGTGTGGTCTCTGAATAAATGAAACGTGTTTTAATTGATTACACCCCCCCCCCCCCATTGTTGCAGTGTCGGGAGCTGGTTAAACTCAATAAACTGTCTTTATAGAGCGTACCAATAACCAGACAGGCAATAACACCAGTGACGCTCCCTAATACAGCTCAAGATGCGTTTGTCATTATTACCGATAACACACACCCGGGCATCCAGAAATCAGCTGTGTTCTGGGGACCATCGCCATTCTTTTATTCTCAGCCTGTATTTCGCAACTTCTGCTCTGTTAAATTGCGGCAGCAGCGTGAAATGCAGGGACAGGAATATAGATGCCGGGTTCCGCAATGGTGACTGTTTATCCATGTGTGTCGCCTGGAAACAGTACAGGATGTGACTGCACAAGCGGTGTATCTAACACTGTGCAGTTGCCTTTCATGCAGATAACCTCGCTCTAGCGAGTTAAATGTCCGAAAATAACTTGACGGTTGCACCTTACGAATTGCGTAAATTAATCGTGTTCCACAGTGTGTCTATAACTAGCAATATCCTCATCATTATGAAATAACTGTCTAAATAATAACCATTTCAAATTATAAAATTTTCACTAATTAACTGGTTTGTGCAAAGCATTTATTTAGGAAGAATCTTGCTAGCCTTTGAATAATTGTTGTAATAATTGAGTAATTGTTATATTACTACAGGGTGACTAATACAAATATTATTGCCATGTGGTAATAACTATTTAGGGTTCCATAAACACTGACTGTAAAGAAAAATACCAAAAAGGCTTAAATAAAACTGCAAATCTGGGTAAGAATCGGATTAATTTTAAATTCATTTGTCATAAAAATAATGACTCAAGCTTGGCTGTTTGTGTTCTCTGGATGGGTACATCACATAAGCGCTGAAGCCAAACTACGCCGATGAGAAACACCTCCTGCCTTCGGTACGGCATGTAGCCCTCTGGCTGTGATCTTACATCATCGGTGTCAAGCTCAGGAAACTTCAAGGCACAAGGCCCACTCAGAGTATAGGCTTTCTTTGCTTCACATTAGCACTTAAACAGTTCGCTCATGTGAGTTTTACTTACGCAAAAAATGTTCTGACTGCAGAAAGAGAAATGGTTGGTCCAGAGAGATGACCAATCAAATTGTAGAGGAGGTGGGGCCACAAGCAACTAGAGGATGTGAGACCAGCCAGTCAGGGGTGGCTTTCCAGAAAGCGATCGATCTCTAGCAAGTAATGAACAAGATAACAAACAGCTTAAGTGAAGAACGAGTGAGGTCTACGTGTGTTTCCAGAAACCCTTCGTTACTCCAGAATTAACAAACGAACTTTAAGTAGTGCTTTTTTGGCTCCTCCCCAGCCTCCGAGTCAGAAGACCGTCGATGACAGGAACATCAATCCTGCATACTTCAATGGTGAACTATGTTATATGACTGGCACACCAGACATATGTAAATGTAAATAAAAATACATACTAATTAGAAAATCAATAAAACACACCAAAGTAACAAAAATTAAGACCAAAATTAATTACCTTATTTGTTGAAAATGTTTTCAGTTTATCCTGCGCCAGACCAGGGTACCTCATTATTTCACCCCAGGCCAGCCTGTATTTCTTTGTACTGAGATGGTCCAAGGGGTTTATGGTCACCCGCAGAAGCAGCTTGTCTTCCTGAATGCCACCGTCTTCCGCTCACTCTGCCATTGCTGGCTGTAAGGATGGTGAGCTCATTATCTACCTTACCAGGGTTGTTCAGAATTTATGAATTGTATTTTGAACTGACCACACCCTGTAATATATTGAATTGGGATGATAAGAATTTGATTCATTTCAATTCAATGCAATCATATAACATATGAATGTTATTTTAGCTAGCTAAACATAAATAATTACATAATAGATTTACTTCCAACATCGTAGATGTACTGTATATATTGCCCTCATATATGTACTAGTGAGTGAACTTTATATTTGCATGACTGTAAGATACTAATTTTGTAATTGTTTTATTCTATTCTAACAATATGCATTTGGTTTATGTCAGCCCTGTACGATCTTTTCCATATGCATATCGTTATTGTTTTTGCGTGTTACCATTTGTGACGAGCCCGCAGTAGCTTTTCTTG
>JAABNX020000052.1:5814770-5828871 GCA_015163995.2 Mormyrus lacerda | reverse complement strand
TATATATATATATATATATATATAAATGTTAAACTCCAAATATGTCTAATGTTCAGGTTACAGAGAGCCGGTAATGACGGGCGGTTCACTGCACTTGGGTTCAGCAGGAGTTTGCCAGGGGACTTTGTTTCTGTGTAGAGAAAGGCTATCAATCCCGCTTATAATAATGGTCTTGCGTTTCCCTCTCCCGGTTACTATGTTTAATTCTTTATTTATACCATGTCTGAAGCAGTAATGTTAATTTGAGTTGAAATTTTTCTCGCCTCTCACTCTCTGACCCTTGGCTGCCGGATTGGGGTGTTGTAATAACCCGAATCTTTCAACAGAAGCCCTGATAATTGTTACCTTATTAGCATGCAAATTGTTTAATTAATATTATTATGAAGAAGCATATAATCCGTTCGTCACTTGACCTCAGGCTCACATAGCAACCATCTTTTTGCATTTGAATGTGTACATTTGAATAAATTCTTTGAAATGTTCCGGGATTCTTGTCTTGTCTAGTTATTTAATCTCGTCCACGAGAGCAATCTTGAATACTAAAAGCAGGGTATTGACGCTTTGATGCCCTACCCCCATATTTTCTCCTTATACAAAAGTTATGGAAATACTTACTTATTTAATATCATCCAATAATAATATATGGTCACCCCATACACACAAACGCACTTCCAAGCAATCGTAACGCCCAATGAATGGCAGCTCTGAACGTGTAGACCTTGGAGACATAGTGCCCCCCCAGTTGCTAGGTTTAATTAACTTCATAATAAGAGCCACTAGTCAGGCAATCATATACCTCGAATTCCTACCCATTCTTATCAAACCTTCAACTCTTTTTTTAATATCGCGCGGTCGGCAAATAGAATTAATGACAGCAATGTCAAATGTAAATAAACACTGACGGAATGTAACAAATTTCAATTAGAAATAGATCATAAATTCAGTTCTAGAAAAGACAACCAAAAGCTTGGTTTTAGCTAAAAGTGAAAAGTTAAAACATGAAAACCAAATAGGCCTAAATTATTTTTTAACATATCGAAGCAGAAACATTTTAATGTTTAATAATATATTTTTTGTTTTTAAAGATACCCGTAACGACGGCTTTACTGTATGGAAGTCCGTGTTTTATACTACTAATATATATATATATATATGTGTGTGTGTGTGTGTGTATGGTAGAGTACTAGAATCTGTCGCGTCAAAGCAAGAGAAGATGAGCATTACTTAAGGATGTTTATGTACTTTTCATGGAGACACAGTGAATGAACTGTAAGCCATTTTTACCATGTGTTAATGGAGTGTTACACGTACATTGTGTTTGACAAAATGATTTGTGAACGTTTAAGTATTGTTTTGGAGGGAATGATTCATAGGTTTTTAATGTTTTATGAAAGTCTTTTAGAGGAGCTTTCATCAAAATCGTTGCGCAGCATTGTAACGGTTGACAAATCTGAAGTTAACGCAGCACAAAGTAAGCTAACGTGATATTTTACTGTTTGAAGGTAGTCCATAATACTAATAAGACGTTCAAGCAATCCATCTCGGCCAATAAAATATAATTATGATGTCCAGATATATGTATTTCACGGATTACAAGCACCACCTATTCTGAATGATTTTGGAACTGGACCCAACAGAATCATGATAAGTTTGGGTAATGGGCTGGTAAGGGAGGCAATCAAGATCATTATTACAGTTCACCAATAATTTGCATATTAGTGTCACCGATTTGCTCCAGTAGAGTTAAACCTTCCGTTTATACCTACAATTACTTTGCAGAATAAACGGCATGAGTGTGTGTTCTAGGAATGGGGTTTCTTATTTTCTGTCAGGAGGTAGATGTTTAAATCATTGGTTGTCTGACGATACCTAGTCAGGATATTATGTACTCTGCTGTCTGAAACACAGAAATGCATCAAAGACCCTCGACATTCACGTAAAAACTATTTAACGAAGTTTACAGTTCTCATAAATGCCAGGATCTTCTCCAATGATGAATATCTCAGCGATTGTAAATCGCCAATACAGTAGACTTGCCCAGTGTTTTTGCAAAGAGTATAGGCCTATTCGATGAGGTAAACATGCATCCCCCACAAATCTTTCTATTATAGGAAGAAATAAAAAGGATTTTCCACACTTTTGTTTTAAATCTATTTTACGTTCTTTATGCGATCATGCAAAAACCATAAATCAAAGCATAATTAACCTGTATCTATGGCAGATGATGTGTGGGAATCCTGCATTACCGCTAAAAGAAAAATTAAAATTCAATGACAGAATTACTGCACATGGTTCACCGTCGTAGACGTGTAATGCCAGGTGTTTAAATTAACTTTGAATCCGAAGTCCCAGTACAACTTTGACGTCAATATTACTTTAAATGACACAAAATCAAATTTATTTTTAATTAGCGAATAAATGGGCGGCAGTGGAGGGGTTTAATTACTCAATTAACATCGCGCGAGTTAATTTTTAACTATCTAAATTAACTTGCGCTTTGCCCGATTTGTTGATAATTACAGAATGAAATATAAATTAATTGTTTGAGGTTATTTGATCCGTCGACCGATATTCCAGTTAACGGAAAGCATGATTCTGTTGGTGCTTTAAACAAACCAGCACACTGACTTGGTTTTACAAGGGAACTATATCTCCAAATTTTTATGCTCATGGAAATCCTCCCCCACCTCTTATTAATCCTTACAATTAAAACGTTCACCATCTAATCATCTTTAATTGTGCTGCCGTCTGAGTAGAAGGCGATTGATTTGGACTTTTAATTTACCTCCCGTAATTTCTTCATTTCTGATGGAAAGAGAGAGTAATTCCCATCAAACTTCAAATTACCTTTTTCGGACCTGACAGTCCGCATGCCCTTTAAACATGCCCTTCAAATGCTCAGAGCACACACCAATATATATATTATATATATACAGATAATAGAGCAATGTGGTAATAACCAAACTTCCATCAGAATAATAATTTCATTTCAATTAAAACTGACTTATCACCTTTGCTAAAACGTGCTTAATATGCCGAAAATTATCAATGCTTGAAGGAGCCCAAATCAGGGACTCTAATTGTAATCAGCAAATCAGAGGTGCTTGTCGTTCCCGTGCCTTTGCAGAGAAGCAGTTCGGAAATAGAACTAATTTACTCGACTCCCCCGGGAAATCCGCTCAACAGATTAACATTTTCAAAATATAGTAATGATATAATTTGAGGAATGGTGACGCCAATTTGCGAGGAGCCTTTGTGTGGAGTCATTTGCATTTTTTCCGCCGCCTGCATCCCCCCCTCCCCAGTTAATCACAGCTCCGCTGATGAAGCGGCTGAATTTTGACTTATTCCTTATTATACAACTTCAATTTAGTAACTTAACACAACAAGAGAAAATATAACCAAATCTTCAGCTAACCCCGTTTCGTTCCGTAACTGCTTCAGAAGCAGAGCAGAAATTTGAATTGGAAATGACTTCAAAATCTTAGCTGGTTAAAATGCTTTCGAAGCGGCTCCCGGAGCCTAAGCCGAACCTGTATGGATGTATAAATGCAGGCATTTTTTGCAGGCCGTGCCCTTGCTACATGCCAGTATGATGGTTTGATATTTGTTATGCCCGCATTGTTATGGCCGCGCTTATTAGCTGACTTCTCTCCGCACGTGCACGGAAAATGGGTGTTTCTACTGAGAGTTAATTCAACAGGTGTAACTAACTACTGTTATGTCAAGGCAGGAATTTGACACTCGCATTTCATAATCTTACTGGAAATCCTACGTACCACACAATTTACAGTCCTTTAAGAACATCTGAAGAATTAGGGATTTCTGTATTTTCGTATTAACTTTGTACTGAAGTCTCAGATAAAAAAATAACATGCTGTCTCGTTAGCTGTCCTTGTAGTGCGTGTTTATATGGTCATGCACCGTGTGCGGCGCACATGGAAAGGTCACTTTAATCCTTGTTCTCTGAAAATCGTTTTGCCCTGATTAACAGTGATACATCTAATCTGCAAACAGACGATTAGAGCCAAAATCACAATCTACGTCATCACTTCACAGCCACAAATGAGGATGTGCTCTGTTAAATTTACTGAAACACACAGACAAATGCACCTCATGCACTACGACCCTTTTATGGGACGTTTTTTTTGTATAAGAGGCCTTTCCACAGAGGATTATCTCGCTTTGAGACACATTTCGGAAACTGACTCAAGTTCAAGTAGGGTGACGTAATAGTTTGTTGGCCTTTTCACACCTCGGGCAACCAGAAATGGAAATTTTTGAAAATTAATTAAACATCGTTTTCAATCATTGTCACAAAATGGTTGTACTGGAAGTTTACATAACCTTTTAGAAGTATAGATTTCATTTAGCGTGTACAACACAGTAAATTAAACAAATGACATAATTACCATAATAATAATAATAATAATAATAATAATCTTTAAGAAATTAAAAACAATTACCTCTAGAGATGTAAATATGTAATAAGTGCAGTGTAAGGGACTTAATGCAGTCAAAATATAACACGTATGTAACAGAGAGGTGTCTTTTTATGTTTGGTGTTGCTGGAAAACCAATGTTGAATCGACATCGAATGGTTCATTTTTCTTTGTTATCCTTTATTTTAATCCTTCTAGGTTGGTACATCACACTGTTCGGGTCTGCTAGAAATAAAGCGTTAACTATTATCATCAGCCTGGCCATCTGCTGTTGTAGGATATTCAAAACCCAAGAGAGCTACTTATATCCACATTGTAAACGGGAAAAGATGTTTTAATTAAGGGGAATCAGGTTAACTTAACTCTAATTTACAAGCTGCCTGCTTAATGAATAGTCTGTTCTGGTCTCTTTTGTGGAGTGTATATCTGAAGACTTTTTTCCAGCGGTTCAGAAAGTAATTAACTAAGAAAATAGGTACTAGTTGCTTAAGAAAAAAGCGCATTGTTAATGCAGGCTGAAATTTAAATGTGATTAAAAATATTACTTCAGCTCAGCAATCTGTATTTGCTGTCGTTCTCCGTTTACAATATTAATGCGCACGGTTGCCGTTCTGTATGTTAGAATCAAATTAACAACGGCAACCACAAAAGCTTTTGATTAAATAATTTACGCATGCTTATTTTCCGTTAGCTTGTTTACAAGAAAACAAAAGGTTATCAATATACTAGAGAGAGAGAGAAAAACATCAGCACTGAAAGAAAAAAATCCCTACAGATAATTACTTATCAATTAAACATGTTATCATGTTCATAGAGTCCGTGGCTAATCACACTCATTAAATTTACTCAATTTGCACTTAATTAAACTAAGCAATTGAGCTTGATGGATTTTTAAAACCTAGAGCGCCGTCTAGCGGAAGCATTTGTTATTTTTCTTTTGCTGAAACCCGTTTATAAGACATCTAATTTTCTAATCCTAATTTTAATTCGCTTTATTCCTATTCGCAGTTACATAGTTTGACGCATCGTGTGTATTGTCTTGCAAATACAAATATTTGTATGCACGATATCAATGTATGATAGCAAATTTTGGCAACAGCCCAAAAACTTGGTTTGGCCTTAAACCAGCAGCTGTTGCTAGTTAAGTTAATAAAAGTGTAATTTATTCCATTCAAGGACCTGCAACCATTTTCAATTATGTCCCTACATGGTAATAAATTTCTTGCTTCGGCCGACTGATCCCCGTTTGACAGCGCCTGTCATCGAACGGAGTCCCCTTTTATCCCCCATCTGTCTCCCTCTGTCCCCCTTTTTGCCGGTGTGTGTTTTACCTTATTGTCTTTCACACATTTATTGACACCTTTTTAATTCCACGCTTCTGTCAGCCTTTACAAACCAGCGGGGCACCGATATCTTCTGCCCCATTAACCCATTGAGATCGAGTCTGCTTAAACAAAGGGCTGAAATCTGATCCCCTGCATTAATGAATCACTCAGTCTCCGAGCTCACATTGTCCTCCATCCCCAGTTTGCTGTCTGACTCGTGGGCAGGAATTTATTAGCATAAAACCCGCACCATGAAATTCATGTATAATTACAAAAATGTAAAACAGAGCCCGTGTGTACTAAATCACATTCAAATGCATTTGTGGTGTAATAATATTGAATAGATGGCGACAGATTGCAATTATGCCACTATTCCAATTGTCAAATTCAATTCTCTACTTACAGTCTGACTCAAAAGCCAGTTATTTTGATACAGTATTCATTAACAGAAAACAAAAACAATGCTGAAAACTAATGGATTTCCACCGTTTTCTAAATCAACAAATGTGCGAAATATACGGGTTTAAAATAAAGAAATAGAATAGGAAGTAAATATATTCCGGTTTCTTTTTTTGCATTCAGTCTTTCTGCCTTTACAAACATGTTTCCAGGTTAAAAACTGCAAAAATCGCTCCGTGACCCTGTTATTGCCATTATCTCAGTGATATCATTATTACAGTCGTTACTTACTTACGGTGTTTATTTACAACTTTTATCGGGAAAGTTAGGCAAACATATGCAAAGAGCTACCAGCCCATTAGGTACAACTATCATGGAGGCCGAATTAAATGCAATAAAGCACAATTAATCCTCCATCTTTTATATGACAGAAAATAATTAAAGTGGAAAAAAAATAAAGAAAAAAACTGTCCTGTTCACCGCTTCTGAGTCGCTTGGCTGGTAATTACTGGCAGCAGTTTGTCAAGTTTGCCGTCTTCTTGTAGCTAGAAGTTTGGATTTTAATTATATTTAAGTAACTTCCATTCATCCATGGTTTTGCATGTCAAGTAAAATAAGACCTATATATGTATCACAAGTATTTATTTTTTCTGTTTGTTTTGTCTGTTTGTTACTGTTGAAAATAGAATATAGAAAATGTGATCTTGATGGATTGCTTCATATACTCTTTTAAAAGGTACTTGTGTAAGGTTATGTAGCATACTAAAAGATAAATGTGAAACTGATTCCATTTAATAAGTAATTAAATGCTTTGATTCGCAATCAATAGTGATGAGCAGAGTTAATTTATTTTACACCACAGCCATTCTTGGAGTTTTACATGGTTATCAGCAGCAGGTGGCAGTCTTGTTCTCTTATTGCTTTCGTTGCTGCGTCATGCTGTAAGGTCCTGTGATGGATTGACATCCTGCCCAGGGTGAACCCCAGCCTCGAGCCCTCTGTTGCCTGGGATTTGTATCAGACACTCGTGACCCTGGCCAACAAAAGCGTTTATAAGTTGGACGGTTCACACTTAGTATGATAGTTCACACCAAGTGCCCGTACAAATTAAATAGATACTGTATACAACTACTCAGTCTCTTCCTGTATCACATTCTACAGTCAAGTCCTGCAGGACACTTACACAAACGCGCAAAGTCATACTCTACAGGCAAATTAGACACAAATTGGCCGAATTTACTTTTCGATTTTCTTGAAATAGCTAAGCGGAGCACTGTTGTAATTTTTAAATTAATGTTAATGTTGTGTTAATATACACGTATATTGGTCCCTTTAAGTTTACCCTTTAAGTAGGTAAGTGAGGTTTAAATTGGACGTTAATCAGATGAGTGGATGTTGTAAAATTAATTCACAAACTCTATATTTTAATTAAAAGCATTTCATTCCTTTCATGTAGAAGAAGGGACCGACTTCTTTAACTAAATTCAGCCTCAAGTACTCAAAATTAGATTTCATTACGGTTACGCGTGATATACTGCTGATCGCGACAGAAAGCACATTTCCCACCCCAAGTCACGAGTTGCGTACCAAAAGATACTTTTCCCACATGACGTATGAATTCAGTGAATGCTTAATATTTCTGGTTTGTTGCCTTTTGTGCAGCGGCGGAGAAGAGGTCTCACAGCATGGGTAGCCCCAGTAAAATCTGTCGTCCCGGGAGGGGTCGGTTCTCGGTAAATGTTTGCGTGATCATCTGACATCAAAAGGGGCACTTTGTAAGATTTGCCGCCCTGCTGTGATGGGCCCTCGTCTCCTGGCCGGTTTCTTGTGGATGCTGAAAAATCGGAGTAATAAAATAATTACAGTAAGTCAGTGCGAATTCCTTAGAAACAGCTGGCCACACAAAAGGCAAAGTGAGTGACAAGTAATGGAATCTCACTGTGGAGACGGAGCCATTCCAGTCATTACGGGAGACACAAGCAGAAGGAGATTTTAATGCTGAACAGTTGCTTCCACTTGGCCAGAAGCCTCGCCAAATCCGACCTGAAAGTAAACACGCTCCCTGACAATCGTGAAGGAAATGAATATATATAATCATTACAATCGTCCCATTTTTCAAGCAAGCGGGAGTCTTAACAGGATAACAGCATCTCAGCGGTAAAGCAGGTGCCACTTAAGAAGCGCCATCTGGCGTGAGAATTAACTCTTTAGATACCCAGTGCTTCTGTTAAGGGAACTCCCCCCCCCCAGTCTTCAATCTGGGCCCTCAAGACCTCGTACAGCAAGGGACCTTCTTGCTACTCTCCGAAGGTGTTTAGCGACATTTTACACTCCCACTGCAGGAGTGTCTAAATGGGCGGCTATCTATGAATAGTTTCGGTAACCGGTAGCCAGAATGTACTGTTGTTTTTGATAAATTACCTAGCGTAATTTTTAAAGAACTGAGAGGGTCACTTGGATTGCTGGAAATCTATGAAATAACAACCACAACAATAGCAAGCCTAATAATTCAGTAATACGTAACCACAGTACAGAATAATTATATTTATATTAGTAATATTAGTAATTATATTTTTCTTAAAATATACGGAATAATCATTTTGGGTATATTTGAATAATACATTTCTTAGGAGGCATATTTTAAAACGCATTTTATTGCTACTGTAAAGTAATATGAATTGGTTACATCAGCTTTGACAAGTAATGCAGACTTGGACTGACAAGCTTAATACATTTCTGCATGTCCAAAAAAACTCCAATCCAATCCTCCCCCTTTTCATGAATCCCATGAATATGTATATGAGAGAGAAGGTGATTCATTTTTAGTAATATGTCTAACTCTGGTGTTAAACTTGATATTCATGTTATATACCTTTGTCGGAAGGACTGTATAGTTACTCGTTTTTCATAAAATCTTGGTTCTGCTCAGCCTTTGCTAACGCTGACTTTGTGCCAGGTGGCTGACGTACAGGTGGAGTTAGGCATGGCGTAAGCACGATTCCGTATCCACATCTTAATTTTCAGAGCGCTCTAGATGAATAACGGTCACACCTTTTGATATTTTTAGCTCCTATATTTAAATTAGTGAATATATCATCTAGGGCCAGTCAATCCTATAGACGACAAAGATGGCCGCCAAGGGCACCACCTTTTGAGGGGGCACCAACTTCAGCTAGTTAATGTCATGCTGTGCCACACAATTCCAATGTGGGGGAATTGAGCATTGTGAAGGCCTCTATTAAAAACAAACAAACAAAAAAAAAACAATAAACCAAAAAAAAAACAAAAAAACATTGTATTGTAATTGATGTGGTGTCAAGATCATTTCAAAGTAAACCAAGATATTGTTAATAGGATTGTCAGTGATCACTTTTAAAATCCTGATTAATCGCATTCACAAGCATGTTGTTGCAATACTATATACAGTCTATATATTTAGTATAGAAATTATATCTCAGCACTGTTGAGTTCAGAAGGGTGTTGAAGAATTACTTACGAAAGCATATATAGTGCCAACCAGATGAATTACAGTAGGAAATCAATGTGCTATTATAATCTCTAATGTATTAAACTTTTATTGTGTTATTGCATAAAAATAAACAACATTAAACAGTGAACAATCTTTATTTCTTTTCTCTTATCAATTGCGCAATTACACCAAGGAAGAAGCCTTTCAGGACAGCTTGCAAACAAATACGGAAACAAATGCCATAAGCAAAACATAGACAGATACTTATTCATGTAACTGTATCCATTTTTATAACTATAACCCAGAGAAGGATAGTTCAGGTCCAGAAAATAAAAATCCAGACTAATATTTTGTTTCGACCAGCTAGTTCAGTATAAAGATTAACAGTCACAAAGAATCCAACTGGTTTGTTGAAACTAAATTTTTGTCTGGATTTTTATTTTTTGGACCGGAACTATCCACCTTTGCTATAATTCGAAGTACATTAACATTTCCAGAGGTCCCTGGAGTATCTGACTTGTCGGAGAGCCCCCTACTCTTTTCTCCAGTAGTGTTGTTCTCGAAGGGGCAGACAGTGGGTAAGGTAAAAGTCGTTGATAGGGATGGGGGGCTATTATTAATCAAGCTTAGCTGAGGCCCTATTTGCGCAGACGAATGTCATTCTGGATTTGACTTGTAAGCGGAATTAACTGTGAAAGGCCTATGGTGCCATCGTCTGGCGAAATGGGAGCGACGCAAATCTAATATAGTTAGAAAGCAACTTAATCAGGATATCCACTCTAGCCTGTATTACGTGTTCAAAAGTGCCCACTTTATTAGCAACCCCTACGCTGCAAACGATGGGACACATCTGCATCTCGCTTTAATATGCCTTTTAAGTGATTATATCATTGATATTTGAAAACAATGTGAATAACTTTTTAAATAAACCCATTTAAATCTCAACTCTTTCTCTGTTTTCATGTTTCGCAGTTTACCAGCAGGCAGAAACTGTTGAATCTTTATTTGCTAACTTTTGTTCATTTGTACAGTTTGGTTAACTGCTTAAACCCATGTATGTTTTAGGATATATCTTTTTTTAAGCCATTGGGAGAAGTGATTAGTCATGCGTAGACCTTGAGGCATGAACTGATTGTTTTTTTTGCCTGAATTGCTTGTCCGTAGTGTAATTCGCCACCTCACCGTGACTTTACAGTTTTGAAAACTGTCTTTTTTTTTGGTTTGCGACTTTTCATATAAAATAGCCCAGGAGCCAAGTGAGTTACCAGGGTCTGATACAATCTATATCATTTAATTCTCCAGCTGGACACTTGCTTCTATGCCAGGAATAAAATGTTACATAACTAACAAATATAAAAATATGCTTGTAATATGAGAATTTAATGTGAGGAAAAGTACTATCTGACAAAAATGTAGACCCAGAGTTCTTGCTAAATGTACAAACAACCTGAAAGTTATAAGGTGTGAAATATAGCATGAAAACTTAACAAATCTACACCCGATTTGCTGATCTACAATGACACACCACTTCGCCGTCATCGAATCGCCGAACGCTTTCTGGAACGCTCTCGGCGTGCGTGATGACGTCAGGGGCGTCTTCAGGGGAAGCCGACGTAAGACGCAGGGAGCGGCCGCTCATATTATATTGTTGATGTTCTTCGAGCTGGACGTGTCTGCCGGTGGTGATTTATACGGTGGGTGTAATAAATACTCACTCCTGGAGATTAGCTGAAGTTGAACTTCGTGTCGAGAACAAGTGTTGCGGTGAGTGAGGTTAAAACAGGGGTTTTAAAGTGAACTTTGTCCGGAAAAATACTGTATTTTTAATTTGGGGGAGCGGGTAGAGTTTAAGCGATTGATTTTACATGTTGAATATGAAACAGTTCGCTGGCGTCGGTGCTGATAAACTGAAGTGATTTCCCTTAACCACGTCAGCGCTGTGATCTCGCTACGGCGTGTTTGATTAACTCCGGACACGGGCGGTGCTGGCGCGGCCTGGAAGATCGGTGACATTTTCCGGGCTGGATTGGTTCTTGGTAACAGAACAGCAGTGGAGCGCATAATGACGGTGTGGCCGCGGCCATAGCTGGATACCGTTATGGATGAACTGTCAAGGAGGCCCAGTTCGGGTTACAGTGCGGTGCTTTTAGGAGAGACTCAACACAGCAGGCCGTGTGTGTGTGTGTGTGTGTGTGTGTGTGTGTGTGTGTGTGTGTGTGTGTGTGTGTGTGTGTTTGGTGTCATTTGTAATGTGAGTCAGCAAAATTTGATGTTGACACTGATGGGTGAAACTGTAAGAGGAGCATACAATCAAACTGCACTGCTTATTGGAGTTTGTGGGTGTGTTTGTGAGAGACCCAGTACAGGGTAGTGAGGGGCCTGGTGGTGCTTATCTTAGCCTGGACGGGATATTAGTCTGTACACACACCAGGGTTGCCAACATTAAATTTGTGATTTTACTGACGAGACTGTATGTTGTTTTTACTCGTATGCCAAATGGATTTACGGACAGGGTGAATTTACATTCACTATTCTTATTTTTACGGACTGTCGGTAAATTTACGAACGGTTGACAACCCTGACACACGCGCACCGGACGCAGGTTCCACTAAACTACATGCTTTCGGACTTTTCGGCCATGAGTATGGAGTACCCAGAGGGATTGTATAACAAACACGGTGAGAACGTCGGTTGGTGCGTCGGTGTGAGGGGACAGTGCTACCCACTGAACCACCATGTCACGTATATGCGTTTGTCTTTGTAACACTGCTCCTCTAAGGATTCACCCCGTGGAAAGTGTTACGCTGCGCTCAGGAGTGAGTTGAAAACACAAGTAGCAACCATACAGGTGGGAAGGAGCAAGTCCACTTTAGGGCTGTCCCTATCGATTATATGAATAATCGAGTAATCTACAGATTAATCTGACGATTCATCGAGTAATCGTTATATATACAGAAGTGATATTATTAGTGCGAGGAAGGAATCAATCAACCGATGCAGGGTGCACACTAAGTGACAATTGCGGTCAGTTTAAACGCACTACTTCATTTAAGATGCATGTTTTTAGACAGTGGAAGGAAACCAGAGGATCTGCAGAAAAGCTCCCACGCAGGGTGGACAAACTCCACAGATACACCACCGCACCATTCTGCCGCACTGACAGCCTTGCACGATGTGTGATTTTAATATCCACATATCATTTCATGCACATGCAACTGTCACATCTCAAGGGCCACCATGATCTGCTGGGTTCAGGCTTGAATAAGTTGCGCTAAAACTATTAAAAAAAAAAAAAAAAAACACTGTTACTGGAAATGGAACTTTGGTAAGCTTTATTTTATTTTAATGATCCAGTGTATTGATGAATTTTCAAAATCGAGTATATGTAAGCATAAATAAATTCATCAGTCTAAAGTTTACCGCTGCTGCTTTTGCATGAGCTCTGCATGCGCATTATGTATTGCAGGCTTCCTCCTCTCGCGTATCTGGCACGGCAGTCACGCTTTCAAACTCTAACGCTCACGCAAGAAATCTTGCGGCACATCTATATTATTCCATTATAAACCTCAAGTTACCTACATCTAAAATGTGGCATTAGTTTGCAAACCGTACATGATATCTACAAGGTAATAAAAGTGTTGCATGCAAGTAAATGCATGTGCAGACTTGTCTCGAATTGAAAATCTCACGCCAGCCAGCTGACCACAGTTGGCAACCCTGCATTATGTAAGATGAAGCAGCTAGGTGACAGGGCTGACCTTTGTTTTAGCAGCGATTATTTTGATATTCAGGAATCATATAAAGTAAATTAAGCAACATAATTAAAGTCAATGTGATGGTGGATGGGCTAGGCTACTACGTAAGGCTAAATGACATATTTCTTGGTTGCCCTCGCATTATTATTTTTCTTAATGTCGTCTTTTAAGATGTACTGGCATTGCAGTCGTTCGGTGATGATATTTAAGTGCTTTACAAAACTTAGACGACTGCATTCTCATTAAATTAGAATCGATACTTTTTAGTAATTGCGTTTAATCGAGTAATTGTGACCACTCTAATCCACTTGCGTTCCGATGTCCGTCAGTTAGGGTCATATTTAAAACCAGTGCATGAATGTGTAATAATTGCACCCCCACCAGGAGGTAATTTAGCTGTTATGGGAAACTATCTGCATGTTCTGTGTATGGGGTTTGAGAGCTAAGGGCTGTAGGGCTGTGATATGTCAAAATTCTGTGAGTAATATTGCAGTAAGCAAAAAGGAGATTAAATTGCTTGATATAAACTATAGCCAAATATAACTTGCATACCAATAGTCTATGAAGTAAATTAGTCGCGATGCTGCCATTTGTGCCAAGAGCCATGAGCTCAGCGCAGTGACAGTTAGCCCTAGCTAACTGTTGGTAGTATAGTGGGTTAGTGTGCTGCTAACTGTTGGTAGTATAGTGGGTTAGTGTGCTGCTAACTGT
>JAABNX020000052.1:5792123-5809325 GCA_015163995.2 Mormyrus lacerda | reverse complement strand
AGTAAGTACCAGCATGTGAGTAAGTACCAGCATGTGAGTAAGTACCAGCATGTGAGTAAGTACCAGCATGTGAGTAAGTACCAGCATGTGAGTAACACTTGACGGGGCACAAATACTTACTAATCATTCAGTTACTGAAGTACAAACTGTGAATAAAAGATGTCACAATTCATTAATAAACATGAGATCAGTATTGTGTTCATTACCTGTTTCTTCAGTAGTTCATAAAGGGTTATGGAATTAGGTTAGACCTCAAGCAGTTACTTGTCACGATTCATTAACGGTGAACTGACATCAGTAACTAAGACTTAATTTATGGTTAATTACTGCATAAGTAGTAACCTAATACTGTAATATTTGTGTCCCTTAAAGTAAAGTGTGCCAGTGAGTCTTTGAAAGGCCCCCACCCAGATTTCTCCATCTTGCTGTCGCCGCAACAACTACTCCGTTCTCCCTACCGTTTTGGTCGGACTCAAACCGCAGCGAAATTTCCTTTCCTTCCCTTCCCCTCCCGCGATTCTGTTTGCCGTCACGTCTGGACCTCTGTCTCGATCCGGGGAGCCCAGATCCAACATGGGTACAGTCAAACGCCCCCTTGAGTGCTCCCGGCTGGGACGCCACCCGGAACAGTACTGCCTGTCGCGTTGCGTCGTGTTATCTGTGAATGGCCCCCCCGCATGACCCCTTGATTCTCCACGGGCGCCATCTCCATGTCTGCGCTTATCGCCCCGTAACCTTGAATCGCGGGACCGTTGTTTACGTGTTGTAGACACACTTCGCCCATCAGTCGCGTCTGATTGCAACGTCCTTATGATACATAGCGGAGCGAATGGTGATTAATCCCACAGATCGTGTCAGAAACTGAAATGTAACACTGGGTGCAGCTGAGTGCTAGTAATGAAGATGATTAGAGATGCATTTCTAATGTGAAGCTTTAAGCTTTTCCGTGAGATTAACTCACACAGCCTGTTTTTATGAATGAGAGTCCTCATGCACATTTTGTTTTTTTTTAAACTTAAATGCATCCTGACAGAATCCCTGACGCTCTGGATGTCTTCCGGCACTCTCCATTCATGTCCTCCATCCTGGAAAAATCCCATTCAGTGCTGGAGTGGTTCATTATCACTATTCTAATTCGTTTTGTTCCGAGTCGCCCATCTTTCAGGAGGGATGACGAGAAGATGAGGAGAAGGACGGGCAGGAAGGTGACAAAGTGATTCACGTCCCGCAAGTTTTAAACTGACACATTTCGGGGATTTCATGTTCTGTATAACTTTGTATTCCTCCAACACCACAGAAAAAGGCAGTTTGGTGGAATCCTCATTTTCACGCAGCGTGTGGTTACCCTTTTCTATTTGATAAATGCAGTGCTGTGCAAAAGTCGAAAGAAATGCTTACATCTGTTTATCTGGGTAGTAAATGCACATTTCTCAGAACAAAAAGGAGCACAATTTAACTTTAGAACATATGCAAAATAAGAGCTTCACAATAATAACTCTTAAATTCTTCTGTTCTTCAAAAACTTTCTGATATCTTGCCGGATGGCTAGATAAACACCACTTTGGGTACTTCGGTCAGCTTAATGGAAAAAAAAAAGTCAGTGAGGTATTGATTAGCCATACGGGGTGTGCTAGCGGTCATGGAGTGCACTGGATGGTTGCTGGAAATGATGCGGTGATTTTAGCAGAAGGTTTGAAGTGACTAAGCTAATACACTAACAGGCATAACGTCATTTTCTTTGGCTGCCTAAGACTTTTGCACAGCACTGTATGCGTTATAATTCAGGAGCACGTTTTATTTTTAACTTGCAGGAACCAATGCTATGATAGACGCTATGATTATCAGAGCACTGCAATCCTACATACAGTGGATTTTACCGCCATCATTACAGAGTAATTTTAGTCCAGTGTATTTCATGTTGTACAAATCCCTACTGTGAATATCACATACACGTTCATTCATCCTCCTCCATGAACCGTGACCCTAACACTTTACCCTAACCACACTGCACACCGTCTGGGACCTGGTGTTCATTTCATTTTCCTGCATCATCTCCCTTGCCATTTGTTTGTTTTTGCCCCGTCTCCACTCCTCTACCCAAATATACCAAAATACCCCCCTGTATTATGTGGTTCTGTCCTGAGCTCTGTGAGTCTCGCACACATCAGTCACGATCACTGTGAGCTTCTGCCTGGCTGCCAGTATCATGCTATGAGCCGTATATTCCCTCACAGGACTTCTGCAGCGCATTTTTGTTTCTCCATGTGGGTGACGTGGCCTGTTGTTACCTGTCGAAGGACGACATTCACCCGCAGAGGCAGGAAATGTCAGATACATACGAACAGCACCTCGTGCTGGTCCGGGGGAATATCTCCGCTGGTTACTATGTGGGTGATTTCAGAGAGAGACGGGGAGGAACAAGATGATGCATCATCCAGAGAATATCTGGTTTTAATGAAAACTTCCCCCTAGACATTGCAGGGGGGGCATGTGACTCACCAGTTTATAAGCACATGTTACGCTTGCTATTCTTCTGCCTGGTGCCTGATCCGAATCGCTTAGCTGGATATTCAGCGGAATGATTTGTTAAGAGGATGAACCAGATGCCCTCTGAGTATCGGGTGTGATTTCTGGCTACTCGTGTGACTGTAACAAACAGCATGAGCTGGGCTGATTGAGATGACTGAGGTCTCGGTGACCTGTGTAGGTGGTCATTGTGCACCTTTCCATGGTGACGTAACTGACTACATACCCAGCATCTAAAATAGGCAGACGGAGGCCATGTCATTCAGGTTTGTGCCCATCCAGTGTCACTTCCTGTGCTACAGTCTAATTGTCATGCCACAATAGGTGCGGGTATCCTCTGTCCTGCAGGTTTTATCATATATAAATTATGCTTAATTGCACCATGAAATCAAATCTCCAGGATGACCCTTGACCAGAAAGAAAAAAGAATGCGATGAATTTAACTTTTATCTTTAGATTGTGCTGGCAGTTTTTAGTAATTTTTTTTTATGGAAGAGTTCAAATTCAAGGCATCCTTTCTCTAGCTTTTTACCGACAGGTCAGGATGCACGTCAAGGTGCAGCTTTGAAATCCACCGCAAGGCTTTGCTACTCGATTTCCATGCGGCTATCTGTCCGGGTAGCTTCAGAAAGGAGAACCTCGATTCAATTGTTATTCCAGCCGGAGATTTCTAACGTCACAGGGAGTCAGGCGGGGGTCACGGAAAAGCTGCACGCTCTTCCACACTCCCGTCATTCTCTATCATTTACGCTACTCAGCTCCAAATTAGCCCATTAAAAAGTGCGGCCTCCGTGAGCGGCCTGGTGACGGCACGTGGGACGTGAAAGCGAGATGCTGCCGTCAGGGAGACGCTGCTGATAAGTGACTTATTTCTCAGACTGGGCGCCGTGTGCGGGCTGGGGCATGCATCACGAACGTTTCCTCTCCTGCGATGTGGGTTTACCGTTGGCTATTAATTAGCGATGTGGTGGCTCACTGGCAGAGGAGAAACCCGTGTTGGTGTGGGAGTGTTCCTACATATGGTCGATACAGAAGCACACGGTTCCGATCTGTATATAAAAAAAAAAAAAACGGTCTGTGATCGCTCTGACTGTAAGGCCAGGATCTTTAGCCCACGAGTTCCCACACTATCGCAGCTCCCCACACTTACCATCCTCCACTTTATCTTTGCCTTTCACCCTTCTGTAATAGCCTTGGTTTCTGAGGGGCGGGGGGTAAGGGGGCACGATGGATGGCTGATAAGTCTCTGGGCCTCTTCACTCACACGTGCTGTTCCTTTACAGAGAGCGACGTGCTGGTACGGTCTGATCTGTCCTCGAAATGCAATCCGCCCGCTTTACCTCCCTCCGGCAGACTGGACGTGGTTTCCTTTTGTTTACTCCCTGAGCGCATCATCCTCTGCCTTTCATTACTTTTTGTTCATTTCTTCACACCGCTCTTCTGTGCTGAATCTAAACCGCTTAATTAAACAGCGGGTCCTTCTCCCAGAATCAATCACAGGGAGTCACACACCTGAACCTGAAGGAATAATCAACATGCAAGCACCCTTCAAAACATGACAGTGCATTTACATTTTATTTGTTTAGTGGATGCTTTGATCTGAAGTGATGCACTTTTGTTTTGAGAAAGCCAGGTCAGCCAGTCCTTGCTGCGAATGGAGGTTAAGCACCTTAACCAGGGGAAAATGATTCTGTGGACCCTAGGATTTGAACCCACGGCCTTCTGATCATAGGCATAGCACCCGAACCCAAGAAGTCACATACGACCCCACTAGTGTGGTAAACCAGGCCTGCAGATTCCTGTTATGTGTCAGAGTCAAGTTCCTCAACTGTTGTTTTAGGTCGGGATAGGCAGCCCTGATCCCGGAGCGCCAGTATCCAGCAGGTTTCCATCCTACCTGACCTCTGTTGAACCTCATCTGATCTCAGGCAGATAGTAACTCATCTGGTAGGACAGAAATCCAGCTAGATATCGGCCCTCCACGATCAGGACTGCCTACCCCTGTACTAGATACGCATACATTGACTCATAAGAAAGAGCAGGACATGAGTACAGCATGTGGGGGCATAAATAAACCGAGAACACAGCCGCGTCTGTCACAGAACCACGGTCGCCATGGTGAATAGGCAGCTCCCCCCCCCCACCCCCCCTTTTCTGAGACCGCAGGCTTGCTGGGTCTTTGGCACCAATGGGACGCCCAGATGATCAAGCGACAGCATCGCTTCAGTGCTCAGTGCTCCTTCGAACGGTGATTATCGCAGTGAATGAGCTGATCAAATTAATTGCAAACTGTCCAGTGTTTCTGGGTTTTTTAATGGTTTGTTTACGAGAGGAATGTCTTTGGCAGATGATCTATTCATCTTCCAACTGTGTATCCAGTACAGGGTCATAGAGAGTGTTTAGTTTTTTGTACTTGCCCAACATCATAAATGACTCACCTCAGGTGATTGGCTGAGCTTATTCTCCAGCCCTGAATATACATGCACTGACACATTTTGGACAACTTACTGTAAATCGTTTGCACACATGAACTTCAGACACTGTCCGGAGAATCGGGTCTGGGCAATATCCAGAGTTTCCCTTTCATAAATGGTACACTGGAGATTGTCCATGTCAGACATGTTGACACCTAATAGACATACTGTGGTTGGTTTACGCAACGGGTGGAGCTTGGGTACAGCATGCAGGAGGCAGGGCACAGCAGAAAAAGCACGCTGCGGAAATGCAGGGTTTTACTTACCACACAGCTGAGTCTTTCGCCATGCCTTGCATCTTTCGGCTGATATTTTCTTGTCGTCGGCTCTTACTGAGAGACGTCCCCGAATCGCGTCATCTCCCCAGTTAGCCATGTTTGTCAGGGTCTTCTTCGTGTAAATAACCTCTCCTGTTTTTGTATTCTTTTGTTTTTGCGCCAGGCGCATGAAAGAAACGTTGTTAAAACCTCCACTTGCTTGTGATGAAGTCTGGACACTGTCCTGCTTCATTCACATATGGGGGTCAAATGGAAATTACGCAGTAAATTACTTGTAGTAGGGAGACAGCAGGGTAAACTTTGTTTAATGTCTAGTACAACTGATTTGGGCATTTGCGGTCACCCATACAGCACCGCTTTCTAATGTCTAGAAAAGTTCAGGCTGGTAGTGCATGTCTGAGGGGAGCTTTGGAGTGACCAGGTGATCTGACTACGGGTGTTTGGACAACAGGAAGAGACGCAGGAAGTGACACGGGGAGGATGTGCAAACTCCATTCACACATCGCCCTGTTTGATCCCCAGCCCTAGACAAAGATCTCACATTCTGTGCCTCATGTGGTCCAAATGCACCTCTTGGCTTTGATTCCTGTGCCCTTATCTGTGCATGTGGAGTACAAATGGTCTCCATGTGCTAGCATGATGTATCCCTATGGTTCAGAGACATGTGGTTTACATGGAATAAATAGTATGATGCTGGATGCCCGTGACTGACAACAAGGAGCTGGCAGCTTAAGTATCCACTGTTTGGGCCATTAACGTCTAGTGTGCCCATTTTAGTCCGAATGGGCATCCTCCGTTGGTACAGGGTATGCCCTCGGGTGAGCCTAAACCCACTCTGCAGTGTCCCCTGTCTCGTGCCCTTTGTTTCAGGCTCGCTGCCACCCGATTCTGCATTAGCGGTTTTGGGAGAAAGCAAATAGCAATATGTCCGCATTTTAAATATATTTAAAATGTGGACATATTACTGTTTGTTAAGTGCCGCATTGTCCAGTGGCAGTGCATGTCTGACGGGAGCTTTTGAGTCACCAACTGGACTAATGGGCCCAAGTGTGGCGTTGAACAGGAGCCACCAAAGATGAGATTTAAGATGCATGAAGGTCCTGGTGAGCAGCAACTGGGACCCAGGATGCAAAACTCACCTTCGATCCGGAAAATGATCTGCAAGTCTGAACCAGGACAGAACCAATTCGCACTGCTGAGCCAAACAGTACCTGGAGGCTTAGAGAGAGGAAACGGATCAAAGACTGGATCTGCAGCACCGGACGCTGAGCATGATCTCGCACAGGACAGCAGGAAATAGCTGACTGGAGTCTCTTTAAATAGGTTGATGGATTTCTAGATTAACTGTAGCTTTTAATGCTTATCATGGGAGAGCTTCCGGCTGCTGATGTTTCTGTGTAGGACAACCTTGCCTGCAGGTGATTTTAGGAAACTGGCAAAGGATGGATCGACGGTGCTCTTTGAGCAACTCCGAAAATGACTTATTATGAGGTACACTGTGCTTGGACTGGAAAAGACATCTTTTCATCTGATACAAGTTATGAATCACTGATAACACGGAACGCAGGGGCTCACAATCTAACCATATCTCTGCATCAGGAGGACCAGCAGTGTACAAAGGTAAGAGGTCACTTTAACTTCCAGTCTTTTTTAAATAAAACACAGCTACCTTATTTACCCCTGGGGGAAGGCGGTCATAGCTGTGTCATTCTCCATCAGAGACAGAGACGTAAATAGATACACAGGTTAGAGCAGCTTGTGGCAGGTCAGCCCGCATCCTGGGGGCTGCTGGGCTGGGGGTCTTGCAGTGGTGCAATTAAACCAGTGACCTTACGCACATGGCCATAGATCACTAGGATGCCGAGCTTCACGGCTCCCATTAAGAAACCGTGTAAGAGGAGAACTCAGATCGGCATACGGTAAAAGACCGTTGTTTCACTTGGTCAGACATGACACATATAAACATGGAAGCCCCAGCACTTAGTATTTTAATAGGTCATGAAAAAAGGGGGAGGGGTCGTAGATCTCTAGGGGTGTGGCAAAGTCAGGTGACAAACCCGTGGCTCCACCCACAGTATAAAATACTGGTGTTAGGTGCCTCATGTTCAGCCCCCGTGCCTTAACCCCTCAGATGTTCTTACCCTCCTTAAGCTCAACATCTGTCCATCTTGTTACCCAGAATAACGTGGCTCTGCACATCATCTCTACTGACGCAAGACTTGGATGTTTATATCTGAATACAAAGAGCGATGTGATGCGTTACTAATACTGCGTCAGTGAGCCATCGAGCTTATTTTGCGGGGTTAGGACATTTGTTTTTCTGCTCATCTCTCTCTCATCTGTCTCCGAGCTCTGCTACTCATAGAAATCACCGCTGCTTTCGGAATTTGAAACACATTATAAAGTGAATCAATTAAATTCTATCCGCATGCAGTTAGTTAGCGATTCAGCCTCCTTCAGCTCAATATATCTTAATTAACCTGGATACAAATAATCTACTCTGGAGCTGATGGGGGAATTGATGTCTGGCTGTCTGTCCACAGAGTCATTTCCTATAATTGATTTACAAAGAGATGAGAAGCCGGACGTAAACATCCCTTTTAGCTACGTTGACTGTTTGGGTCGGAACCCCAAATGCAGACAAGCAAATGCAGTCAAAGGCAGACAGAGAGGAATTGAGTCATATCACGTGAATCTCTTATTGCATAGTACCCAGAAAACGGATTGGATGTGGATGATGCTGTTGTTACTGCATCATTCTCATGGAGACCGGCTGTTATTGTACAAGGAATGAGAGAGAGAGAGAGAAAACTTTGCAATGATGCGCAAACAAAGACGCTGACGCACGTCGTACATTGATGCCGCAGTCGAGAGCCAAGGCATCACAGGGCCCACGTCCCAACTATCCCAGAATGCCATGGGAGGGGCGGCACTGTCAACAGACAGCGGTAAGACATGCGTGTGGACGCCATCATCTAAAGAGTAATTAAACTGTTAAATTTACTAAAAGCCGCCAGTTTAGAGTTGAGAGTGTGGCTTTATCTGTGTTCAGAAGAGTTAGTGGTGCAAGGGGGAGTTGCTTTGAGCTTATTGTTTATGTATAGCTACACTTCTAATGATTAACTCTTTAAATACAGAGATGGGAACAAATGGAGAGAGCGGAGCATAGCGGCAAATCGATTAGAGATGATTTTACAGGCATATAGTGGGTGACTGAGGTGACCCAGCCTGCAGCTCTTGCGAACAGAGTGAGACACCGGTCATGTGATTTTGGTCACATTACTCTGATCAAGTAGCCGCCAGGCACTTCAGAGCATATAAAAGGAGTTGGACATACATAGCAATAAGGCTAATTGTGAAACATTTGACGTTTCGCTTTTGACAGTTGCTGAGAGTTTGACAGAAGGACCTTAATGAATATTATACATGTCTGAGAGGATTTATTGTTTTTACAACATGATAACCCTTAATAAAGCATACAGTTAAAGAATCCCACTAACCTGCAATAAATTCCTTTGTCATTTGATGTATTTATCCTGATATTGAAAAAAACAAATGCCTGTTTCCATCCATCCATCCATCCAGTGATCCATTTTCTGTACCAGCTTGGCCAATGCAGGGAGTTTATCCCAGAACCACAGACGCATGGCAGGGAATAACCCAGGAAGAGTGCCAGCCCATTGCCGGGCACACACTTGCCAGTTTCATTTTTCTTGAATATCATTTCTCTTTCTTCAACAGGGCAGTCGTGAGTTTGTATGATAAGGGGCTGTGGAATGAACTGCTACATAAAGCCAGATTCACTCCCTGGCTGCTCTGCTGCTTTTAGGGATATCGCCAGGTACTGTGTGTGCAGAAGACAAACCGTTTCTGATTTGAAGCTGGACTCCTGCTGGAGACCTGCGAGGACATTTCTGGTGATTCCTTCAGATAAATTGTAATCACGGGGCAATTAACGACATGCTTACTGATCAAGGGTTTGCTGATTATTTCAGGACCCACTCCATCTATGAGCGTGGAGCACTGGGGAGGAAATCAGGTCGCATTAGGCACATCTACCCGATAAAGAGGGTGGCCTGTCATTCCTTAGGGACAGATTGAAGGGAGAACTGCTTCAGGAGTCTCGACACATTTCCACTGATGGAAAAACTTTCACGGAAACGGCTAAAATAACCAAATGAAGAACTGCGGCCTGTGTGATTTCCGGAGACATTTCCTCAGGTATTATTTTTCAATTTATAAGGATTAGATATTCATTTATTTCAATTTAAACAAATTCTAATAAAATCCTGAAAGGGCTTGTGGCTGTCACAGTATGTTCTGACCTGGAAAGTCATGCAGCAAAGTAATTCAGCTTTAAACACCATCAGTAAAAAGTTAAATATGTTAAAGTCCTGCAGCCAGGAAAGCATCTAGACCTCCGCAGTAGGCGTGCTCTCACTGCCAGGCAGCCTGGGGACGAGCAGGAGACCCAGACCGAGGACGGCAGCACGCAGCCCCCAGCCTGCTCACCCACTCCCTCGCTGTCACTGTGGGGCTGTCTAATTTACATGGTGCTCTGTAATCTACAGTGGAATGTCTAACCTGTGCTATTCCACTAACACTGTGCCTTATTTGGGCACAACCCTGCCTAGCTGGTTGTAGTGAGTGGCCCAGTGGGCCGCATGCCGGTCAGCAGAAGGTCGCTGGTTCAAGTCCCAGCCTTGGCTGAGATGTTACGTGTCTGTGGGCCCTTGATCAAGGTCCTTAAGCCCCCCCCACCCAAGCGTGTTTATTACTTGTGTGTGTGTGTGTGTGTGTTTCACATAGAGCAAGATGGAGTAGATGAAAGAGAATTTCCCACTAGGCATTAATGAAGAATCACTCCCCTATATCTGTACACTGTCACCCCATTGTATATTCTTAGCAAAAAACATATTCCATATCAATTTCAAATATTACTATTACATGAAATAAAGCTCACATTGAGCAGATTGGAAGATCGATTTCCTTTGAACTACTATTTTCAATAATTCACAATATTATGTTATATTGATGTAGTCGGCATGCAGGAGATACTCATTTCTGTAATAACAATATTTATTAATTTCCGACGGAGATAAAGATGGAATGGATTGTGTTCAAAATTAGTTGTAGTGTGTTTTCATTCACAATCCATCCAATTAGACAATATATCTGTGTACATTGGTTCAATTAACACACAGCAACCAATCATTGAACCATAATTGACTGCGTGGATAATTGGTCTCGGTGAAGGATTTCTTATAATAAAAAGACGTCCGATTTTGTCGTTCTCTGGTTGTTTCTAGCCGTCGCTCAGCGTGGAGGGCAGCAGGATGGGTCAGCGTATAACGCTGTCAGCCCGCGGCGGATGGAAATGGCACCGGGGCTCGGCGTCCGAAGCGACGTTAGACTGCAGGATGATAACTCCCCCCGCCGGAGCGCTCTGCCCATCTGCCGCGAGAGCATCCGACAGGTGAGAGTAAAAATAAGGCAGTGTGAAGAACATTCTATTTTCATTAGCGAGCTAAAGCCCTGAATTGCAGATATGTGTTAAGATGATTATAGAGGTACATCAGTGCTGGCACCAGAAGAATTTCATGGGATTGGGGTTGCATGTAGGTCTGAGAGATATGGACCAAAAAATACACTATTTTTAGGCAGAATAGCGTCACATATCGGTATTTTCCACAACGTGAACATAATGTTAAATTTTAAATCAAATCCCCTTGTGAAATGTTCCATACACTTTTATTAAAACGGTGTGGTCAAAACGAAATGCAAAAACCAGGTTTCCTAACCTGTTTGCAAATGCAACTCTACGCTATTAAGAGCACAACTGTAACTATTAAGTACAGAAATTTTCATTACTGCAAACAGACGTCTCGGAATAAAGACAGAAACAAACGATATATTGTGTTGCGAGCATCCAATCAGGAGACAGCAGGAAGCTACCTGGGGCCCCAAAAGCTAGGGGCCTCGTGAAGGTAGAATTTCCAGAAGGTAGAACATGTTATCTGCATTTTTATCGGCAGTTTTGAGATATACAACTGGGGTCCACCAGTTGTTCCCTGGGACAAAGTAGCCTAAAAAAAAGAAAACTGCACAAAGATACAAGACTAACGTTACATCTCCCTTAATTGTCTGACACTGTCTCACTAGAGTGGTAGACATCTTGTGAACAGGCATGACGAGAACACATTTAAATAAACATATGCAAGAATTCAAGACTAGGCTTAGCAAAAGAGGACAGGAATACGCCTCTTAAATATCTTAGATCAATCCTCCGCTGTCAGGGGCACCCGTCTGCCCGAGTCATTCATGTATCCTCCCTGTTTGGCCAGCAGGTGTCGCTGCTCATCCTGTCCTCCCTGCTGTCAAGGTCCCCAGACGGCCACACAGCTGAATGAGCTGAATTCAGATCCTGCCTCCTCTGTTTTTGTATTTTTGTAGATTTTGTTCCCATGTGTTTCATTTGTATCAGTTTTCTAGTTCCCGTGTCTTGTGATTTGTATTCGGTTTTGCTTTGTACCCATGGTTGCGTTTTACCCGTCTGCTATTCCCCTAGTGTTAGATTCTGTTTCCTAGTTTGAGTTTCACGACTTAGATTTATTAGTATCCCCCGTTGCCTGTTTTGCCAGCCCTTGTTAATTCTTGTTGGCCTCTGTATATGAGTCCTGACCCTGCTCTCTTCTGGTGGGGAGTCATTGTTGCTGCTGCCGATATGTTGTTGGCTATTTTTTGATTTCCCTGCCTCTTCCCTGTGTAGCTAGTTCCCCTTTGTAGATCATTTTGTTCTGTTACTTTGTACCCTTTTTAGTTTTGACCCCTCGTGGCTTTTTTAGTGTTTCCTAGCGTCTTAATAAACCCCCGTTGTGTTCCTGGAGCTGCCAATGGATCGCCCACCCTCTTTCCTGCCTGCAACATCCCTCGCCCCCGTGTCAGAGACCCCTGAGACCGTCACATCTGGTGCGATACTCCCTCCCCCATCAGAAAACTTTACCTACAGTGTAACTGCCAGCACTCTGATTGGTATGTTTTAATGCTGGCACTCCACCTCATTGATTGCCATACTACTGATGTAAATCTAAGACCTATTTGGCGAATGGCTTTAAAGATGGAGGCTTGACAAACATTGAAAGTGCACTTAGTAACTGAAATGACCCACATTTACTCAATGAAATAAAGCAAATATTGCTGATTATAGTATTTTTTAACCTCTGAGCAATTTGTCAATGTTTTAGAATGGAATAAACTAAGTTGGTAATATCGCATTCCATTTGCCTTGGAGGTCAGAGTTTAGAGTGATGTCACCGCATTACAGTGAAACAGGGCTCCTGGAGATCCACCCCCCTGCAGGGCTTAGGTGAAGCCCTAATGTAACACACCTGATACAGATAATTAAGCCCTTGAGTAGCATCTCAGTATTAGAGCCGGCTATGTTGAAGCTAACCTGGCTCTAAAACTGGGCCTGATTATCTGTGTCGGGTGTGTTAAATTAGGGCTGCACCTAAGCTCTGCATTGTAGTACTGTAGGTCTCCAGGAGCAGCGTTGGGCAGCCCTGCAGCTCAGCAAGTGGGAAAGCCACTTAGCAATACTCAGGACCTGTTGCAAACAGCAGGCAAACAACTTGTCAGATTTAAGGTACCCCAGTTTAAATGGTCTTCATCTTCGTTGACTTACATTTAGCCCGGACTACCTTAAATCTGAAAAGTTATCCAGCTAAGCAAGAAATCCTGCTTTCTGAAACAGGCCCCAGTTCTAGCTTGGTTATTGTTAGCCATTGCTAGTTATATCGGTTGATAACAAATTAGATGCTGTTTTGTGCATATAAACACTGTAGCAAAATGTACTCAGATAGCAGTTGGACAGTACTGTGTGTACCAGCAATTTTAATGGAAAGACATAAATGGTAATAGACAGTATGTAACTACAGCTTTCACATCTGATGGTAACGGGCACAGCCATTTTGAATTCTGAGGTCAGGGTTTTACAGATCCCTCCGACTTTCCCAGTCAGGATTCTGACTCACTAATTCTGACTTCTGGGTTCAAATGGAACACAGCCTTTGAGTCTATGCCTTTCCCCCTCTTAACCTTGAGCTGTGTCCGAACTCAGGGGCCGCATCCTTCTGCATTCAAAGGTTGTATGTGCGAGAAGGCCGTCCCATTCTGAAGGCTTTCTCAGTTGTGGTGTTTACAACCAGAAAGCAATATTATTGGTTTCTATTAAAAATCTTTAACAAAATGTTTTCCCTGCATGAGCCAAGCAAAGTCATTTAGTCCTTTCTAAGGAGATTAGCTTGCAGAGCAAAGAGGCTGATGACTTTCTGGATGTGCTGCACATGATTTCACCTCTCTGGTCTCATTGACCATGCGAAGCTCCTACAGCCGGGAGGATTAGCACAGAGAGATTCCATTTCCACTCTCCACTTCTGCAGGGATCAACAGGTGTGAAGATATTACAAAGCTGTTCTGCCCTGATCAGCAAACTGCAGGGTTTACAATCTGACTCGGCCATAGTTGGCTGATTGCAGGGGGAGGCTGGGGGAGTTTGGATTAGAGGGGTTGTGGAGTTAAACCTCAGCTGAGTCCTGTTTTCTTCATGGATGGTGACTTACAGCAGTGTCTGGTTTATTCTTGCATATTCCTAATGTGAATGAGGATTCAAGTCAAAGCCGAAGTGTCATTATTGTCTTCTCAGCTCTATGATCCATCGGTGGTACCATGTGATGAAATTTTGTCTTCTGTTCTCAGAAGTATGACTGAAGCGATTTTCGATCCTTTACCAAGTTAGGACCAAATATGAGGCTTATTTCTGACACTTAAGAGTGTGGGGGAATCCTGTTTCATTAGTTGTTGCTTATATGTGAAACAAAATAAAAGTAAATCATGAGAATCTATGCTATTTTGGTGATATAATACTGATCTCACTGCACGCGCAGCATCTTAGAGGCAAATTTTTTCGTTTGTTCTGATCCCACCCACTGCCCATGATTGGCTGACATAAATGTGACGCCGTGGGGTTGGTCAGCAGGACTAATTATGCCGTTGCCATGGGGGGTTGCAATTAAAGATTTCATTTGGGCATCAGGCCTTATAGTGCCCTTATAATTTTTTATAGTCTATACTTTTATTTGACCAAACTTATCAATGAGAATTGAAAAAAAGCAAAGGTAAGTATTACCCAGCCAAGATGGGTCCTCCTGATGTGGTGGAGTATAAAAGCACATGGTCTAGCATCAGTCATGTCGGTGAGACAGCTATCAGAGAGGCTGACGCTGTTTCTCACTCAATGGACAGAGAGATGCCAGGGGGCGACGATTGTTCGGCAGGAGTGTTAAGGCGCTAAATGAGAAAAAGCTGAGCAAAAGGTGATGGTACAAAACTAGCTACAGAGGACATGAGGCGGAGAACCCAGCCAAACATCTCTCAGAAGAAAGCTACGCATAAGTGGGCATGGAGAGAGTTAGCCATCAGTTGACACCAGAGTGACATGATCTGGGCTTTGTGAACTACATTTCCCAGAATGCCCTGTACCTACCTGCTGAGAGAGAGAGAGTGAGTGAGAGAGTTAGAGTTAGCTGTATTCTGGTACAGCAAGTTGGAAAGCTATTTAGCAGTACCAGGGGTCTGTTTCAGAAAGTAAGATTTAAATACTCTAGTTTAAATGGCCTTTATCTTTGCTCACTTACATTTAGCCCAGACTACCCTAAATCTAACAAGTTATGCTGCTTTCTGAAAAAGGTCTCACTTCTAGCCAGATGTATCGTTAGCCATTGTTAGCAATATCAGTTGATAGCAACACATTGCGTGATATTTTGCACATAAAAACACCATAGCAACAGTTCCACAGTTAGATATTGGACAGTACCGTGTGTACGATCGATTTAATGAGCCACAAATAAACTAATAAACATTATAAAACTACAGCTTTAACTTCTGTTGATAAAGGGTGTGGCCATTTTGAATTCCGTAGTCAATGTGCCATTGGGGTGATTGTTGGTCTGGTCAGCGGTCTTCTCTTTATGGCCCTGTAAGACAGTCTGGGTCTGCTGTCTGCATTGCTATTGTTGATTACTTTGATGTGGCTGCCGTGCCGTTATGGTTGACCCCGGCCTGTTTTTATCGTGTTTTTCTTCTCCCTTTTGTACCTGGATTGCCTTCGTGTCTTTCGACCTTTCTCTTCTGCTCTTGCTCCTGCCTGCCTGCCCCGTGTTGCTTACAGCTCCTCCATTATTCCGTGACAGAGGTTTTGAATTCAGCTGTCATTTCTCACACTTTGTAGGCTTTTGTCACGAGGTCAGTGTGGTAGCTTGCGAGTCGGGCTGTTTGTTTTGAGAAGCTACTTTATAGGAGTCATATGTTATTTGCTTGTGCGGACTTTCACAGCTTATAACTTTAGCTGGGAAGGTATCATGTTTGTAGGGGTTTATGCGCATCTCACAGGCTTATTTCCTTAAGCATCATGCTCACTGCCAACCTTTGGTGTATTTTACCATTTGAAATATTTGACACACTATCTAAATGTTACATGTAAAATTATTAAATGTAATTGTGGACTATTTGACAGCCTGGGATAGGTGTTTTTTTATATTTAATAGATTGAGTCATGTTTCCATGGCGACTAGGGGAGAAAATTAAAATAATGGCGCTCCAATGATCGGCTTTGTGCTCTAGTGCAGCGAAGGTGAATTCTGGTCCCTTCCAAAGAGGTGGCACCAAAACAAGGATTTAGGGTTCAAACAAAAAAGCCTGAAATCCTTAATGGTACTAAAGCATGTCAATCTACAAATTTAGTACAAATTAATTTTAAGATAAAATGTGTAAAGTCTCTGTGTAAAGTGGCTTTAAGGGCTATTAGAAAAACGTTAAGCAGACTGTGGTTCGCAGTTTCAGGGCGCTCTGCAGGTCTTTAAGCCAAAAGACAAAGCGTGTCGTCTAACAATCAGTGGTCATGTGATTTAAAGTCGTACTGAGAAGTCCCGCTGACGGCTGTGACAGCGCAGGGTTCCTGAAAGTCATTTGGTTTAGTGTTACTGCATTCCTGCACAAGAAAAGATGCCTGTATATTACGGGGCACTCGGGCGTGAAGGTACATCGGCGGTCACTGATTTGCTGCAGCTGCAGGTAATTGTGGAAGCCCTCGTGATGGAACACCACAAAATCTGCAGGATAGTGGATTCCGCCCATCCATACCTGGTACGGGTGTGCTGGAAGCCTGGACGGAGCAAAAATGTGGGGTTTCTGGGGGACTCTGAGAACTGGGTCGAGAAAATACTGCTATGAAGTATTGTTTTTGTACCCTTAAAATTTCAGGCCATAGATTTGGGAGATACAGGGTTGACATGTAATGGAAGCATGACAGGATATAGTTTCTTTTACAGTTATATCTACAGAACAACCAAATAAATCAGAATGGCTCATATATGCAATGTTACTGAATGGAGACATGTACTTCGATTAATACAGGGTACGGAGATACCAGAAAGATTAAGGGTTAGGTTTGCTGTTCTGTAGTGAGAAGCACTGCGTTTGTGCTTGTGTGGTAGGAAGACCATGCAAGTCAAAGGCCAAGGATTTATAGAGGTTATATGTGGTTGATACGGCTGGTTGCTAAGCTACAGTCAATGGTTTAAGGATATCTCAAACTGGGAAAGAACCACTTATCCTGTGCAAAGTCACTCTGAGCCGGGAGGCTTTCATTAGCACAGGGAAGTAATCAGAGGGACACCTTGGGCAAGAAATCAGTATGACTGAAAGTTTCAGCATGAAAACAGTTGGCGGTTGAGGAGAGTTTCATCTGACTGAGAAAAAAACGGCCCGTCACAGATGTTCCTTCATTGGTTCGTCAGATATGTGTGCTCTTCTTTTGACGCTCAGAGCTTCTCAGACACAAACAACACACACACACACACACACAC
>JAABNX020000052.1:5760201-5778474 GCA_015163995.2 Mormyrus lacerda | reverse complement strand
TCTTATCTTATCTTATCTTATCTTATCTTATCTTATCTTATCCTTCAGCTCAGTTTCTCCTGGGATGCCGGCTGTCTCTGCTGTCTTCAATCAATTTATTTTGGACAAAAGCGTCCGCAGAAAAAAGTAATGTGTTTGAAAATCTGTCTGAAAGAGTAACTGGATCGTTTAAGGGGTGAAACACTTCACTGTAAGGGGGCTGTTGCAGGGTGCAGGCAGGATAGAAACACCTTTATTCACAGCCAGAAATTGGGACCGACCTGGATATCTGAGCCTGCTTCCCATTCATCCCCTGCTTTGTTAAACCTGCATCTACTTCCAACCCAAATATATCCCTCCTCACTGATTCACCTGATTCTTTACAGCTCACAAGTCACACACTGGCGTTCAGCAATCATTCTCATATTTCGTGATATTTTTCGTGATATCTTTCGTGATATTTTACATATTAACCGTTATACACTAGGTCTGAGATGTAGCTTTTTAGGTAATTGTCTTTACCTAATCAGACACTCTGCAATGTTACTGTTGTCCTGAGATTTAGTAGCTCATTAGGACCTATATATTAAAAGAAAAGGCATTTGATTTTAATTCTTATCAATCATAATTTATTTTGTCTGACAGTCATGATCCAAAATGTGTTACAGATACCTTTAAAGACCACCGAGTGTGCCTTTGAGGCTGGTAGATGTCAGATTTTTCCATTCACTAGTGTCTCCTGCGGAAAAAGGTAACACCTGCCAAGAAAAGCTTGCTTGTGCATTTTTATTGTGCTCAAGGGCTCTGGGATTGAGGGGAGTTCCCTGCGGACCAAACCCTATTAGTACTAGACACTGTATACATTTTCAGTCCAATCACTGACCTCCACACCTCTAATAGGAAGGGCAGCTGAGAAGCATTCAATCTGTGAAGACCTCACACAAAGCTAGGTCACACCAGAAACAAGCACAATTAACCTACAGTGGACAGCATTATATATATTAGAAGGAGAATAAATTATATTTCAGTAGTTTACATTCGCAAACAGTGTAAAATAAGATAATGCGATTTAAATAACTAAAGAAAACGATAAGCAGTTTTTACCAAATAGAAGCAGCTCCGCTGAGCTGTGCATCACTCGCACTGCGCATCGGCCGCACTGCACATCGGCCGCACTGCGCATCGCCTGCACTGTGTGTGTGTGGGTGCAGTTTGCGTGATTGTGCCAGCCTTTATGTGGGATGCGTGATCAGCCCGCAGTATATTTTACACTGTTTATCATACCCAGCTGAGCGTGGATGGGCTCTGCAGTCCTGAATGTACCCGTGTGTGTAACGAGGCTTTCAGAGATCTCAGGCCCTACAGCGCGCTCACAGTCCTGGCGCTTAAGGCATCATTCCGTCATCTCCACTTCCACAGGATCTTATTTATTAAGTCCTGACAGGAAATCGTTAACCAGAGATGACATCACTCAGCAGCTTCTCTGGGGCAGATTAACTTCTCTGGGGGCCCTAAGCTGACATGACATGGCCAGGAGGTTTGAAGGGGGAGGGGTTGGCGTAGGTAGATTGATTGGCGAGACGAACTTAATATTCCATTTTTCTTGAGACTGGGCCCCTGATGTTGCCGGATTGGTGCCCCTGATTTTACTGGGGCATTAATCCACCCCTGTACTGCTTGCTGAAACCACCTAGTGAACTGCACATTTTGTGCCCAGCATTAGATTACCCCTGTAGTCCATGGGAACCTGTACATTGTGGCGGAGACCCTGTAGGTATGACTCAGAGGGACCAAATGCTGGGAAGCTGCTCTTCCTGCTTAGACACACAACATAAGTTATCGATTTCGAGAATTTTCAGGTGAATTACCGAAGGATTTCTAAGTACACATACTGTAATTTAGTATCGGCGATATTACAGTAATTCAGTAATTATCACTTTCAAAAAAGCAGGCAGAGGTGGGATCAACCCCCCCCCCCCGGCAAAAAAACCAAAGTGAAAAAAAAATCATGATCATTAACCTGATTTCTTAAGCCCCTAAGTCACCACCAGCTCAGGGATTTTGACAAATCTAGAATGCCGGCACTGCGGACAGATTCATTATTAAAGCCAAACGTGACGAACGGGGAACAGAATTCCGTTCCTGTGGGCTTCATGGAGCCTTTCTATGGCCGTGGTCGATATTGCCGGGGAGGGTATCGTTTGGATAACTCGAGGGAAGGAGTGAACAGGGCGTAAAAGAGATGAAGCACAGCCACTACATGAGAGTGTTTGCTGTCAAACGCTTTTGAATGGGGGAGTTCAATGATTAAGCATATGGTGGAGGAGGGGTCTTTGTATGAGTGGAGGAAGGGGAGAGAGAGAGAGAGAGAGAGAGAGAGAGAGGGAGGGAGAGAGAGAGCGAGATGGGGGGGGCGGCTAGGACTGAGAGAGGGAGAGAGAGATGCAGACTGAGCTGCCGAGGGTGCTGAATTGAATGGGATGTTTGGATCGTGTTGAAGGCGTTTCGAGGGAAGTATCAGGGAGAATGGAAGTACTGTGAGAAGATGGCGTGCAAATACCATTGAGGTAAGTACAAGTACAGTCTGCCTTTTGACAGAATGCAAGGATTTCTCTGCATTTTTTCCTGCCAGAATGGGTCTAATTCACTTCCTTTATCAATAGATTCATCTGATAGATTTGTTAAAATGCTTACTTGCTTTATAGAATCTGATGCAGGTTGTTTAATAAGTAATGTACATAGCAGTCATACACAGTGGTAGTCTGATTTGCAGAGACCTTGAGAAATGCAAAATATAGATATCCTAAATGGCATGAAATGTAGTGTTTTCATTCTGGATTCGCTTAATAAACATGTTTGCTATCAAGTAATGCTGCGAGGGAATGTATTTGCTAAGGAAGAAAAAACCAAAACGTACTTCAAAGTTTGACAAGCAGCGTGGCAAAGCTTTCAGTCTCTCGCTTGGTCTGGTAAAGCCTCATTTTCTGACACGAGGGGCCGCTCACAAACCTTTTTTCTCACCACCGAATCATCCTTTAGATAGATCCTAGATCCCCGACCATCAATCTTCCCCCTCACTCCGGTGAGCTTAGTCTCGTTTCGTTCGAAACTGACAAGTATTATGACAGTATTATGAACTCTCATATGCTAAGAGTCTGACAAAACACACATGAGGCACGTGTAGGTAGGAAGTGCCTTGAGTGTGAATATCACTTTTAGTCACAGTTTATCACATCTGCCCCCAAGAGTCACACCCACACTGGCACAGTGAGATTTGGGAAGGGGGCAGTTGGTGTAGTGAAGGCAGATGTGCTGGCTGACATTGCTACCGACATGGTACTGTAGATATACCTTCACCCTAAAAATCACTGCCAGACCCCTTTACATTTTCACGGCCAGGCTCTCCACCGAAGAGGCAGGCTGTTGCACGTACAGCCGGTGAAGAATTTAGCCGGTCTTCTCGTGGCGGCCGGGACAAATCGCAAAGGAGAATAAACACCTCCATCCGCTAAAGTATTCCTTTGAAGTGCGTATGAGTACCACTTCACCTTGCTCTGAAAAGACTCCGTACGCAAGATGAATCGCAGGGCCAAAACCTCATGAAATGAAGTAAATACAATTAAATATATAGGAATTCTGTCATTGTTGCTGGGGTATAAACATTGATAAGAGTCAAGGGACTCACATCTATGAGTTCTGTCTTAAAGATGTTTTTTTTTTTTTGTGAAATTCCAATGAAAAAGGAGAGATATTACAAATACATACTACAGAATCGAAAGTCTGTTCACTTGATCAAAACTAATTATTGTACACCAATCAACCATAACATTAAAACCACTGACAAGATTAAATGAATAACATCGATTATCTCATTACAATGGCCCAAGTGAAGGGTGCCATTAGGCAAGGGAACAGTCAGTACTTGCAGTTCATGTGTTAGAAGCAGGAAATATGGGCGAGCGTAAGGATCTGAGTAACTATGACACGGGCCAAACTGTGATGGCTAGACTACCTGGTCATAGCATCTCCATCTTGTGGGGTGTTTGTAGTATGCACTTGTCAGTACCTACCGAAAGGAACCTGGCCCAAGGAAGACTGACTGGTGAACCAACGAGGGGGCGCGTTGATGCATGTTGAGAGCAAAGGCTAGTCTGTCTGGTCTGATCATACAGGAGAACTCTACAGTAGCACAAACTGCTGAAAAAGTTAATGCTGGCTGAGATAGAAAGATGTCAGAACACACAGAGCATCACGGCTTGCTGAGTATGAGGCTGTGTAGCTGCAGACCGGTCAGAGCGCCCATGCTGACCCCTGTCCACCACCAAAAATGGCTACAATGGGCAAATGAGCGTCAGAACTGGACCATGGAACAATGGAAGAAGGTGGCCTGGTCTGATGACTCACATTTTCTGTTACATCATGAGGACGTCCGGGTGCATGTGTGTCATTTACTTGGGGAAGAGATGGCACCAGGGTGCACTTTGGGAAGGCGGCAAGCCGGCTGAGGCACTGTGATGCTCTGGGTGATGTTCTGCTGGGAAGCATTGGGTCCTGCCATTTATGTGGATGTGACTTTGACACGTACCACCTACCTAAACCGCCGCAGACTAAGTACTCCCCAATGGCAGTGGCTTCCTTCACGAGGCTTATGTGTCCTGCCACAGTACAGAAATTGATCAGAATTGGTTTGAGGAACATAAAAAAGAGTTCAAGATGTCGAGTTGGCCTCCAAATTCCCCAGATCTCCATCAGATTGAGCATCTGTGGGATGTGCTAGACAAACAGGTCTGATCCATAGAGGCCCCACCTCACAACTTAAAGGACTTGCTGCTGCGAAAGATCTGCTGCTAATGTCTTGGTGCCAGATACCACAGGACACCTTCAGAGGTCTTGTGGAGTCCATGCCTCAACAGGTCAGGAGCTGTTTTGGCAGCTCTAGGGGAACCTACACCATTTTAGGCATTTAGGTTTTAATGTTATGGCTGATCGGTGTTTGAATTGTCTTGTCAGACATGCTTTAGCTGTAAAAATAAAGTATTATTATACGGGAAATGTATAATAAAATACATATCTGAAATTCTTGCTGTTATTGGTTGCTTGTATTTAGCTTATATTGTATCTACTCATATTGCAGGAATGTTCCACTTGGTATCTCCCAGTAGCACATTAAATCATACCATATTACTGCTTCTGAGAGGTGATCTTCCAGATATGATACAGTGCATTGAGAGATACCAAGATGCAGTGTGTGAAACAGTGATAGCAATGAAGTGAGAGATATACCAAATTTGTGTGTGTGATAGTGACTGTGATGCAGTGAGAGACATCAACATGTAGTGAGACTGTAATAGTGATACAGTGAGAGATACCAATATGCCGTGTGTAAAACAGCGATAGTGATACAGTGAGAGATAATAACGTGTATTGTGTGTGTGTGTGTGTGTGTGTGTGTGTGTGGTACTGATGTTCTGAAAGATTCTATCATGCAGTGTGTGAGGCAGTGATAGTGATGCAATGAGAGAAACAATTAACTATGCTATTAATCAACGAGAAGCATGCAGTGTGTCACTGAAGCACTGTGGGTTCACGTTGGTTTTCACGTGTGACATATGACATTCTACAAATTTCTACGACACCATTATAAAGCAGCTGAAAGCTTTGCATTTCATAAGACACCTTTCTATAGAACGGCCAGTTCTATTCAGTAAGGAATTCATGAAGTCATGTACTGTTATTCTCCATGTTGTGTCCTTCAGGGGTTCCTTCTGGATCTTAAGGAGACCAGCCACTGCTTGTCTGACTCTCTGACGTCTCTGACTGTGTAAAATGAGCGAAATCAGAACAGCATCTTCAGAGGCACTGTGAGACTAACCTGAACAGAACAGCTTGAAGGTATAAAATGAACATTATAATAACAAACAGAACAGCGAAAGTGTAACGTAATATATGTCTATGGGGTCATTACATTTTCATCGGAAGGATAGCTCAGGCATAGGTTGATGAATACAAACACATGGAATTGTGGGATTGCTGTCATTTTTTTGCCCAGATCGTCTCAAGGGACTCCATAAAGAAACATTATCTCTACTTATAAAAAAAAGTAGCAGTCAGCTGTGCAGGAAAGGTCTTCTGCAGTTCATCCATCCACGCTTCCATCTATATTCCATAAGCATCCTGAAAAATAACAGTCCTGAGGCAGGTAGTGTCCACGCAGGATGTCAGTCCATCACAGTTTATTTGTCATATCCATCATATATAAGCTGACATCACTGGGGTTTCAAAATGCTGTCCTGTTCTTTAAAATTATTATTAAAATAGCTGAATAGCTGAAGGTGGGTTTGTACCCCCATCACGGAGTGTGTGTGTGTGTGTGTGTGGGGGGGGGGGGGACTGGAGGTAAGACAGAGGGAGTATTTCCGTTCAGTTCTTGGCTTGAAATACAAATAATAAAAAAGTTACTGTTTACTCACACTGACCAAATGTTCTGTGCTTCAGCATTCAAAGGAGGCGGCGGCGCTACTACATCAGTACTAACAGAAAAAAAACACATTATACCTTTGGAAGGTTTTGTCTGCTCTTCAGACAGCATGTTAATGGCTTGTACCAGAAGCGGACCAAATGCACAATGGTTTTTCCGTGGGAGATTTCAAACATTTCCGGCCAAATTTCATCCCTGAAATCTTTGAAGTTTCTTCCCATGGTTGCATATTTAAATCTCCTCCCTCTGATCACAGAACATCCAGCTGCTTCAGCCGTAATTAAGGCCATTATCATTTACCTCCTTTTTTACTCATTGCTGTTTTCTGTGTCACATAATCCAAGGAAAGCAAGTAATTACTACCTTTACCAAACACGCCAAAGGCCTCTTTATGCCATGGTTTAGAGTCTAACAAATGGATTTTATCCATCGCACACTCCTCCATTCTATGTAGAAAAATCTCTGTTTGCATAAATAAGCTGTGAGCAAAGTATGTGTGGTATTTCAAATTTAAAATAAGCATCTACAGTTTGTAGTATTGTCACAGTGTGAGTCATGATCACCCGAGTGGAAGCATCTGCATCATAGTGTTTAGATGCCACTTCTCTATTTTTCAAAAATACGCCGAGAGTATCTCAGGTTTTCTTCAGTGTTTTCTAGAATGTTCCATGGATTACTACATATAAGCACTAAACATAGAAATAAGTACAAACGCCTATCGTAAGGTGAAAATATCGTAAGGCGAAAATATCGTAAGGCAAAAATGCATTTCAATGCAGGACACCTAACCTAGCAGACATCATAGCCTAGCCTACAGCCTACCTTAAACATGCTTAAAATGTGTACATTAGCCAACAGTTTGGCAAAACCATTAACACATAGCCTATTTTACAAGTGCTGAATATCTCATGTAACTTATTAAATAATCATACCGATCGTAAAGTCAAAATATCGTAACACAGACTGGTAGAAAAATTATAAATCAACTTCTCTGATAACACAGATAGACACTTAGGACCTGTAATCTGTATTACCAAAGAAACTGGAGACGCACCTTTAAAGAAAGCTATCTTGTTTTTATTTATTGTTTACTGTTACTTATTACTTGTGACTTTTATGCATTGCTTACCACTTTTTCAAACCACAAGTCTTCATGCATCATAGATTGCCAGATGGAAGCAATATTAAAAGACATTAATTTTCCGCACCTAGGATCCCCTGAGTCGGAGATGTCTGACCTCGAGGACTTCGGCAAAACGGGGGGGCAGTGGAATGCGTCCGAGAGCTACCAGTTCAACCCGGCCAGCGTCATCGTGTCGGTGGTCTTCTCACTGATCTTCCTCCTGGGCACGGTGGGCAACAGCCTGGTGCTGGCTGTGCTCTTTCGCAACGGCCAGATGGGCTACAACAGCACCAACCTGTTCATCCTCAACCTCAGCGTGGCCGACTTCTTCTTCATCATCTTCTGCGTGCCCTTCCAGGCCACCATCTACTCGCTGGAGGGCTGGGTCTTCGGCTCCTTCATGTGCAAAGCCGTGCACTTCTTCATCAACCTCACCATGTACGCCAGCAGCTTCACGCTCGCTGCCGTCTCCGTCGACAGGTGCCATGCTTTCCACCGCCTTCGTCTTTTGTCATTTGTTTTGAACTCGACCCTTTTAAGAATGACCTTTATAAATAATACACTCTGCTGTTATTTAGTTGGCCATTATTTTTTTATAAAAGTCCCCAGTCTATCAATTGACTAAGGTGCTTTTTTTGCTGTCTATTTTAAGAATAATTGCAGAATATGACAAGGAGTTATTTTGAAAAGTAAATGATTATGATTCCGAAATTCAATGTGTCAGTTACAGGAAAACAGGAGGTCAAGCTTTTTTATACTTCTCATGGCAAGAAGGTGAAATGCACTATTTCTTGGGCAGGAGACTGTTTTTTTCAGGACTACGTTGCATCCGGCAAGGGATGGATGCCTGGGAGGGTTCTGGCCATTTACATAGCCGTCAACTGAACAGCGAGCCCATTGCACCAATTACACCATGTGTGTCAGTTCTTATTTTCACCGCAGGACAAAGTAGAGAGCCCTGCAATTCTGTGGGGACAGTAATTATTCCATCCCATCTGGGGAAACCAAAGATCTATAAAGTGTCAAGTGGCCAGTGGTGGAGGAACATCGATCGCTGCATTTCTAGCAAATACAGTTATTGTACCTGTCAAACTCTTTCTGAGAATAGGAGACTTTTATTACATCCTGCTCACGCAACAGGCCTGCGTCTGTGCTTATGTTTGTACTGGGGCCTTAATACAAGTTTTACTTCAATATAATCATGAGCTTGCAAGAGCAATTAGCTTCATGTTAGAAGATTAAGGGTATGCTGAGTATGACGGGCTGGCGTTTCCTCAACATGTAGCGCAGCCGTTGTGATTTCAAGGTGCACCTTGAAGATATAATGTAAGACGTACTGTGGTGGAGAACGCAGCCATGTGTCTTGGGGGAGAGCGAAAGGAATGGGGACTTTTTTGGAGGACTGGGGTAGAGATGGATCATCAGGAGGATTAGGGAGAAATGAAGACATTTAAAGGTGGACAGGAGAAAACCAGCAATAACAGTGGTCAGGTTGAGGCTTAAGTCGTCATTTAAGTTTCACTATGAAGTATTATGATATACAGCCTTGAGTCGATTTCTGTTTGCATTTGGGACTGGGACCACTGGAAACAGTTTGGACCATTGGACACAAGTCCATTTGATGTATCTTGATATTGTAGCTGTCCATCACATATATGGTCCTGTAAACATGCTGTATTACAAGTTAGACATGGACAGTGGGTCAATATACAGCTGGCAGTGCTGTCCATTCTCCTGCATCTGTTACTAAGCAATAAACGCACTACTGTCCTACTACATCCATTTTTAACTTCGGACCCCAGACGTAAATGCAATTAAATGTAACTCAATCAAGACTGTACATGCGGACGAGCGGAATTTGAAAATGTTATGGCCTCGACAGAGGACTGAAATAATCTGTTTTCCAAATTTTCCCCACAACATACGAGTGAAATTAAGTGGAATGCAGTTATATAATTTTCCACATATCCGTCCATCATATCTGTTTATCCTGGCCAAGGCCAACAGGGGACCTTCAGCCTCTCAGCCTCTCAGGCTCTCAGCGCGGGGGGGGCTGCATCTAGGACGGGATGCGGGTTTTTCTCTTTTTTATCAAATTCATTTGAATAAGCAGATAAGTATTTCGTAATACAATTATTACATACAAATTATTAGGACAATCAATAAATAAATACATAGGCAAGATTCACAATAGAGGGAGACATTTGTTGTATGTTTACATTAAGGAATCTTTCATCGAACTGATGCTTACAATTACAAGAAAGCGTCATTGTTTACCTTTATGTGCTTTTTCAAACCCAGGCCAACCTTCATTTATCATAGTGCCTCAAAAACAAAATTAGAATAGAATAGAATAGGATAGAATAGAATAGAATAGAATAGAATAGAATAGAATGTCACTGCACAGAACGGGAGTAACAAAATACAATTACAAGAGGGTCCAGCTGCAGATGCCTGTAGAGGTGTCCGGTTAGGTTAGGGATAGGTTTAGGGTTAAGGTTAAGGTTAGTGTTTATTCGCTGTAACACAGAGTTGAGATCACGTGTTTCCTGTGAAGGTGACGTATTTCCGGTGGAGTTCCACTCTACAGGCGTCTGCAGCTGGACCCTTCTCTACAATTAGCAACTTATTGAGTGACACTTCTAGTGAATTAAAAAAAAACAGTAGACAGGAATATATATAATACATATATATATATACAGTACAGGAATGTCAATAAATGCAAGACATTAAGTATGAGATTAATTATATCACTGCAGTAATGTCTTCAGGTTAATTGGAAAGGAACAAGCAGGGATGTGCAGGACCTCCCTAGGATCCGTTCTGTGTCACATGACATGTGCTGTTGATGGACGGCAACTACTGATTCAGCTCAGTGCACTTTTCTGTGCCGGAGTCAGACTCAGAAGAAGCTCCAACCAGAAGTTTCCATTTTGTTTATGTCCCATGAAGGTTAATAAAAACATGTAACGCTGTATCAGCAGAATTATGTTTGTGAAATGGTGGCAAAAATAATTTCTTAGCAGACAGAGAGGAATCCTGGGCTTCCATATTAACTGAATATTTAAAAAGCCTTAGAGGGTCAGTGTGTTCCTGGCTGAATGAAGTAGCTATTAAAAATGTATAGGTAAATAAAAATGCTAAAAAGAGTTTATTGAGAAGTGATTACTTTGGACTAATTCAATACTTTTCTCTCTAGGTATCTAGCTATTCGCTATCCATTGCGGTCCCGGGAACTTCGGACACCTTGCAACGCAGTGGTTGCCATGGTGGTGATCTGGGGGCTCTCCCTGGTGTTCGCTGGACCCTACTTGAGCTACTACGACCTCATCGATTTTGCCAACGGCAACGTGTGCGTCCCCGGGTGGGAGGAATACGACCGCAAAGTGCTGGACACGTGCACATTTGTGTTCGGCTATGTGATCCCTGTTCTGATAGTCAGCCTGTCCTACACCAGGACCATCAAATTCCTGTGGACAGCCGTAGACCCTCTGGACGGCATGACGGAATCGAAGAGGGCCAAGAGGAAGGTCACCAAGATGATCATAATCGTCACCGTGCTCTTCTGCCTCTGCTGGTTACCCTATCACATGGTCATCCTGTGCTACCTGTATGGTGACTTTCCCTTCAACCAGACCACCTATGCCTTCCGACTGCTCTCCCACTGCATGGCTTACGCCAACTCCTGCCTCAACCCCATTGTCTACGCTCTGGTGTCCAAGCACTTCCGCAAGGGCTTCAAGAAGGTCTTCAGCTGCCTCCTCAGCAAGAATGGAAGGAACAAGGTTCACGTCGTGCATGTAGCCAACACAGCGCCTGGGTTCGAGGCTGGATCGACTGAGGTGTCTCACATGAATGAGGAGAACGCCTGTCAGGATGCTTGCGAGATGGGAGCCCGCCCCCGCCCAGCTCCGGAAAACTCTGGGCTCACCATCAGCCTGCCGGTAGCAAGACCATCCTGAATAAACCAAACACGTGAGCCATCTCAGAACATCCCATTCAGCCTCTGAAAAGCCGTCCTTATTACTACACCCACAGCAGAGACTTTAAGATATCTGGAAGGGCTTTGAAAACATTAAAAAAAAAAAAAATCAATTAAGTTACACAAAAACGTACTTCTCTCTCTCTCTGCAGGGATATGATTTAATTTATCAGGCAGACTGGGGACAATTTCACTTGCTGAAACAAGTATAAAGCAGAGCAACGAAACAAAATATTCCTGGAATTAAAGGGCTGCCGTCAATGAATAGTTTTGCCTTTTTGGTTTTCGGTAAAGCTAAGGATGGATTATTACAATTCAAGGGTCTACAAACACACAAAAAAACAGAAAGCTGTTTCATTTCATCCTTAAGTTTCTGTTTGAGTCTGTGCTCTCCTCTGTCATTCAGTTTGCCTTTTATCTCTGTGAATTTTGCTTTCTGTAATTAAAATAGGCGTACTTGTTGGATTCCAGCTAAAGACACACCAGTCAACGCTAAAGCAGGCGAATGTTCTGGTTTTCAGTCCTTGTATTAGACATCTGTGAATGTCTCTCTGTAATCTGTGTGGCTTAACGTTCCTTAGTGGTTTTGACCAACCAAATTTCTGTCTAGTTATGTAAAAAAAAAAAAGACTAATTATTTATTAAATAAAAAGTAAGTTTATTCCTTATTTTCGTAATGTTGTATGCTTATACATCATATATAATCTGTTACTGGGTATGATTAATGGTTTTTAAAACATGACCTTCAAAACATCCATAAATTGTCTTGTGACCCTAACAGAAGTTGGAAGATGTATGTATGGATGGATGGATGGTTTTGTATATTTCATACAAGGAGCACTTCAATAAGTGTTATTTATAGTTTTTTTTCTGTTGAAATGGCCAACAAAACATATTAATAAAAAGATTAGTAGGAATTTTATCATTAACAGATTTTAAGAATGCTTCAGGATATTCCAAATTAATATCATTTACCTCAGGAGAATAAACATCTTAGCACAAGGCTCACATAAACAAATGGTTTAAGACATATTTAGCGCAATTCATTGTGACATCCATGTTGAGTCACCTAGCAACTATCCTATACAAGGAACAATTTAGTTAAAAGCATTTGAGCAGAGGCAGAACAGATTATGAGGAAATTACATTTGAATTAATTTGACTTGGACCATTTTCTATGTGTTATTGCATTCATATCTGTGATAGGCATGCTTTTCAAATAACATTGTCCAGTGAGTTGACTTTCGTAGTCTCAGCGTGGTCTATTATCATCGGAGCTTTGGGGAGCCTGAGGTCTGCCCCACAGAGCTTAGGGCAGAAGGCTAGGGGTCCACTGATGCATAAACATGATGGTACACTGTGGGCAATTTAAAGACGACTAACTGCATGTCTAAGAACTACAGGAGCGACCCGGAGTAAGCAGAGGGCGCAGACACACGAAGCTCCACTCTGGATGTGTGTCTCATCAGGCAGAAACTGTTTCACTAGTGACCAGCTACAGGTGTGTCGTCTTCCACAGCCATGCCCACCATGGCTGCAGTCTGCAGAAACCCACATCTATCAGACTATTTAATCTCCTTCTTATAGAGTTTTGCAGTTTGGTTCTTCCTGATGAATCTTGCTGTTTGGGTCCGTTGGTCTAGATTTCAGTCAATCTCTACTTTCCTGGTTTGCTGGTTCTGTTCAGTTCTGTTCACCTTGAGTATTGGGAAACAGACCAGCTGAAGAGGAAAAGACTGACAGGGAGAACACCTGGCCAGGGGACCGCGTGCAATCTGGCGTGTGACCTTGCCCGTGTCAGCAAAACCCAGTAATATTATTTAATATCCTTTAACTCTGGTGTTGTGCAGTGCGCAGTGTGAGATGACAGTACTACCTGGTGAGCCACTGTGCCAGCATACGTTCTGCTAGAACGGCATGTTAAAAAAAAAAAATTAATATGAACATTTATGTGCCTGTCGAATTTATGAGAAGGAAAAATGCCACAGGAAAAAATAGCATCGCAAGTTTATTCGTTTGTGCCAAAATTTCAACGTGCAAATGAAATTTAGCTGATTCACAGCAGAATTTACCGCCCACGTTCTTTGCAAGGGCACAAAAAGTACTCAGTTTTTTTAATGTTCTATTAGGCAGTGGGTTTTACAGAACTGTCAGCACAGAACAGCCCAGAACTCACACCCAGAACTCTAGAGGTGTGAGGTCACAACTCCACCCCCTGAAGTCACCATGATACAATTCATGTCCCAGCAAATCCTCTGACAGATGTCCAACCACAGGTTCAGAATATCATTGTGATGAATTTGTTTATTGTTCAATCATCACAATATATTTGTTTGTTGTTCAATTGTTTTTTGTGAAAGATATGCGCAAAATATTTTTGCAAACTACAAAGTCTCTGACATAAAGTTACTGTCTCCAAGCCGGGACTGTATTTTACCTATTTTGATTTTATTCACATGTCACATGGTGGTAATTTAAATCTCAGCTAGAGGCATACATTCTCTCGACAGTGCTGACGTTCTTGCGTATGTTTCAGGCTCGTTGTCATGTGCCGGCGACAACACAGAAGCAGAACTACGGGGAAAGGTAGGGACTTTGATTCCAATAAAGGAAACCGGGCAAGAAATGAAAGGGTTCAGGTGGGATGAAAAACGCGATCACTGCAAAACACGTCTGACCATAGACACAGAAGGGAGTGACACCAATGACAGAACTGGGGAGGACAAGACTGGCATGCACTTATAAACTGGGTTATCAAGGAGATAAACAAGAGGCAGCTGGAGTGAGTTAACGAGGTAGGAACAAGAGGAGAGACAAACACAGAACAGGCGCGGCTCAGTAGAGCCACGTCAGGGAAAAAGGGGAGGAGAGGGGAGGGTAAGCAGGGCATGACGACACTCTTGTTAGATTTCAGAGGTCAAGGTTCTAGATGTGGTTTCCTCTGGGTACTCCGGTTTCCCCCCACAGTCCAAAGACATGCTGAGGCTAATTGGAGTTAATAAATTGCCCGTAGGTGTGCATGTGTGAGTGGATGGTTATAGTGTGTGAGTGTGCCCTGCGATGGGCTGGCCCCCTGTCCAGGGTTGTTCTCTGCCTCGTGCCCATTGCTTCTGGGATAGGCTCCGGACCCCCCGCGACCCAATACGATAAAGCGAGTTGGAAAATGAATGAATGAATGAATGAATGAATGAAGGTTCTAGATGTTTTTGCCGTTATTTTCACAGCTGCAGTGTAAATCACACAGCCAGATTACGCGTATAGTTTTCAAATACATCACAATAATTACCAGACTGTAGCCTGGGTATTCTCGAGTGGGGCACTTGGTTATTTCAGTCACGTATTACGCGGAAACAGTAGCCTCTTTGGTCATTCTCCGCGAAAGCGTCATGCGGTCAAGGTTTGGAGCCCCTCGCAGCTTTGGACTACTCTCACTCAACGCACAAGGCCCAGCACACATGGACAGCATGAGGCCAAACAGGATCCTGTGAAGCAAACATATTACGGCACATAAGCACATTTCTGCTAATTAGCCTAATTACCCTGTATTTGCACTGTGGCAGAAAAACAGAGAACATGGAGAGAGACGCCCAAACTCCATGCGGAGAGCAGAGGCAGGATTTGAACCGTCGTCCTCGGCTATTGGAGGTAACGACGTTAGACATAGAGATACCCTGGAGTCGAATCGGAAGATGCTTAGTATTCAATGGGAGTGTAATGCAAAGACGCGACTAACCCATGCCGACATCTCCTAATCGATTAGATGTATATCTGTGAATGAAAAATGATTTGATATGTTTCCCACTTTTTTTTTTTTATATGTTCACCTCCAAACCCTCGGACATTGAAGTTAATCAATGGCTGTTAAGCCTTGCTTTCCCAGAAAACCTTAATTAGGCTGCAGTTACATTGGAGGGTCTGAGGTGCTGCGAGTTCGAAGAATAAAGGAGAGAAGATGGATTTAATCATCTCACAGGTACAACACGATCTGTAACTCGGTGGCTTTCAGACTGACCTGAAACTCTCCGCATGGGTACATTTGGCTGTACTCCCTATGGTTAGCAGTACATTTCGCTGCCTGTGTTTTGGCAAATGCTTGTGTTTAATAATTTGTCATGGGAATCAAAAACTGCTTTTTCAATGCTTGCTCTTCCATTTGACTTTGGATTTTCGTTTCTCGTTACCCTTAAACCTATTTTACCTCTATTTAAATTACACTCTAATGTAACAGCTGCCATAAAAGTAAGCCAATTTTAGGAAAACCAAAAGCGATACTCACGTATAACATCATAATCATGATTATAGTTACTTTAACCCTACAATTAAATTTTTTGTACTTCTGTTACAAAACGTATCATTTATCCATATATCACACAAGTTCATGCACAGCGTGAGGGCTGTGGTGAGTCAGCTCACAATTGAAGGGAAATCCTAACCATTTGAGATTAAGATTACAATTGACCTTATTGATCCTTTGGGGTCGTAACTGTATGTAGCTGGTGCTGTCGAATGAAAACACAAAGTTCGGGAAACACAAGCCCTGAAAAAAAGTACTGAGTATAATTGTCTGTCTCCACTCCCTCTTCGCCCCAAACTCGTGCGCCTGCTCCGGTAGCTGAGGCTGCCTGTGAGATAAGGGGCGTGATCGGGACCTTATGTGTGGGGTTCGGATTTAGGAAACGGCAGGAAGGGATAAAACGAAAGGGCAGTGAGACTCATGAGGGGAAGGCAGTGATAGGAGAAAACCGTCACTGAGTCTTAGAAAGAGGTGACAAGGTCTGAGTGTCTGACCTCGGGGGAGGGGGGGGAGCGGCTAACAGATGCCTTTTGGGTAATTATGCAAAGGTGACTGCATAGCCTTGTCATGGGGCTTCGTCCTTCACAGAGTGTCCACCCGCCGCCCCCATGTTACAAAAAGCAGCTTTGTGTTTGAAGCCGGCCTCCTCTCTTACACCTGAAAATACAGACACAGGAATCCATGCTGGTCAGTGTTTACCTTTCAAAATCCCCGATGCATAAAGCCACGTTTGATGCCTTTTATATGCTGGCAAAAACAACTTTAATTTTGTCAAACCCCCAGGATTACTCAAGGGCATGCTGCAATCTATTATGCATTCACGAAGGAGATACTATTCCGAGATATGTTTTTGTGCTTGTAAGAATTTTTAAGGAGAACGATTGAACAAAGAATCTCTATCTTTAGTCATACAGATATATCCATGTTGTTTTTACTGGGTACATATGCTAGTCTTAGCTGAGAATTGCCTGGTACTATGTAATTTCAGCAGACGTTAATCGCACAGAACAGAAATGAGACGTTTGTTTAGTCTGACTCTTTTTCGACATTCCCATCATTTATTTGAACATGAAGTCGTGTTTTACCACACTTCAAAAAGACACTTAGCTTAACGCCTCTCGTAATTCAGTCGTTCGGCTTGATAAGGTCCATGAAAACTGTTCACTGTTACCCAATGAAAGAGCAAATTCTAAGCTAATGATTATGCTTCACTACAGCGTGTCATCGCTAATGGACTCAGTTGCATAACAATGTGAATAAAAAAATTTAAAAGCAGTACTTAATTTCGACATTTGGATTCGTGTGATGAGCTGAAAAGCGTCATCTGCAGATATTCAGCATGGACAAAAAGTAGTAAGGAAACTAGGAAACAGGCAACGTTTCCAAATAAATCGCTAATTCATAATTTCACGACACACATACGGTCACGGAACAGGAGTGATTTAATTGGATCCGCCCGTGAACCACACACTGTGAGTGTGTCCCTGGACCGATGATGTCCAGGCTGGGTGAGTAGACCGGGGTGGCACTTTGGATCTCACTGTTCTCAACGTTATTAAAGATCCCGATATAGCAGCAGCAGCGTGACACATCTCATTACCAGGCCCCCCTCCCAGAAAGCAACTCTGCCCTTTGTTTTCGTCTTAATTGCAAGGTTCCTCTCCACTCAGTCGCCTCACTGCAGGAAAGCAGTTAAGGAAACTCCTTTAGCAGATATATGAGCATGAGGACGCATGCAGACTCCCTCGCTGCAGGAGTGGATACTACATTCTCTTCTGTCCTCTTTTCCAAGAAAGCTACTCTCATTCCTGGCAGGTAGGATCAGATAATTTTTGAAATGTGCTCGTCCAATTTACAAATGGACTTTGGAGACTCACCATAGAGAGGGTTAAATCGCTGCTGACATTCTAACCTTTCATATTTGAGACGTGGCTATTAAATATAATTATGATTGGCATGTTCTGCTGCCGGTAACGGGTCTCATTTAATGCCAGGGCTCCAAAAGACGGGACTGTGCATCTGCATTAAAGAGCTTGTGTGTGCATGATGCATGAATGTGTGAAGTAATCAGAACGACTGATCAAGATCATACTTTCTCTTTAAGCCAAGATCTTTCATACATGCTGGCCAAACAGACATCCACCCTGCTCTGAAGCCTAGACACCAGACTGCCAGAGATGGCTGAAAAGAGCAGGAGTACTACATCAGTCTGCAGGGTACTGTCTCAGAGGGAAGACACTGGAACGTTTGCTCGGGGCAACAACAGCAAACAGAGCCACGAGGCGTGCGACTGAAAGGGGGGAATAAGCATTTTATTTAGCGGTGGGAGTGGAGAACTAAATAAGATCAGGTTCAGGAGTGCCGCAATAAGATCAGGTTCAGGAGTGTCGCAATAAGATCAGGTTCAGGAGTGTCGC
>JAABNX020000052.1:5733306-5743636 GCA_015163995.2 Mormyrus lacerda | reverse complement strand
ATTTTGGCTTCCAGAGAACAAACAATGGCATTTCAGTTAATGGTCCATACTCGGATATATCTATGTCTACCTGCTGCGCCTTCCACAAAGGCCCCACTAAAATTCAATCATTTTTCAAAATGATTTGCTCCCTTCTAATCAACATAAGTTTGAGTACACCGTGCCTGGCAAATTGCTTTAGGTGATAGGAGCTGTTTTGTGGTACTTATATCTATCTCCATGACCAAAATCTTGTACAGAGAAAAACCTCTGGAAGGCATATCAGCAAGAACGCTCCTCAGTCCTCCTGCTTTCCCGAGGTGCTTCCCATGGGCTGTGTGTCCAAGAAAACTATGAAATCAAGATCTGAGCCTCGCATGAACTTTCTCTCCCCACAGCAGCTACCGATTCGATTTTCCGAACTCCAGCAAGACGACGTGCGAGCACAAGCTATTCATACACCATCCATTACATCCGATCAATAAATATGATCGATCCACCTCCACAGATCAACCACTTTTGCAGATGTTTTGAATTTTTCATATAGCGGTGTAGAACATCTTAAAAAAGATATACGACCTCATCTGAAAAATGAACAATAACATGGAGAAGCACAGTGAGAGAGCTGATGAGGAATGAGTGGTAAGCATGTGTCAAAACTGGATTTTAATCTTCAGTATCTACATGCTGGCAAACATGGAATCAGCTTGCATTATCACAAGACAAATTACATTTAATAAGCAGATGCACGCATCTAAAGTTGCACACATTTTTTGAGAAAGCAGGGTCATCCAGTCTATGGGGTAATCAGGGCAGTGCTGTCCACTTGTACACTCACTCAGTCACTCACTATATAGTGTCCACTACGTAGAACACTCAGTAGGGGACAAGGGCAGACAGCGGTTAATACATTTCAGGCACTAGGAAGATGTTATGCTGCTATATGATTTGTAGTGCACTATATCGTAAATAAAATTTACAGAAAAAAATTCGAACGGCATTACAAAATGGCCGACTCCATATATAGTGCTATACATGGTGGGTGAGTGGACATTTCAAGCACAGTCTGGGATTGAGGGCCTTGCTCAAGGTTTGGGGAAGAATGGGGTGGAAGTTTTGCAACATAATAGAAAAAAAAAAACAAATAGATGTTGTTTGGCAACCCAGCATAGGGACAGGTGACGCATGCAGTTAATGCCGTGTCACCTGTAATGGGAACAGCAGCAGAGGTGAGGAAGAAGGGGTTCAATCTGAAAATGACCCACAAAAACAGAACCGTAGTCAATAGATGCCACATCTGTGTCACAGGGGTCTGTTAGTATTGCAAAGCAGAACATGAATATCACTGTAGCACCACTGCAATGCAAATAGATCTTAAAAGACATTTAGGTTTGACGAACGCAATCAAGGTTAGTCATATAGCTTCTCGGAATAGCCTAGCCTGTCTTTGTCATCAATGACTTAAATCATTTTGCTTAATCTATGATTCCTGTCATTAACATAACCTGCCTGCGCATACTTTATGTGAACGAAACTAGATCATTCTATTTGTCTGCCAATGCTAATAATTAAATGGAAACCTGTGCATAGCCTATGGGGCAATCAGTTTGCTTGAGTTACGCTTCTCTCCCGCTAGGGGATTGTGCGCATCTATGTTTTAGAATATTTGTAAATATAGGCACTTTTCACATACTGAAAGAATTTTTTGAATACCATTCCATTGGTAAAAATATGTGTGTGCATGGTTCATGCACAAAACCATTCATACATGTGACTGATAAATAAAAACCCAGATGTTATGTAATGAGACCTGAGTCCATGCTGCACATAACAGAGCTCAACATCACTACGCACAGCGAAGGGAAACCCTTTCAATCAACATCTAATTTACAATATTGAAAAACTATATAAAAAGGGTGAAGTAGCACCCATAGAAGGTTCACATAGTTCAGTAATGGGCAACCTTGCAAGTATTCTGTCCACTGTGCCATAATGGGACAAAGTACCAGTACTCTTGAATCACCAGATGTATCAGTTTAAAGATTAAACACAAAGCAACTAGAAAATATTCCTCGGGATATTCTGTTTGACTCCCAATGTGTTTCGCTACTGCTCTCATCATCTCCAAATTTGAGGCAAAAAATGGGCATTTGACTATTCTGATGTTCTTCTAATGATGTCATCAGAGTGTTGGAGTCGCTATCCGGGTCACGAGGCAGCCATCATTACCGGATATGTTCCCATGCTACTCCTGACTCCATCGCTAATGCAGTGTCAGTGATGATTAGCCCGGATTCCGACTTTAAAAACCCTTGAAGGTGCGAGGGAGCCTCAGACACAGGCTGCCTGGCGCAGCCATTAAGCGGAGGGCTGGTCTGGCTAAGGCAGCAGAATCATGTGACAGCATTTCATAGCACACGGCTCTCTGCAGAGAGCAGCATGTTCTCATAAAAGACATGAGATGTGCTGTCATAAAACTCTACCAAGCACACTTTATAACAAAAGCTCCAGGATTGAAATTCACACTTGGACTATACTTGCACCCCTTAATGCTGCTTCAAGCTGTGCTCCAGACACAGTTTATGATAGCAATTCTTTCCCAGCATAAAGCGAAATCTGTTCAATACTATGTAACCATAAAAATGCAAGCAAAAGCCCAGAACCCCTGAGCTGAAGGAAATTGCATTCATCCAGCAATGAACATAAAAGAGACATATTATTGAACAGTGTGATTTTGTTACTGCTGTATTATCATTTTGGCCATTATTGTTACTTTCAATTTTGATATTACACTGCAAAATCTGCTGTATAATAACAATTTGACTCAATTTACTGCCAGTTTAACACTGCTGGTTTTACTCTGCGTACAAGAATTGCGAAATCGTCAGATGCCAAAGGATATATATAATAATAAAATGAGTCATTTCTTATACAGCGTATTGTGTATAGTTTTAAGATATATATACTCAAAAGCTTCTGGTATTACACCATCCAGCAGGTCCCTGCTATATGCCTTGAGGATTATCCGTGAATTGGTGAATTGCCCCACTAAGATCTAAAATTGTACAGATAGGCAAATAAAGAGATCCAGTTTAATAAATCCTTGGCATCCTACGACAGCTTTACCTTTCCATAAGAGGGGCATGTCTATTCGCCAACGGCAACAAAGATGGCATCTAAACTCGCTGATAATCCACTGGTGGCCAGTGAGTCCATAAGAGTGTAACGGTGAAAATATTCTGTAGTCATCAGCTATGCTGGGTGCATCAGCTATACTGTGCTTATTTTGTTGCTCTCCTTCCCAGTTCTTTGGTGTTACCCCAGATGGGGCCACAGCTGTCATTAGCGACCTACCTGCAGTGGAGAGTGCGTCCTCTTGTTTGTTTTTCTAATCCGCATCACTGTTGAAGTGCTTAAGAGGGATAACCACTCACATTTTGTAATTCTGGGTGCTGAAAGCTGGTCTAGTTCTCTGTTTTCCTCTATGTGTATTTTGCTAAGCCGGTACTGCAGCTGTTCCCATGAAGGATGTTTGGTGAGGCAGCGCAGGACAGTGATCTCGAAAGGCTTCTGCGGCAAGATATTCATCCGTATTTGAGTGAGAGGACAATTTGTGCCAGGACACACATCAAATACCAGATCTGAGACACACAACAGACACCGGGTACATCTGACCAAGCTGTCCGGCATGATATCTTGTTTATTTTGTAAGTAGTATATAAGAATCATTTTAAAAAAAGATGCAACTAAGTAGTTATGAATGCATGGGTATACACAGTGCCCTGTGTGCTTCAGTATAATGCTGGAAGCATTACAATCCCAAGCACAGCGTACCACTTTATTCAACATTTCGCATTCCATACTTATTAGATGACTAAAATACCGCAAATTAAACAGCACTTGTACGTTCATTTTGGATCCATCACTGAGGGATGATTTAAGATGAAAGAGCTACAATCACTTTAATCCAATATTAAAGACGATCTTTTGTGATTTTTGCGCGTAAATTCCAGACAATACAATAGCAAAGAAATGGCGCCAAACAGACAATAAACAAATTAATAAATGCGCATCTAACGTTAGAATACGAAGAGGACACAGACAATCGTAGTGCAATCACATTTTAAAGCGATTCTTGTTTTTTTTTGCGTTTCCTTATTTTTCCAAGCATGCAGGAAGCGTTGCCGCGCCTTCCCAACCTTTGACCCCTGAATACACCTGCACACCTCCAGCAGCGAAGACGCCACCTGCGGTATCGCGCTGCGACACAGGCGGACACGGCGATAGAGACGCGGGTGAGTGAGTGAGCTGTACCATACCAAATCTATTAAGCTTAAATCAGCTCTGCAACACGATATAAAGTAACTAAAACATGTTATATCCGACATTATACTAATTTTGAACATATAGGTGAACTTTCAATCGACGCGAGACCTGTCGTACCGAAATCTTCCGTACTTTTAGTATCATTATTATTATGTATTACAAACTAGACTGTATAAACATTTTTGTATGTATTTTATATCACGTATATTTATTACAAATATAGAAATTGTGTCCTGTGCCTTCTGCTTCCTAAATCGAGGGAAATCGCACTTATAAGGCGCTGTGGCTTTTCCGCCTTTATTGCGGTTTACCCCGGATTTATTTCCTGAATCCAGCCTAAACACGCTTTTACGGGCAGGCGAAACGTTTAAGATGTTTAAATATCATAACTGACTCAAGATGCATTACAGCTAACTCTACAAACCATGGCTATAACAACAATAAACATTTACTTTTTCATTAAACAAATCGATATTAGGGAGGATACGGGAAGTTTACTTTAGGCAGCTGTTGAACAGATAGATATGGCAGATATTCTGACTCGGCCTTTAAATGGAAAACTTTATAATGACGCTAATCGCCACCTGTATTTCCCAGTCCCTGAACGTAATTACTATGGATCTGAAGAATGACCTGCAGAACCAAGTGAATGATGTTATTTCCCGTCTGAGTTCCAAACAGCTCTTTCAATCAGACTGGGACATTGCTGCTTTTGTCATCTTCTTCGTCTTCATAGGTAAGAAAATGTATACATTCAGTAGAGTTAACATCGTCTAAATCAGGGGTCTCCAATTCCAGTCTTGGAGAGCTACTCTCCATTAGGTTTTCCATCCTACCTGGCATCTGATGAGCCACACCTGTCCTTGATATTTACCTGAGAGCAGGTGTGGCTCATCAGTAGCCAGGTAGGATAGAAAACCTACTAGAGAGTAGCTCTGCAGGACCGGAGTTGGAGACCCCGGTCTAAGAGAAAATATGACACGGCTCATTTCATAAATAACTACAACTATAACCTGGAAACAAACAAACAAACGTTACAAACCCATATGATAGTAGACTGAGGGCAGTCAGTTTTAGCTTGTTGTATCTACAAAGGGCCGGTGTGTATGCAGGTTTGTGGGATAACCTTTAGGTCAGCTGTTGAAACCCAGGTGTGAGGACTCTTCAGCCAATCAGTCCTCTAATTAGTGATCTAATTTAGGGAGCGGCAGTGAAAACCCGCAAACACACCGGCCATTTCTGGGAATGACTGCCCGTCTCTGTACTACAGTATACTGACCAGATCCATAAAGGTACACAGCAGGTCAGGCGGGCATGTTAGGTTTTGAAGCAGAACTGGACTGGCCGTCATGCTGGGTATTTTTCCGGTAGGCGGATGTGAATGTAGGGCACCTCAAACAATCACCCCCCCCGTCGGCAAAATTTATCGCTTGGTAAAAGCGATGGGGGCCCCATGATCCATAGTTGATATTTAATCCCGGCCCCGGTGCTTGAAGGGTAAAGCAGGGCTTCCTGTATCCTGAAGGGGAGATTATATCATAAGTTGGTTCAGGAGTGACAGTAGGTGTGAGCTGATGCAAAAGATATCAGTGAAAAGCTTCCTGTAAAATATATTAAGGATCCAACTAATCAGCTGCGATGCTGAATCCCTGTTGTTTCTGTTCTGATTGTTTACTGTGTGATTAATCAGGGGCATATTGTGCCAGTAACCATATAACCTTATTATATTATCACGAAATTGCGAATGCAAACTTCTGCAACCGGTTTCTGCGGAATACGTGCCGCGCATTAATGAGCGCCATTTCCTGCGGATCGGCTCCCCCCCCCCCCGGCTTGTTTAGGGTGCCTCCGTGGATCACGCTAATGGGCCTCCCCTTTCAATTAAAGCCCCTCTCCTCTGATGTGATGTTCCACTGTTAATTAGAAGTCCAGTATGCGGCAAGCGACCGCCTTGGCGATTTTTATCGAGCGCAGCGACCTGAAAACCAACACCTCCTCCCCCCCCCCCACCCCCCACAGCGAACTTTACTCCCAAATGTGGAAGTAAGTACCTTTAAAAGCATATGCAAATCAGTGATCACCCCCCTCACCCCACCCTGGATCCACACTGTCAGAAATTAGAAATGAGAATAGTGTCCTGATTTGCAAAAGAACCGCAATCCCGCATCCATCTATCCTTCTTGTCTACAAGGTGTGGTCCTTCTGCTCGTAATCCTGGTCCTTCTTCGCTTTTGCTGCTGCTGCTGCTGCGACGCGATGGAAAAGGTACGACATTAAATCCAGTATTTAAAGTTCATGTGGTGCAGTTGCTACATTCTGCATAGTTTCTATTTTGTAAATACCTCTGTAATCTGAGCTCTCCATTGTTTATCGCCTCTGAGACGCCTCATGTGACTTTCCTATCGCTTCGTACATCAATAAAACACACGTGAGCTATTCTTGTAATTACTTTTTAATTTAATTTGAGAGGTATACGAGTTTAAGATTGTTTCCTCCTTTCGTTGACAGCCTCGCAGGCAAAAGGTGGGCATAGAGAACATGGCACTGGAGCCGTAGGCAGAGCCTGGGACCATCAGAAGACTGAATGCTATTTCTGCGGGGTGGGGGGGCGGGCAGGGGGATAGCAAATACCCTGCAGAAAATCAGCTTAACCAAAGCTTTGATTCTGGCCATTTCAATGAAGGCATACTACTCTGTCTATTAGAATATATACAGTTCTGTGCACATGTCACGGGCAGTCAGAGAAAATGTCTGGATGATCTTCATGTTGGTGTAAAACTATGATATTATGTCTGTTGGAGTGTCAGCTTAGCCATCTCAGCCCCCTCCTAAAGTCACCCCAGTATTTTCCATGCAATACAGCCATTTATCTTTTGACTCGACCACTGCTCATCATCTTTGGCTAATCAATACCACACACGCAATTAATTTGATTAATCGAGCTGGCAGTGAAATTTAACAAATCCGACGCAATGGCGGAGAGGTTTGGGAACCGAAGCGGTGTCCATCTAGCCATCCTGCAAGATATCGTAACTTTTTGGAGAACAGAAGAATTTTTTTTTATTGTGTTACTGTTAATTTCCATATATTCCAAGGTTGCTGTTTTTTTTTCCCCTGAGTAAATGCACTAAAAACCCAGACAAATGGCCTTAAAATGACTTGACTGCCTGAGCCGCCTTCATGGTACTGTAGAGGTGCCAAGAAGGAACCAGATCAGTTGGTTCTAATTAAAGTAGTATTGTAAATATGGAGACGATTCTACATGTAATCTTGTGTGGCTTTAACATTAGTGGAACCTCCTTTTACCAGGAATGTCAAACATCTGGACACTGACATTTAGGCATCAGATATATGCGGTATAGAATATCTTTCAATGCTTGTAAACGCCAGTTGAGGATAATCGGGCGAGGCTGTCATGCACTGGAGGATAAGGTGTCAGTGGGTGACGGATCCGGCAAGCTGCACTGTAACGCTGGCACTGGAATTTAAGGATGATTCATCAATTTGTGTGATCAGTCTTCAGGCCAAAAATGTGTGTAATGTCTGTAATTTCTTTTCTTTGTACTTATTTCAGTATCTTTGTATTTAAACAAAATGGTACAATCATGATGGTCATGGACTTATTTATAGCGTTTGACTAACATCCTTTTTGTATCTTCGCAGTAATGGTTTGGAGTAACTTTCATTTTCTTCTTGTCCGTTCTCATACACGTGGCCCCTATCCAAGAAATGTGCTCAGTATCAGTGGTGATAAACTGCATGAGGTACAGTACATGGGGAAAGGTGAGCCGGCCAGCCTTTTTGCATAAATCATGCAAGAGGGCGAGACGGCCACTGTAACAAGGAAAACGGGTGACTGCTGTTTTTCCCTCAGTGTTATTTATACGTGAGTAAGTATGGCACATACAGTATATCGCAGGCTGGGTAATTGAAATGAGACCAGCCACAGCTTTACAGAACATTGATCTTCCCGCATCGCAGATGGTCTGTGTGATAAAACGGACGGAGACTGCCATCCAGTGAAAACATCCAAAGGAGCAGGGCACTAGAACATTATTTGGCCATTATTCACAAGAGGACCAATTTCAGTTTCATTACCATATGAGTTTTTCAGCTTGTATTTTCAAGCACTGTTGTGTAGCGCCCAGTACTGGGGTGATTTTGGCCCTGGGGTGCTATTTGGAAACGAGTCTGCTCTCGGATTAGCCATACAGCAATAAAAAAATTATAAAATAAAAAAGATTAGCCATACAGGCACAACAGAGCTGATCTGTGGCAGCTGGGGGTGGGCTGGGATACAGCCCCTTTGAACAGGCTTTGTAGAGGAGAGTCTTAGATCGTATTAATTGCAGAGGATAACGGTGAGTGCGTTAAACCTGGCGGAGCGTGCAGTGGTGAGGGAAGCCCGTATCGCACTTAAAACTTTACAGATTTAAACTCATGCATGTCTATTCAGAGATTAGCGAATCGTTTCAGCGAAAAGAAAACAGATGTTAAGTGGACGCACTGAGACCTCCACACCACTGGAGGTGCTATAAATGGGCTGAAGCTTTTCTTCTTTTACGTGAAGCCACAGCTTTTTTTTCTCATGTTTCTCTGTCACTGTGTCATGACGAGTGAGAATTTCCCTGCCCAACACGCAAGAAAAAGCTGAGGACCACACAGAGTGGTCCGAGATTGTGTTTTAGAAAATTCACTTTATTATATATGCATTAGTTGATACGGTGCACAGTATATACTTAAATTTGAGAGGTTAGCGTAACTCCAGCTGTAGTTAAACTCACCGCTACAAGTTAGACAACATGCGTATCAGAAAGCAAAAATATTCAGTTCAATAAATAAATACAGCGACTATTACACATGTACACAAAACGCCACACTGATCGATTATTGGCGATTCAGTCACCCAAATGTCCCCTGCGCTGATATTTGGTCCCTCATTTTCGCATTTAATGTTTTTCCCCTCGGGCACTGTTAAACATCACGCACACACTCAGCAAAACGTGCATGTTACCACAAGGACCATCTCTGACTATCAGAAAGTCTGGGCAGCCAATATGAACTGTGGTCAGGGTATTTACACAACCAGACACTAATCCAAGAAGTATTACCATAACATGTGTTATTCATCAAAAAGTAGTGTTTGAATCATCTCTCAAACATTGCCAGAACTACCAATCCAATGCCTAGGAAAAAATAAAATTCCCCAGACAAGACCAGACTGAACAACACCCACCATGCAAGTGAATATGTACAGGGTGCTAAAACTAACAAAAATACACCTTTTTAAAACCCGGTAGCCTTCAGGAGTCTTGAAAACACTGGTCCTGTCAAAAACCAGCGGCTGCAGAAAACTGAGCTGGAACCGGAACAGTGTGGGCCAACGCAGGACGGTGCTGTGAGCGAGATCCGCCGGGATATCCAGGAGCCCGGAACCCTGTGCCCTCCTTCAACCTCTGGCTGGACGCCGAGGCGGCTAGAATGGTCTGTAGTTCCAGTAGCTGGAGAAGACGGAAATCTGAGAGCACCACAGGATGAGGGAAGGAGGTCCACTTGCTACAGGCAGACTGCAGTTTCATGGTTTAAGGGTACTTGCTGAATCTGAAGCGCAGCGATTAAGCGTTTATTTACAATTGGCGGGAGAAGAAGAAGAAAAAAAAAAAAAGCGTTGCACAAACCTGCGCGTTTTACACGTACACAGGTCATTTTAAGTCGCAGATATTTTTAAATATGCAGCAAAGTCCAGATTTGAATTTGGAATATTTTTCCCCATCTGTGTGATTTTTGAACGAACAGCCCACGGGTAACAAGTGTGCTAGCGAAAGGCAGCCATGCTCAAAAGCTTCAGAAAGGGAGAGAGAGAGGGACAAAGCTGTCGATCAAAGGGTTAGGCCACACCCACCTTGTCTTTCAGCTGCTGGCAGAGCTGCAGGGAGATGGTGAGGAAGACCAGGGTGTCGTTCAGCCAGGGGACGACGCACTCCACCGTGTGCACGTGGCTGACCTCAAACTTAGTGTTGCCGAT
>JAABNX020000052.1:5701496-5712915 GCA_015163995.2 Mormyrus lacerda | reverse complement strand
CCCCCCCCCCCCCCCCCCCCCCCCCCCCCCCCCCCCCTACCGTGAGACTGAAGCTTGAAAGGAACTAGAGATATTATGTATAAAAATGTTATTGACCAAGCACCCTCACCAAAAGCCTCAAGGTTAAAGGTTAGGCAAAAGCAAGTCACCCTGAGAGGTAGAAATCGACACTGGAAGTGGTTCCCCGCGTTGATAGGGGAAGCGGGGGGGGGAAATGATGCTTTTGTGTCTACAAAGTTTCTCTTTCTCACACTCACACACACACACAGATCACTGCTTATAAAGCAATGATTAACTGAATTAAAACCTACACTGCTCTCCCATTTGAATCCTGTCACTGTTCCAGCGCCCAGCCGAACAGAGGACGGTTCAGGGTCAGAATCAGTTAAATCCTTAAGGGAGAAGGAAAAAAAAAAGGACCTTGTAATCACTGACAAAGTCTTTGTGTCACGTACCTACATACTTGTCCAGCAAGTAGCACATAATTAACACCAGCAAACAGCAAGCAAAAGGCATTCAAATGGTCAAAGTGGCAACACAGAACAGGCAGTCTACACCAACAAATGCTTGACTGCAACTTGATTCTGACACCACTGGTGAACAAATGGCACGCGACACTATTTTACGAACCTTCGGCGAGGGATTTTAGGAGGGCTCCGGCCGCGAAGCGCTAGCAGCGGGACCCGAGGACACTATTCAATCACAAACCTTGTCTTTCTGTAAGCAGACCCCCCTGTGTGAATTTAGGTCATCTTCGTCTTCGTCTATGATCAATTTCACGGGCCTGCCGGGATTTTTCCTGCCCTTTACGTCAGCCGTTATCAATTTCTTTTCTTCGGAGCTGTTGGAGCTGTGCGACGCCTAAGCAGAATATTAGGAAATCAGAGCAAATGCAGTGAATGTACAGGGACTACACCGGTAGGTCGTATGAACCAGTCGGACACAGTTAGAACACTGAAGAACATTCCAGCAAGATGACCACCATACCTGATCCTTGCCCTTGGCTTTCTTCAGGAACTCCTCGACTGCGTCCACAGCCTGCTGGAACCTCTTCCCTTTGTTTATCTTGATCATCTCCTCCTTGTGGGGGTGGTAAGGTTTCAGCTGTTCCACCTTTATCCACGCGCTTGAAAAAACACAGGGGCGTCAGGGGGGGGGCACGCACACGCCAGGACACGGACGCCGAAGCAAGGCGACTCATTACGATACTCACTGATCTTCAGTACCAAAGAACTTCACAAAGAAACATTTCTTGCCTCGTGGCTTCTTCAGATCCTTAGGAGGACTTACGATCTGCAAGGAAGCGCGGCTGTTAGTCTGACCCCACGTACAGGCATGGTGAATACGGGGTCCACGTTGGTATTAACTAGTCCACGCAGTTATAAGTTTAAACACTTACCTTACCAGGCCAGGGTGGATACCGTCCCAGCTTTCCCCTAAAAAAGGGAGGTTAGGTAGTTAACATGTAATCAAACGGCTCAATATCCAGAAAACCAACCCCCACCATTCAGTGATACTAGTAAACTAGGACTGGTCTTGCTAACAAAGTACCATACCTGAACGCTACTGCCTCGTTTACTTTAAGCTTTAACCAGAAAAAAACATTATTTTGTAGACCTTTACTTAACCCCCGACCCCTTCGCAGGCTGGTTACCGATATTGTCTAATTTATCTGACTATCTAGCCTCCTCAATGCGCGAGGCCCCGTGTAAAATCAGCGTTTTCACTCCACTATCACCTTGTCACTAATAAGTTATTTTCATTTAGCGACATATAGCCGGTTTAACCCATGAAGTGACTGGATTTATTACGAGCAGATGTACATTTCCAGCCCACGAAAGTGAACGCAGTCGGGCGGCGCGTCCTGGTCTCCGAGACGCCGTAGCGGATTAGCACGCTAAGCTAAGTGCCTATAACCAGCTTCCGAAGCTGCCGAGGCCGGTAACCGGAGCAGCACGGGGATAAGCACCTCGGCCGGGTCGGGTGCTAGGCAGCTAAGCGACCAACGGGCCGTCAGGTCCGCTCCTCCGTGAGGGAGCTTACCGGCCAGCCTGCACGGCTATACGCGCTCCTACCAGCCATTAAAGCGGCGCTCGTCACCACAAAGCCCCAGGTCTGCGGAGCAAGCGAGGGAAAACGCTGCCGCGACCGCGCAGGGGAGTCGATCCAGACGCCGGATCGACTCCGCAACAGCCGGCTGATCTAGGGTTGGGGGGATCGGAAGCCATATCTCACCAAACCAGATCTCCGATCCTCAGATGTGCAGTCGCCATCTTAGGTCTTCGCTGAATCGGCGCACAGGATCCCGGGAAAGGAGAACACACCCACTCGGAAGGCGCCCGGGGAGCCGCTGGGCTGGAGCTGCTGGTCGGGCGTGAGAGTCCCGGCGCCTCCTGATAAACAGCGGCCTCCCCTCCCCTAAACGATCAGGGCACCCAGAAAGGACACCTCCGAATTACCCCACGCCGCGGAAACACATACGAGTTGCAATACACAAACCGACGCATTTTTTATCTTTGATAATCAAATATAATTTGCATATCGATTAAAAAAAACGTTTTTCTTTTTCCAAGACGAAAAATTGAGTTTTGTTTGTTTTTCATGCACTTTTAAGTACGCGGAGACACACTGGGACACTTCCAAAGGCGCGTCATGCCAACACTTCCGGCAAACCCAAGTAAAAATGTCCTCATCGACACCTCGGGGAATAGTTCTCCCTATCATCGTATCATATTTTATTATAAAGAAAATGTTTACAAGCTCGTTTACCTTAGAAGAGTGGTCAGGTTCGGGTTCAGTACGAGTTTGTACGCGTATTGACTGTCATAGACTCAATACTGCCATCTAGGTACCTTTCTGGATAACAGTAGTTAAAGGAGGTTCACCATTAGCAATGATTAAATATAATATTTTGTAATTTATTCTGCTTAATTGGGTATCACTGTGGACTCACACTTACGTGGTCTGAATCTTGCTCTAGGTTCTCTGGTTTCCTCCATAGTAGTGTGTGCGTGCGCGTGTGGGGGCCAGATGTCCCCTCGATGTGATATAAAAGTCTGTTATTTTTACTTTACGTCGTGGGGACGATTTTTATTAAAAAATAAATAAAAAAAAATCTGTGACTGCAATCGAAAAACTTTAAAATGCCTAAAGATTTGTGTTTTGTTTGGTTACTTATAGTTGAGATTAGGGCTGGGTAGGGTTTAAGATTTTCATTGTTGGGATTATGGTTTTGCCATACAAATGAATAGATGGTTCCCACAAAGATATGACTACAGGTCTCTGTGTTGTGGGGGCGATTCATCCTCTTCATTGATGTTGAATAACCTTAGCATTTTTTTGAGTGATATGTGTGTTTGCCCTAATTGAGACCTAGTTCTTGGTTTGGGGTATATACACTGATTCCCAGGATTATATATATATATAACATAATCCTGCTGAGAAGTTAGTACAGTACAATCACTGAGCATTTTATTAGGAACACTAACTATACCCATTTGTTCTCAAAACAGCCTCAATTCCTCATGGCATGGATTCCACGAGAAGTTGGAGACATTCCTCTGAGACTCTGGTCCATGCTGACACGGTTGCATCATACATTTTCTGCAGACATCATGCAGCCGCACATCCATGCGAATCTCTTGTTCTACCACATCCCGTGGGTGATGTACTTGATCCAGATACGGTGACCTGGTGGCCACTGAAGAACGAAAAACTCATTACCACGTTCGTGAAACCAGCTTGAGATGCCTTTTGCTTTGTGACTTGGTGCATTATCATGCTAGGAGTAGCCAGTAGAAGTTGGGTAAATTGACTGTGGAGCAATGCACATATGCACACAGGCTGCGGCATTCAAGTGATTGATTAGTATTAATGATTAGTATTAATGGGCCCAATGTGTGCCAGGAAAACATGATGACCTTACCGTAAGTGCACCTCGGCAAAAAGTGAAATTCATCAGTCCGGGCTGTTTTTCCAGTCTTCATCTGTCCAGTCTTGGTGAGCCTGTGCCCACTGTAGCCTCAGCTTTCTGTTTTTGGCTGACAGGAGAGGAGCCCAAATGGTCTTCTGCTGTTGTAGCCCATCCGCCTCAAGGTCTGACGTGTTGCTCATTCCCGGATGCTTTTCTGCTCACCACGGTTGTACAGACGGTCATCTGAGCTACGTCAGCTCAAACCAGTCTGGCCATTCTCCTCTGACCTCTCGCGTCAACATGGCGCTTCTGTCCGCTCACTAGATATTTATTCATTTTTTTGTACCATTCTGAGTAAACTCCAGAGACTGTGCGTGAAAATCCCAGTAGATCAACAGTTACAGAAATATTCAACCCAGCCTGTCTGACTCAATCATTCCACGGTCAGAAATCACTGAGATCACATTGTTCCCCCATTCTGGTGTTTGATGTGAATATTATTTTAAGCTCCTGAGCTGTATCTGCCACACAATAAGCTGATTAGTTAATTGCATGAATAAGAAGGTGTTGCTAATGAAGTGTTCAGTGAGTGTATATTCAAGTCCCACATCTGCTGTGTGTTTGCTTGCATGTTTTCCTTGTGTTATGTTGCTTTTGGGTTAACCTGTGTCTCTAAATTACCCATAATGCCTGAGCGTGACTGTGACTGTTATGTGCCCTGCGATATACTGATATTTTATCTATGGTGCTGCATAGCCTGTGCCCTGCAACCAAGATAAATTACAAGAAGGAGGTATTTATGGATAATGCTTGCTATATACAGTTTTATTAATCTGTAAAAAGTGTTTCAAATCAGAATTAAAAGCAAAAACAGGACATTTTTCCCCCAAATGACTAGTTTATTATTCTCATATGCAAAATATACTTCATAATGATATATCTGTTAATCCATCAGGTTTATAAATCGTGCCATGCATATAATTAATATTCATCCATGAAGTTAATACATCAATATAGTACAGGTATCAAAGACTGGTTGCGCAGAGTTTCCCAATGAAAAGGCACAGAAGAGACAAGTAGGAACCAAATATCAGCTTTACTTGTTAGCAAAGCAAAAAAATAAAAATAAAACTGCCCAGTCCATTATGTTTAGTTTTGAGAGTATATCTCAATTATCACATTAACAGGCCTTAACTGTATTTTGAATATTCATAATTTATGTCCTTAATTTAACCCAGAAGAGTTACAACCCTAGTATAACAAGACATGAGAAGAGACACCCTTTATGTATATATGATTTTTTTTTCACTACTCATCTGTCAGCTCTTGCAATACAAAATGGTATAATCCATATGTCGAGATACTCTTAAAGGGACAGAACGTTCTTTCCTGTGTTGTTTACTTGTTTTTGCCTGCAACCATTAATCCAAACTCTTGGATAGTGATTTCTTTGTCATGGTACTGCTGTAGCTGTTTGCTAGTGATGTTGCCCGACTTCAGGGCGTCGTCAACGGAGAACTTCTTCCCCGACTTTCTGTCGTGCAGTACCATGGACTCACCCTTTGGACCCTTGACAGAAATCTCCTCCCAATCACACTCCTGGCTCTGAAGGTTCACAAACATCTTCCACTCAATGAGGCCAGCACGATAGGCTTCTTCTGGCTTCATTTCTTTGCCTGTGTCTGGGTCGATGATGACTATAGAGCGTCTAAGGTGACTCTCCCTCTGTTCTCTCTTGACTGACATAGAAGAAAGATTCTTCTGGAGATTTTCAATTTCTCTGTCTTTTTCTCTGGTGATGCTCTTCAGGTCTGCCAGCTCCTTCTGAAGTGAGGTTATCCTCAGCTCAAGGTTCCTCCCACTCTCTAATGGAGCAGACTCTGTAATTTGCTTAGTCTCCTTGACTGTGATCTGGATTTCTGAATGCATCCTTCTGATTTCATTCTGCAGTCGCTGGTTCTCCTGCTGCAGCCTGGCACTTTCATCCCGGATGTATTCTAGTTCCTTGGAGGATTTGGTGTTAGTGAACTCCATGTCAGATAATTTGGATTTAATATCAAGGAGCTGCTGGTCCAAATCACGCCGCCTCTTTGTTTCATCGTCTAGAGTCTTGCGGAGCCTCTCGATCTCTATTTCGGCCTCAGGATCTCTCTCGACCTGGACCTTTTCTGTGCGGACCACTTGTTCTTTGACTTCGGTTTTCTCCAAGGTTATCTGTTTTTGTTGCAAGACCTCAAGCTCCTTCTCAAGCAGCATACGTTTGTGTTTCTCCTCCTCTAACTGTAAACTGAGGATGGAATGCTCCTTTTCCTGTTGGGGATCTTGTTGAAGCACCACCTTCTGCTTCACTGTTACCTTCTCTCTCGTCTCCTTGTCTCTAAGTTCCAGCTCATTGAGGCGGACCTTCAGCCTCTGGATCTCAAGCTCCGCCTCCCTCCGAACTCTTCGCTCACGCTCCAGCTCTTCCAGCTGAGCCTCTAGGTCAGACTTTTGATACTGGAGTTTTGTGAGCTCATCCTTAAGGTTGCTCTTCAGCTTCTGTTCATTCAGGATGTTTTGACTGAATGATTGACATTCAGCCTTCAGGTGTAGGTCTTCCTCCACTTTCACAACTTCCTGCTGGACGTATTTTTCCCTGACTTGGGAAAGATCTATCTTTTTAAGTCGGATCTTTTCTTCATTGCTGGCTCGCTCACTTTCCAATTCCAAACGCTTTTTCTGCTCCTCTGCAAGTTTCTTCCTGAGGGTCTCCATCTCTTCTTTGGTTTTGGGATCCTCGCGATACTGAAGAACCTCATTCATGACCTCCTTCACTTGCACCTTCGGCTTGGTGTCCCTCCACATCTGAATTTCATCCTTCAGCTGTCGGATTTCCAGTTCACTCTTTTCGATTTGGTGGGTTCTATCTACAATGGTATTCCTGAGTCTTTCCAGCTCCCTTTCAGTCTCTGGGTCTGTTTTGTATTTAATGACCTCTTTAATGATTTCCTGATATTCTATTTGCGGCCCTCTGTTTTGCAGCATAGCTACTTCATCCTGAAGACGCTTAAGCTGCAGTTCTGCATCTTTGTAACGTCTCTGTTGCTCGATCAGTTCGAGACGCAGATTAGCCACCTCGTTCTCAGCCTTCGGATCAGGCCGAACAATCTCCCGCATTTTCTCCTGTACAATCACCTTCGACTTCTCTTCCTCCAAGCTTGTGATCTTCCTCTGAATATCTGCCTTCTCTCTCTGCGAGGACCTGTTTTTCGCCTTTTCATCTTCATACTGTCGCCTTAGATTTTCAACCTCCCTTTCAAATGTGATGTCCTTTTCCACCTTCAGAACTTCTTTGATGGAGATCTTTTCCTCAGCCATAGACTTCTCTTTCTCCAGCCGCCTCAGCCTCTCTTGCAGGAAGCAAAGTTCATCTTCCAGGTGCTTTCGGCTCTCGATTTCCTTTTGCTTCCTCTCTAGAATCAACCGATACTCCGCCTCAAGCTGCGGGTCGTTTTGCACCTTGATTACCTCCTCCTCCTTGATCACCTCCTGCTCTTTGGACTTCTGCTGTGCCAGCAGAGTGACTTCTTTCTGAATGTGTGTTATCTCACTTTCCTTGACTATCTTTTTCCTTCTGAGGTCATCTAGTTCGTCCCTCAGCTTCCGGACCTCCTCTTCCTGTGCCTTGTCCTTCTCGATGCGGAGAACCTCTTTTACGACATACTGTTGTGCATCTTCACTTTTCTCTCTCTCTACCCCACGCAGCTTCAGTCGAAGAATGTCTAGCTCACTCTCCAGGGTCCTGGTTGTCCTTTGCTCATCATAAAGCTTCTGCTGGACTTTATGCACTTCTTCATTCAACTGTGGATCAGGGACCTTTTTAATCACTTCCGTCTTGACGATTGTGTCTTGGGGCTTTTGGCCCTCCAGCACATAAATGTCTGTTTGCATGACCTGGATCTCCCTTTCAAGTTGCTCCCGTCTGTGAATCTCCTCCTCCAGCTGTTTCTTGATCCTCCAAGGTTCCTCTCCTGGGACAGATCTCACATTCTGGACATTCTGCTGTACCATGCAGATTTCCGGTTGCTGTAACATAGCATCGAGCAAGGTGCCCTTTTAGCATCGTGACAGAGCTGCAATTTGTCATTAGAGAGATGTAATTGCGCAAATGAATTTACCTGGTTCATAAGACCTTGCGCATATTCAAGGTTCTGGAGTCTTTGCTTGTTCACAGCATTTACCTCAGCAAATTTTGCTTCAATAGCAGATTCCTGTTTAAAAAAAAAACAAAATCCCACAATGTTGAATTTAAATGTGTGTGTGTGTGTACAAGCTATGATAATGATGCTTATATTGTGATAAAAAGCTGAACGATGAATTAATATACTTCATAAAATGACGTCTGAGTCAGACTATTTTCAATTGATTGGTGTGAAATGCATCGAATGTTCCACAAACCTCATGCTTTACTTTCAAGGCAGGTGACTCAAGTCTGCTCCTTTTATATGTCTGAGGGACTAAGCCATCTTCAAGGTCAAGAATAGACTTAAATTTCTCAGTTTCAGTTTCATAGTCCTAAAAGTCAAAGTCAATTCCATTAGTATCAGCACTTTCTCATACACGAAAGTCACTCAAACGCTTTACAGAAGAGGAGAAAACAAATGAAGTGTTCGAAATAAAAAATGGACATTAGTGAAAGGAGGTGGTTGAAAACGATTTAATGTCATCACCTTAATGGCTTGCTGGTACTGCTGTGCATTTCTTGAGATGTTGTTTAGGTCAGATTCTTTCCTCGCAATATCAGACAGCAGGTTCTGCGAAATGACACATGTGAAGTTATACCTACACAGGAGAGATAGATCTGCTTCGTAGCCATAAGAACACGCTTCTGCTAAAGTGCTCACTCTTTGGTTTTTCAGTTTTGCCTCCACTTGCTTGACGTCGTCGGTCTCCCTCGGCTCGTAGTTCGGCACTCGTGAGAGCCAGCTGTTGAGGTTATCATATTCCGTGCGGTAATTTCCATAAGAAGTCTTAGCTCTCTGCAGGCTCTGAGACCTACAAACAAGTAAATTGCATAATGAGTTAGGTTGCTGCTGCATATATTCACACATCAATCCATCCACCCACCAGTCCATCCATCCATCTGCCTATTCACCCATCCATGTATCCATCCTTTCATCCATCCATCTATCCATCCACCCACCCATCCATCCATCCATCTTCCATATGACCTGTCACTAACTCTTCTTGGGTTAGAGCTGCATATCTATTAAACATTTCCAGTGTCCTGTCACCTGGCATCGATCTGTTGGCTCAGGTTGTCGTAGCGCTTGCTGAGCTTGTTGACCTCGCTCTCCTGCCTCTCGATATCCGGCGAATGCTCCTGCACTGTGCTGGCCATGTCCACACAGCTGGCCTTGGCCGCCCTCAGGTTCTGCTCTGCCTCGGAGATCATGGCTTTCTTCGCCTTCAGCTCAGAAGACATGGCCTGCGAAGGCATTAGGATAATGGTGAGCGGAAGCAGAAGGGCACAGTTGTACAGACTCTTCCATGATGGAGGTCACGCTTACAAAGAGATCTTGCTGGGTCCTTTCCAGGGAGCTGGGATCCGATGGGGCCACTTCCTCCCTGGCCAGTTTGTTCTCATAACTGGCCAGGAGGGTCTTTCCATTCTGCAGAGAGTTCTCCAGCTGGTTGGATTTCTGAAGTCTTCAATGATTTAAAAAAAAAAAAAAAATGGAAGATCTTAGCGCCAGTATTTGCATAACTTAGATATCTGACACACTAAAAAACATACATACCTGTCATCTGAGAGCCTCAGCAACAAGTTGACCTTGTCATTCTTATTCTTCGCCTCATCGATTTTGGTGTAGAGCTGTGGGGCACTGTTGCATTTGGGGTTGGAGGATAGGAACACCTCGGCCTCACGGACTTTTGAGGATTTCTCAGGCTCAATGTTTCGAACGGCAGCCTTAATGTCCTGCAAAGCAAATATGGCATGTAACTGACCCACTGGAGTACATTTTATACATTCTAACACTGGAATGTTACATGGACAAAAGTTGGATGTTTATATACAGAATAAAAGACTGAGCAACAATCATAGAAATGAACTGATGTTCATGACATGTTCAGAATCAATACAAATGCACTGGCTACTCTGGATTTATGGTGCATAATTGCTCATAGAACTTTTGCTTACACAAAATGCTCTGAGGGCAGAATAAAAAATGAGTGATTCAGAGAGCTAACAAATCAGATGTCTTGGTCCCACCTCCTCTAGTTGCTTGTACCAATCTCCTCTAGAATTTGATTGGTTATCTCTTTGAACCAATCATTTTTCGTTCTACCCTCAGAACATATTTGTGTAAGTAAAACTCCCACAAGTTGTAAGCTTTCTATATCGCCTCCTAGTGGCAGACACTGGTAGGTTGTCATCTTTCAGTGAAAGCTGTTTTTGTTTGTCGCTTTTTAAATGGAGGACAAAGCAACTGCCTTGGAGGGACTCTGATTACTGTTGAAAGGCAGCTAAATGTGGATGTGAATGAGGAAGTAAATATTAATGCCACTTACTGAATAATGAATTAGAGTGTGGGGCTGGGGAGGGGGAATTTACCTTCAGATCTTGTAGTCGATCTGCACTGTCCTGTAACGGGCGGTTTTGCTCCAGTGGGGGCCGGACACGAGAGTAAAGGGCCTTCTCCTGTTTGTCCAGGTCATTAACCACTTTATCCAGATTGGCCATCAACTGGCGACACTGTTGTTCCTGTTTATCTGAAATGATCGATGGTGCAGCGGGTCACAATCAATGTTTTGGCACTGAAGTTTAACATCCTCCACAAGCCTTTGATCAGACTTTAAGAGACGGCTTAAATTGGCAAGCAGTTTCACTGCCGTGTCAACTCCACACCTCTACCAACTGGCCTCCACCTCTGTTTGCTGTTTGCTGTGGTAACTCCCATCAAAAGATGTCTTTATAAACAAGTACTCTGGCTCTGCGGCAAGCAAGGCCACATAGACAACAATCCTATTTGCTGAACTTGAGCTTTCATCTTTATTATAATAACACTTTACTCGTGGGGGCAAAAGTAACTTAGTAACTCAGTTACTACTCAAGTACAAAACATGAACAAATATAGTAGCTGCATGAAATACATAAACCGTTATGATTGATTAATGATGAACGGATATAGGATCAGTACATAACTAACTTAGTTTCTGGTTAATTGATACATTAAGTTAGAGTATACCAATATATTTGTGCCCTCTTACAGTAAATAAAGTGTCATCTTTATTTATTTTCAGTTATTTGGCAGATGCTTTAGTCCAGAGCAAGAAAAGTGAGGATTGGAGATCAGGGTCAGCCAAAGGAGCAGCAGTGACATCACTCTGCCAACCGGGGGATTTCAGCCAGCAGTGTACTGGTCACGGTCAGAGCCACATTCCCCTTTATTTATCTGTGTGTCTGTGTATCATTCCTTAGGAAGTACAGGTTGTGTGCAGAGCATTTTAGGACATACCAGTGCC
>JAABNX020000052.1:5679734-5690048 GCA_015163995.2 Mormyrus lacerda | reverse complement strand
CCCCCTGCCCCATTTCTAACCCCCCCTACTGTACAGGCTTGGGCAGTGTATTATCCAATTTTTCGAGACCGTGATACAGTCCAAGCATTTTACTGCGGTATTCCGCCTGTTGATGTTTTCCCACGATTTTCGCAAACTGTATTTGCTAGATCAAGTGTCTCCAGCCCACCTTTTCGTTCCTTTGCTACTGCAAAAATCTTAATCTCTGAAATGTTTTATGAGATGGAAATAAGGCCAAATCCAGGACCGCAAGACCTAAATACTTTTTGGTCACCCTTCCTTTGGTTGTCACTAAGAAACTTAAAGCTTAAAATTGTGTACCGTTTGTCTCAAAAATTGGAAAAGTCCCGATCCTCAGCCATGTCAAATTTGAAAAAGATCACACTAACCAATCTAATCTAACGATCACACTAACCAATTTAATCTAACGATCACACTAATGAGATAATGTCTGAAGCGGCAGTGGACCAGTCCAAATGCAGTATGTGATTCCACATTCGGGTAATACAGTAACACTAGCCAACAAAAAACTATTAGTATTTTTAAGGTTACATAATATTTCTGCTCTACATGCAAACTTAATGAAGAATGGAATTCTGTGTTCATTCCACAGGGTGTGTGGAATTTCATATGTGTGGAGTTGTGTCTTTATCCGTATTATGTATGGAATTTCACACTGCTACAATGGGCCATGATTGACAGAGCACTAGGCACATACAGGTCAATAGGAAACTTTATTGTGAAATGCACTAAACACTCAAAACTAAAGAGACCATGAGGGGTCTAAGCAAAGGTAAACAGGCAACACTGGAACAATCTAGAACTTCAACCAGAAACAGAGGAACACAGATCCAGGATTCAGACTTAGGACAGGGATTAACACAGGCAGGCATCTGACAAAGAGCACAGGCCAACACAGGCAAACATCTACAATAGTCAAGCAGGGAACAGAGAACAGGCAAGAATTTGTATGCAACAAGTAACAGGCCAAGAGAAGGAACAGATATGAATCATTAAGAGTTAACTAAACAGTAGGAACTAAGAGTTACAAGGAACTGGGGAGGGTCATTAACAATCATGGCGCAATATAGACTCGAAAATCGGGAGATACAAGGATTACCGGACACAGGCGGGGAAAACCAGCAACAATAACAGAAAAACAAGAACCAATACTGCAGTATAAACACAGGGAACATGATAAACTGACAACAACAGTTCAGGGCACAAATACCAAAATGTCCACAGATGTCAAAATTGTAGCAGTTTGGATATGGCTAATTAGCTGCACACTCAGCCCGTTCAGCCAGATGGCGACCCAGGGAACAGGCAGTAGAATGGGGACTGTGAGTGGGGGTAAATCGAGGGGAACACAGGGTACAGAACGGGATGGCTAGCGACACCCGCTGGTCAAATAGGGAACTTGGGTAAATTTTAGACAGAATGGGACAAGACAGGGACCGATCCTGGCACATACATGTTGAGTTCTGTGTGCGTCAGTATTATATATTCTGTGTCCATCCAACTTTCAGCCACTTTTCCTGGTCAGGATCACAGGGGGTTTGGAGCTTATGCCAAGCTGGAAAGGGCGTGAAGCTGGGGTCCACACTGGACGGGCTTTCAGTCTATCACAGGGCACACATACGCACACTCAAACATCATGCGCCATTTACAAATAGCTTTTAACCTAACTGCATTCCTTTGGAATGTGGGAGGGAACTGGAGTACCGACAAATGCAGAGTCTGAGCTGCCAAACCCGGAGGTACGAGGGTGACAGTGCAGCTCTCGGAGTCACCATGGCAACCCTGTGCGGAGTCCTGAGGCATCTTAAATATTAAATGGATTGACCATCCATCCGCCGATCCGTGTTCTGTATTCACTTGTTCTGAGCAGGGTCACAGGGGTCTGGAGCATATCCCTGAAGCTACGGACGCGAAGCAGGGTATCACCCATAGGCACAAACCTATTGCAGGTGTTCCAAAATTGTATTCATATGTTTGTATTTTTATTTAGTCCCTGGCCTTGTTTCTGTATATTCACTTTCCATAAACACACCCAGTATGTGGGGATAGTGAACCTGGAGCCCTTCCCAGAAAGCGAAGGGCATAAGGGCGGCAAACAGGCCGAATGCTGCTGCATCGCAGGACACACACTCACACCGCTCCACATAACTGCATGACTTTGTACTGTGAGGGAAAACTGTAGCACCCAAGAGCCAGAGAAGGGGGGGTGCGGCAGATAATATGCGGATGGGATTCGAACCCGCGACCCTGGAGATATGGGATTACAGTGCTAAGTGCTACTTGTTAGTTTTATTTGACTCTTCAATGAAGGATATTTGCTAATAAATATCAAGGTGGGTGTGTATTAATGACCTAGATTAAGGTTATTATAACGAAGGACGCAGACACCTGTGTGAATATGTGCAGTGTGGCTGTGTGCAGAACATCTCTGTGTCAGGGCCTCCTGTGTGACTCTGTAAGCTCAGCCACCGCGGGCTCTGCCCCTCATTCAGAGCCGCATGCCTTTCCTTCAGCAGAGGATGACCCACACATTCACACGCGTGACGCACTAATAAGTCTGCAGAAAATCAGGACCGGCTGGAAAGAGTATTTAGGGGAGACGCGCTCACAGCTCCAAATGTCTGAGGTCTGCTTCTTCTGACAAACCGTCATTCTGACAAACCTCGTTAATCGGACACAGTGGGGTCTCTTACGCAGGCTGCCTGGAGCTCATTTAACCTGACGAATGCCTTGAGCTACCTTGAAGTTAAAGGGAGGCAATATGTGTTAATGTTTTGTGACCTGATAGAGCATAATTATCTCCATCTCTATTTACCCATGTTGCACTTGAACTGCTGTTATTTTTGGAAAAGTTATGTGATATTTGATACCACTCATTCCTCTACTTCAAGATCATCGAGTCTCTTAATCTCCATCCACCTTCTTTCAATGGATTTTATCAGATTTAAGAGTTTTTTTGTTTTTTTTAAAGCAAGGTGTGACCCTGTCTCTTACACACAAAAGTCATGACTAGAATGTGAAAAATGAATCAACTCACAACAAGCAGAGCTGCATTTTTGCAAAAAGCCCAGCTAGGGTGATTTCACGGCCCCCCAACAATGTCAACTTGTGAATAGTCTGTAATCCTGCTTGACACATCAGAACAAACTGGCGTCTTTTCTTTTTCTTTAGCAGCCTAATTCCAAAGAGATACTCAGAGGACAAAGTCCCTCCTGATTGATGAAATATGCGGCCATATTAACTCTGCCCGCTGATCTCTGTAATGGCTGGAAGGATTCTATTTACGACGCTCATCTCCTACAGTGATTAATGTGTGGATATCACGTGTGAGCCTGTCTGCAGAGGAGGTGTGCACCTTTACAGACTTACATTGACATTCGCCCTATAATAGCGACGTCGTAATGGTAACTCAGCCGGTCTAGGAGATCAGGGTCGCGTCTTTTTGCGTACACTCCTCACGCTGCTATGCCAGGCGCACGTTCCTGTGGCGGGTGTGTCTGGCCACCTCTGACACATCTCCCCTGCTTGTGTCATCTTCTTTGTTGACTCGGGCGGCACCTCCTGCATGTTCTCTCGGGGCAGAGCTGAGCGTACAGCCCCGTTGGCCGGGGTCCAACGTGTCCCGCTTCGGGGCGTGCTTACAGAGGTGAGCGTGCCGCACCGAAGCTCCTCCACGCCGGTGGGACATGCGCCGGGGCTGCGTCGCCGCGAGCATTCGAGCTCGGCGGCGGGAGCTCGAAGGTCGGAACGCGTCTACCGGAGCGGCGATTCTGGCCCGGAGCAGGAAAGGCCTTTGTTTACTAGCTGTTTGCCTGCATTCTCAGGGACTGGGCACCACAGATTCCAGTCACACGGGTGAGGCTGGCTCTGAAAGACAGGAGTGTCACACGGCTAAGCCACAAACACGAGGGCTTTGCGTTCCTCCCAGTGTCGAGGCGTGAATGACAGAGAGATGCTTGCAGACGAGCCGGCAGCTTCACCAGCGCTGCAGAGACTTCCTGGAGGCTCCTTAAATCAAACAGTGTCACAATTTAACTTCCCATCATGCCCAATCCCTGGGTAAACAGAGGCGACACCCGTGATCTGCTTTAGCTGCAATCCTAACCCTCCTCAGGCATCTCTGTCAGGTCGTCCAGATCAAATGAACGTGCTTCATGTACAAAGTGCTGTAATTCAGTGTACAGTCATGTCATCTTCATGTTATAATGACCTTATTGTCCTTGTGTGACATTAGGGTGTAACATAGAGAGTGAGGAAGAAGAAGAAAAAACCTGGCTTGTGTCAGTATTTGATTTGTGTTGCTTACCTTCTGTTCTACATTTTACATTACTATTCTCACCTGGTTAGTCTTGCAGCAAAATATCTGTCTTTTTATACCTGTCTAAATGTCTGTTCGTGTGTTTCCGAGGCTTTTCCGAGCTTGCGGCAAACCTCTCGCTGCTCTGTGACGCCCATCGTCTTAAGGCAAAGATTGGTGTACGCTCAGCTCCACAGAAACCTCGACTCGGAGCTCAGATGGCGGAAACCTCAAAAACACAAGCGAGTGTTCCTGAGGTTTTCGGGGCAAGTGAACTCGTCCTGTTACAGGAGCTGTCATATTGTGATAATGTGTGTAGCTCCGCCCCGCCCCACCCCATCCACAAGACGCCAGAACATCTTGTAAGGAAATGTGGGTAGTGAATCGGCAGTCAGCATGTTCTGATTTATCTTTCGCTGCTGTTAATGACCGTCAGGAAAGCCTCCTTCCTTCTGGGTCATCGGTGCCGTCTCACTCTCTCGTCGGCCGTGACACCTGCAGCTAAAGGACACACCCAGGTGAGTTATGGGACAGGAACGGAAACTTGCTCCGCTGGATTCCCCCCCCACACACACACACACACAAACACGAGGACGGCGAGCTAGCAGAGAAACTGCCCTCTGCTCTTTGCTTTCAGTTACACATTCCAGAGGCAGGCCAGGGAGGGAGGTCGGACTTGGCCCGCGATGTGTCGCAAGACCCACCAAGACACGGCAAGGCTCTCACTGCCGCACCGTCCCTGCTGTCATCAGTCAAGGAAACTCTGCAAGGACCAGATTAAAGGGCAACTGGGCAAAAAACAGGGCTTTAGCTATAAGACAGAAGGCATAAGACATAAAGTAACTCCCAGCCAACATAACTCCACAGAAATTTAAAAGCATCGTCAAATAAAAGTCTTCCAACTAGTCATCACAGAAAATAAAAACAATCCCGTTTTCCTGGCTGAATGCCTGTATTAATGGCAATCAAAAGATCAATGACATAACTACTGCAAGACACTTAAACATAAATGGGAAAATAATTGAATAACATAGACTGACTCCTGAAAATTTGTTTAGGCACTTAAAAAAAAAAAAAATAATAATAATAAAAACTGAAAACTAAAGAATGCTCCTTTGTATTTCACAAGCACGGATCTCTGTATAGCTAGGCGCGGCTGGGTGGTGTCACGTTCCCGCGGAAAAGTGTGAGCGATCCAGCGTTATAATAACGCTGGAGTTATTCGAGTTGAGTTTTTCTGTAGTTAACTAAATTATATTCTGTATTGTGTGAGATCAGGCTTTAGTAGTGAAACCTTTTCAGAGGATGCCATTCGGCTGATTTTTGGTTGCGGTTTAAGCTCTATTTACATGCATTGATATGGGTGACCAGGCTGCACCTTAACCCCATGCAAACCAGGATAGGATCTAGTCTGTTTGTTTTTTTGTTGATCCAGTGCATTACTGGGTCTTACACATTCTGTGTAATTTAGATACACAGACAGGGCCAGCTGAGGGCATAGCTACACCAGGCAGCTGCCTAGAGCCTAATTGGCGGAAACTGGATGAAATGATGAAACTTTATTGATCCCTTTGGGAAGCTCTCTCTCTTCACCTATTTCATCTTGCCCTCCATGAGACACACGCAGGAGAGAGCAAGCTTGGCGGCGAAGGGCAGCCACCTGCAGCGGCACCCCCGGTGCCAGGGGGGGGTCAAGGGCCTCGCAGGCTGGACCTGAACCAGCAACCTTTTGATTACAGGCAAAGAGGTTCAGCCCACTGAGCCAAATGCCCAGAGGCCCAGAGTAAGTCACGAACAAAATATATATGTTCTATGTAATTTTTATATAAGAATAATTGCACAAAATGTAAAATAATTCAAAAACAAAACCACATACATCAAAATAAATGTTAATGCACAGGCAGAAACATGGATGGTTCTAGCTAAAGACAGAATAGGCAGCAACCTCATCCCCCTGATTTACCAGCGAATTTAAATAAAAATTCGCTTAGGGCCCCTAAGGTAGGTCTGACCCAGGATAAATTATGTAGGCGTTTCAAAGGATTTTTTAACAAGAAATCTGTTGCCAATATCGGTGACCAAAATAATTACATAATTTAATTACATAATTACTGTCATTGTAATTTTTCTTATCTGGAGAATGTTGATGTTTCATAGCAATACCTGTTTAATCAGACAAGCAGCTACTTCCACTTTATTCACAATAAAATTATTCGGAGTCATGGGTATTTTTAAATGCTATTACTGTCATAAGTATTGCAGGATAGTTTCAGGTTGGATAGTTTAGTTACTTCTGTCTCGATAATAGAATGAAAAGGCGGACAAACCCTCAATAAATTCTATTTAATCTCTCAATTGTTGGTTGAGCACAGTTTTAGGTGAAATGAAAATGTCTTTGCATATGATGGCATTTATTTGCAAGTCAGGTAAAAGAATGGAGAGATTCTTATACGGCTGTGTTTCATTATAGTCAAAACTATCATATCTCATTTCTTTATGAAGTAATCACATTCCTGTAAGTGAGACACCACAGGGGCCAGGTGATGCAGGGAGAAAAGAGACTCTGAGACCCTCAATGGGTGTGGCTAAACTCTGCTGTCAATCAGCAGCAGCCTTCCATGTGGGTACGCTGTTGGATCAGTGACAGTGTCAGTGATTGGTGGGGCATGGTAATCCCGCCCACCTTTGGATCTCACTTCTCCCACACTTCAACAGTGAGGGATGCTTTGAGATTTTATCCCATAATGTCAGAAAGTCTCCTGAATCTCTGAGGTTTGGCAGGTTTTTGGGGTTATTAATTTATTTAGTGGTGTGTGTGAGTGTGTGTGTCTGTGTGTGTGTGTGTGTGTGTGTGTGTGTGTGTGTGTGTGTAATATTTTGCAAGTAAATGTAAGAAAGCTGCAGCTCCAGTTTAGGCCATTATGTTCCTAACTTTGGAACCTTCTAGAAAATTATCTTTAATTATCCTCAATAGGACACTCCTCGATAGAAAATTGCCTTGTGGAAAATGCTTTAAATTTGCATTCAGCTAAAAAAAATATAAAAGACCATCTTTACCTTCACATTCTGTGATATGATTGGTTAGTTGCCTAAATACCAGTGTGTGACTTCAGTTTTAGTATGACTGGAATGTAGATGTGGTTAAAGAATCAACATTTTCAGTGTCAGATAATGTCTCTGACACCACCCAATTGCTAACTTGCACACAGTGCAGACAGATCACATATCTATGGTGCAGATGATAAAAGTAATATTAAAATTGTGAATTTAAATTTCACAGGGAAACTTGTCATAACCTACAGCAGGGCCTTAAATTGCTTTAGAAACTAGTGACTGAAGGAGCAATTAATACAATCCAAAAGTCCCAAGCTACAGGTTTAATTTCCCACAGTTATTTTAGCTATGCACTTTTTATTTGAATTTATCTGTTTGATTGAGGTTTTTCCATGAATAATATTTCATTGTTGGTTTTTTACTTATTATTGCCCTATTGATTAGTACCAAAAGACTATTTTGAGATTTGCGGTCCCAGAACCAACCACTAGAGGGCACCACTGAAATTACAATGGCTGGCGGCGAATGCATTAATTTATCCATCTTCTATCTACTTATTTCGGTCAGGCTCGTGAGCCAAGAGGGAAAGTGCTTAATTGCATTAAGATCTCCTGCACTGAAAAGAGAAACAGATAGCTGGGGAAAGATATTGTTTTGGGTGCTGTTTTCTAAGCAATTTGTGTGGATGTTTTCTTGAGTATTTTAAGTGGAAAAGGCTGTTGTGAAATCTGATGCTCCCTTTCCCTAAATAGCCCTAGTTCCTGCAGAAGACAGCCTTCCTGCCAAATGTACTATGTTTCCTAACCACTGCACTGGATTGACTCAGGATTATATGTCTGACAAAACGTCGTCTAGCGGCCTATCAGCAGAAAACACAAACGCTAACTGTGTGTGCTTTGAAAAACACACCTCGCCTGACAATCTGGAGGACCTAAGGTATTGTCCGTAGGGATTAGCGACTTACAGGCAAGTTTCACAGTGCTTCTCTCCCTTTGAACAAGCTGTCACACGCTCTGCTGTTGGGCTTACTGTACACTACAAGGCTGTGAGTAGGTGATTGATGGACAAGGTGTCCCTCTTTGTAGTGTCCTAGGCCTCCTATAAGACGTACACATATTATATAACTGCACATTTAAAAATTCAAGTCAATGTGCAAGGGCAGCACCTTTATAGTCTGTCTTTGTGTCAAATAATTAAATGCATACAGATAAGCGAGGAAAACTGAAACACATGCGCTGCAGCTCTTATTGGGGATGCACTGAGGAGTGGGTTTCTCGCGTTTAATCATGCTTTCTCCGGATTTGTGACACCGTGGGACTCCCAAAGACCTGCCGCCGCGGCCCCGCCCACTTTTCCAGCACCTTCCCGCTGCCACTCCGTGCTTCTTCCTGATTGGCCAGGTCCTCTTTGCTCTGTCGTAACCCCGCCCTCCCGGTGGGGCGTCCTGCCTGCAGCAGCCTGCCCATGCATAGTTCAAACATATTCAAATATGTCGCATTCACATTTTATTTTTTTAGCAGATACTTTTGTCCAGAGTGACATATAAGTGAAGATCAGAGTGTCCCAGGAGAAGCTGAAAAGCAAATTCCCAACAGTCGGTCAGTCCCGGGGATACATTTTCGGAAAAAAAAGTTTGGGAAATTTAGCGAAAGATCTTCATTGGACTATATGTGGACTGAGTCAGCTTTGCATCCCAGTACTGTAATATTTGATGAGGAAGCCTGACTTTACGCCATCAGCAGTCTCATTTCAAAAGCAACAAAACATGGACCGAGTCTGTTTTGGAAATTTGGCCTTCACTTGGGGTCGAAGGTCTCGTCAAACAGGAGAATCACTCTGTCACCCAGAAGATCTGAACTGCTGATCTTCTGATCACAGGCACATAGTCCTTTCTGTTTGAAATAGTTCTTAGTGCTATTTAATAAATAAAATAACATATTTATACAATAAGTGAGCAGGGAAAAAAATGAACTTGATCCTAAAAATATTGCTTTAAAAGGCTTTGTTTTTACTTCAAGTAAAAATTCCTGGTGAAGTAAGGTATAACAAAAAAAAATTGTGATAGTAAACCGTTGTTTCATTACTGGCTGTTGTCAGAAATCATTCCTATATGGACGTCTCATATATACACTTTGAAATAAATAGCCTTTTTCCTTCCTTTATTATACAATAAAGAGATCAATTAGTATTGTTTTCAGAATAAACAGAAAATTGGGACTGATACCCAGGGCATCTACCTACAATTACATACTTTATAAGATAAATTTGTTTCCGACAGACAGGATACTGCAGGAATGCAGTAAATACCAGACTTTAAACAGAGCATAAACTAGCCAGACCAGCTGAAATGCTCATGATGTAGGTATTCATCTTTCTGGTATTTGCATATGTTGTGAAGTTATTTGCAAACATAATTATTTAGGAACTTACCTAGACTAGTCAGTATCTTTTACAATCTTGTCTGGTCTGCTTTGAGAACAGCCCTTGTTGTTGATTGGGACAGCATTGAAATGCAAAGTGGTGTAATTCAGTCAGTGTTCTTCTTATAGTTTATGAAAGAGGCATCAGGAATACAAGTAATACTAGGTAATTATCTATTGTCTATTAATCATTTATTTGCATACTTTTAATTGTCCTTTGTACTGGGCATGGCTGAACGAGTCAACATTCCATTGGCCCTGTTGTACAAGATCAATAAAACGCCATAAAGAGACGCTTTGTTCCCTGGAATGTTTGTCAAAGAAATTTTCCGTGATGGTGTGATGTTGGTGGTCATTTTTTTTTTTATTTAATGACAGTACAAATGGCAGGCTGTGACCTCTTTTGTTAATTTGCTTATTCCTCACACTTGGTACTGTATGAGGCAGCACTGGCTGTAAGTCTGTCACTGGGTCTGTGACTTCCCAAAGGATTTGGCGGGGGGGGGGGGGCAGTCCGAACCC
>JAABNX020000052.1:5654848-5678877 GCA_015163995.2 Mormyrus lacerda | reverse complement strand
TGTGGGGGGGGGGGGGGGGCAGTCCGAACCCATCTAATTTGTTTTTTGAAAACAGAAATGAGTCTTTAACAGACGAGCATTTTTAAATACAGTGCCTTGCGTAAGTATTCAGCCACATTTTATCATGTTATATATTCAATGAAAAGAGATTTTATTGGGCTGTATACTGTTTGATTGGCACAACATTCTTAGCATTGAAAAATGTTTCTTTGTTGTGACAATGACTTCTGTTGAATGCTAAACTATTCACCCGCCATAAAGCAATACTTGAAATAACCACCTTTCGCTGCAATTACAGCGCGCAAGTCTTTTGGGCATTAGCTATGCATATCTAGAGACTATAATATTTGGCCATTGTGTTTGACAAACTAGCTCAGACTGGATGGAGATGGTTTGTGGACAACAACTTTCAGATTCTCCCATTGTAAAAATGATGGGCTAATTGTATGGATCCTATACAATAAATCCCAATGAAATTCATATTCATTTAAGGCTTCTCTTGATCTACTCGATGCGCGGATTCTGTGCTCACGATCAGATGGTCGCTGGTTCAAATCCTGTGGTTGATGGAGCAGCTTGACCGTTGGGCCCTTGAGCCAGAACCTAAACCCTGACAGCTTCTGGGTCTGGTTGACTCTGCCGTCAACTGTACAAGACTTTGGATAGAACTATCTAGGAAATAAATAAAAATACAGATCTTTATTCAGCCTCTTGAATATCTTTCACATGCCCTGTTTCATGAACATCACCCCAATGACAGCCATAGAAGCCGGCTCATATCAGACCAAAACACTTTTTGGCAACAGGTATTATCTGAAATCTTGCTTGCATTGGCCCTACACTATTATGCGAGATTATGGAGATGAAAACTGAACTTAGAGACGGGCTGGCTTTTGTCACGGATCTCCACAGAAGCAGCACCTTTGCTGTATCTCCGGAGCTTAAATTTCTGAGCAATGTTCACACACTCATACACAGCCCCCACCTGAAGTGATCCGAGCAGCGGCATGTATACGGGAAGATGGGGGGGGGGGGCTGCCAAAGCTGCAGGAGACAGGCTAATTTCATTGAACAGACAGTGGGGTCAGCACAAACCCCAGTGCCTGGCAGATTGGAAAGCTGGCTAGCTGAGTTCCAATCTTGACTTGCCATCTCCTGCCCATTGACTCCGTGTTGAATGAGTGCTGACAGATATGAACTCAGCAAAGCAAAGACTTTTTTTTCTCACCTCCTAAGAAGAAAACAGAGTTACTCTTCTGGATGCCTCTTGAGAAGGAGTCACACTGTGCTGCAGGAACTGAGGATTTTCCAAAGTTGACCCCCGGTATGGATGCAGTATCTTGCCTGAAAGGTCGGAACAAAGATCATTTAGATGGACTCTCGCTCATCTACTGGTAAGCTACAAAAAATCATTTAAACCGTTAAATCATTAAAAAAAATATGTGCAATCTAACCATAACTATTCAAGAATGAAGCAATAACTGACATAATAATGTTCAGCATTAAATGCGGGCGGTGCAGTTATTTTTGAAGCATGACCTTTTTGGATGTGAGAGACATCAAGAATTATCCCAGTCATGCATACAAATCATTGGTGCTGCGGAAATGTTGAAATGTAAGTGAAATTAATGACACATTTAGAAAAATATACTTACAAAACTTACAGCTCTTTAGTTAGTTGGAAAAATGTGACTGAACATCAGATCTACTAAAAACTAAAGTTCTATGAAATATCTAATATTATATATGAAGGTAAATAAAATAAAATCAAACATTGTACTATTTCTGTGAAATATTCTACGAAAGGTCTATTAATAACTACGATTACCACGCAATGCCACATGATTCATGTAACCGGTTCTGATCTGATGTTCCTGTTTTAGGTTCTCTAATCTGGCTAAATTAGCGCACATTTACACGCCCTACATTGACAGACTGCTGTCCGCAGCATTTCATTAGAGGTGCTGGGACGGCTGGGTGCGCATTTGAATATACTCAATCATGTGCGCTTAATTTTCACTGCTTGTAGAAAATAAATACTAATGTGTTGTACGGGGAGGAGCAACTGGGACCTTTTAGTGAAAATGAATCAGAACTAGTTATGAGTTACCTCAAAACAATAACATTCTGCGGGACAGATAATTATGTCTTTTTAAATAATTATTATAATTATAATTCTGGGTTATTAAAATTAGACATTAGAATTGGCAGCTGGAACCTGTTTTGACAAATATGTTATGGTTGCAAGAGATCAAGAATTAAGACAAATAGGAGTCTGCAGTGCTCAGCAGGGGCAGATTAACGCCTCTGGGGCCCCAGACTGACATGGGGGGGGGCTCGGAAATGAGCCATTCCTGCTACTTTTTTGGAGCTGAAAGAGAAACGAATATATGCCAGTCAATGTGCGGGGTGACAGCTGTAAAACTTATTGATCAAGCTGTTGGGGAAAGTTGCTAATCGGGGGAGTATCATACTGGTGGATGGATCAGCCAAATCTGTATTTGCATATGTGCTATTACTGTTACTTTAAAAAAAAAAAAAAAACTTGAGATCAGCTGTAGGTCCCCTAGAATTCCACTCCTGCTGTTACGCACAGCAGTCACCCAGCAAAACATATTTTTTCCCACTTTGCTTTGGTAAATGAGAAATATACACTGTTCTGGTCTTAACGACCTTCCAGTATGATAAACCATGTAGCCTGTATGTGAGCTGAGAGGAGGTGACGGAAAAGGATCCGATATCCTGACGTTCAGCCTGACAGCTAATGGGGACAGGCGTGGAACGCTTCGCATTGTTCTCTCTTAATTGTGCACTGGACTCCTTCATGAAGTCCTGTCCCATATGATGACTTCCGGGCATAGCAGCAGCCCAACACCTTGAAATACACCAGAGGTGTATTTAGAACATAATACTGCACTCTCATGGTTTTTTTTTTTCCTAGCACTGTGTTACATAGCAGCCCAAAGGTCCATCCAGTAAGCTCAACATCTGGAACATGCCTGAAATTCACATTCGAGTTGATTTTATATAATTACTGGTTCCATTGCTCACAGTATTGGCTTTGATGCACTGTAATTAGGCTCTGTAAAGCTCAGATGTTAAGCCACTGCACAGACTTACTGCTTGAATTCTTTATCCAGAACGTATGAGCTTCTCGCCCCATCCTGGGTTGTTCCCTGCCTTGCACCCGTAGCCTCCAGGATGGGCTCCGGACGGATGGATAGATGGATGGATGGATAGATGGATAGATGGATGAATGGATGATGGATGGATGGTACAGTATGTGCTTCTGTTGTAAGTGTAGCCAAGTAACCTCCCTTATTCTGCCATTTATTGCACATGAAAGGCTTTGGCAAGCCAAGCATTTGTTCCAGTGCAGGACTTGTGTCATTCGTTCATTAATGTTTTTTCTTAATAAAATGTTTGCTCTTCATTTGATCTGTTTACCTATTTTGAACAGTAGTGCTTGCTTATGTGAGACATTCAATGTCATTTCACAGACTTACACTTCAGTTATTTGACCCCAAGTGGGGGGGGGGGGATTTGTTTGGTCCAGCAGCAGGTATACAGATATAAAGAGATTTAAATATGAAAAACAGTTGCAATAATGGTAAAGGTATATAAAATGTAAGAAATGCAATAATTTGGTACTAAAAAAGTTATTGACAGTTTAAGGCAGATCAAGGGCAATACAAACAGTACCCGTCCTAGCCGATGAGGACACCACTGCCGACCCCCCCCCATATGAGGCAAAGTAGTGAGAAGGGGGAGTCCTAGGCGGCCGCCTATGTCACCTATGGATTGATCGGCCATGTATACAATCATTTAAAAAAGTGCACAGTCTTGTCTGCGGTGAAATAAAAGCAGACCTATACAACAGTGTAAAAGTTATACATAAATCAGTTATTTTATTTTGTGAGATTGTTTTGTAGTCTGATGAACTGCATGAACAAATGTCAAACGTGTGGCTGAAGCACAGAGCTGTGCGTGACCTCTCCTCATCGGCATGGCGACCTCCCTTCTGTTGACTCGTGTCGATCGTCCGATTGAGATCATCACTTTTGATTTATTTATTTTTACCCCTGCAGTCTGCAGTACCAGCACAAGCTGCTGACTCTCCTCCCGAGTGGAAACGCCGGCACTTTCCTAAGCGACGGGCCAACTGGCCCTTGTTGGGTGCCCTCGTCTGAACAACGTCTGCGTCGATCGCGTCGATAGGTGTCTGTCTGAGATAAGATAACGGAGATGAATGAACTGCCACCTTATGACGGCTGCTGATTATCAGGAAGTAAACAGAGAGTGAAGTCACAGCACCACGTCGTCAGCTTTAAGGAATCTGTCGGCGAAAAACCGTAAAGTGAAATGCGCAAAGTTCTGGAAATGCGAGCAGCACTTAGAGAATGCATTCGGTTAAACTGGAAGGACAGCCATTCTGTTAGGCGTGCATGCAGCACGCAGGACTTGGGTGGACATGGGCAGGGGGGACCTCCACCCAACGGTGTCACACCCTCCCCTTCAGCACCACATGCCTCCTCAGATCCTCCTGAACTGTGCCATGCTATTTGTTTTAAGGGAGGTGTCAACACGCTTCTCAGAGGCTACAAGGCCGGTCCCGGTTTCTGTCTGGGTGCCATCCTCCCTGGTGCCCATAGAGGGCATACGGGCACCTGCACTCAGGAACTCAGGCACTCAGGTCCCCCCAGGTCCAGAACAAACTCACTAAGGGTGCCTCTGAAATTGGCGTGGAGGCATGACCCCCACAAGCATGTCAGTCATGGAGTGACGGGGCACGTGATTATTCCTAAGGGGACACATTATTACACCAGAGTCTGCTGTCATTTCTTTGAATCTTGCTATTGTCGGGGGGGGTTGGGGTGCAGATCCTTTTTGGAGAAGATCCAGCGGAATATATCTGAAGCCCGAAATCCTACTTGCAATGCGATTGCTGTAGTGATCACGGCCAGGATTATCCTTTAATCTTATAACTACCGACTGTGCAGATCGAGCGATTAAAGTGCTCATGCAAATGTGGTTGCCATGGTTGCGGGACACGGCAGAGGAATCCTTTCCTTCACGGGATTTCATCCCTTTTTAACTCACTTCTGCTTCTTTATCCTGTTTTCCTTCTAAAGGAAACTAAAGGAAAACACATATAGACACATTTGTATTTAAAAAACAACAATAATATAAAAAATGGGATGAATTCAGCACGTCACACCAGGCTTAACTGGCCAGCCGGACCAAAGCAGTCATTCCAGAGCTATTTTCTCATACAGCACCTTTTTTAACCTTTAAGAGGTTTTTCTAAAGGAACCCGTTTCATCATCTAGCATCTGGGTATAAAAATACAAACAGTCAGTTGGTTTTAGCTGATAAAGGCAATAGGCTATAAAAATAATAACAACTAAAATTGTATGCGATCTTCACCAGCCAGCTGCTTCCATGAGCTAGTCTGCTTATGTGTCACATGTGAGCGGAGGACGTGATCTGGCGTGTTCAGTGCCTGACCCTGACCACGGAGCAGCGAGGCACCCGCTAATGACCTTCAAGCGTGCTGCCGTTCGAGGTCACGGACACGCGCATCGGCCTTCAATTAAGCTACGTTGACTGATGACACCCGTGCCTTGCTGTGCAATGCTATTTGACGAAAGTAGAAATAGATAGGGGATATCAGCAGATTTGTTTTCCTCTGTGTACATTTATGGGGCGGCGTGTAGTTCTTTGGCATCTATCAGTTGTCTGGCCCTTGAGTAAAGCCGTGAACCAGAACTCGGGAATTGGCTGACCATATATATATATATATATATATACTGTATATAGACACACACACATGCACATAAATATATAGTACTGCACAGTTGTTCCTGCACCGTGGGGTGTGCATATCCCAGCATGCCCTGCAAGGAATGTAAGTAGCCCTTGTGTTTTTGTTGTATCGTTATAGTTAATATTTGTATTTCCCGATTTTCACTTTTATTTTTGCCTGTGTCTTATGTGCACCCTGTCCGATCCTCATGTGTCCTTTGTATAAATCTCCCACCGTGTGTGTATCTTATAGCTCGGCGTCTGACTTGTGTTTCTGCTATTGTGTTGGCTTCCATGCTCATATGGTGCCTATGTTAGTCCCGTTAAGACATTTTCATTTATTATATGATATGCAAGAACTTTTTGCAAAAATCTAAAATGTCCCTGGTCATTAATTTAGACATCTTAGATTTAAGCATTAAATCTAATTAATCTGCTTGTAAAGTTATGGTTGCTATAATTTCAAATTAGTATGTTATTTTCAACCATTACTCTGTAATCCTCTTGCAAAAGAGAACAAATCACTAAAATTGACATCCTAATGCCACTATGAAATATTATGAGATTAAAAATTAATTCACTCCCCGGCTATGATTTCAACGTTTTTCTTTCTTTTTTTAGCAGGCACAATGTGGATTTGGGGAAGAGAGAAAATGATGCTGCTGGCTTTGTTTGTTACATAAAACTTAATCTGCCCTGAAAGTTGGCCGTGTTGTCCAGCGACCCGGTAAATGCGTGGGGATTTTAAGAGCGCCGAAGGCAACGCGCGTTTCCACAGACGCGGAGCCCCGTGTGACGCGTGAGCGCTGAAAGATGGGCAGGTTGCTGCATGAAGCAGATAGAAAAAGCTACTTAAGAGATGTCGACGATTTCAGTCATGTATAAAGGAGCGGTCGTCATCCGCAGGTAATGAAGGTGCTATAGAAATTAGTGCACTGGAGTGCTGGAAACTGCTTCTGTACAGGAAGGTGCGTGGTATAGTATCAAATAGCAAATGTGTGTGTGGTCTAATGTTACTTATACCACCTTGAAGTGTTTGTTGATTGTGATACTGTTAGATACCACAATGTGTCATTATTAGATTCTTTAATTAGAAGAGAATTTTATAAGATGTCACTGTCCTGTTTAAACCATTCAACAAAGATGGGAAGGGACTGAAGGTGGAATATTTTCAGTCATGCAACACTTTTACAAAAATGTATCACAGATTATTCTTACAGTTTAATTTAGTTACAGCTATATGAAATTCTGTGGCTCCGTTACTTACTCCAATAGGAATCTAGCACAGTCAATATACATAATTAATCCGTCACGATGTAATGCTTGATATGAGATTCATGCGAGAATATAGTACACTCCTCGGCGCATAAGGCGGAAACAGTTGGTTATTGTGTAACTTTTTTATAATTACTTTTTATGAAAAACATAACACTGTTTTGCAAAAAGAAAAAGTGAACGCAAACATTTTAATACTTTCTATTATTATTATTATTATTATTATTATTATTATTAATGATGATGCGTTTTCTTGGGTGTAGTCATTAGTTACGTGACTAATATTTTGAATGTTCTTGTCATGCTTCCTTAAAAAAAAGAGGTTTGCAGAATCCAAAATATTTTGTTTGATAGTTAACAGTGGATACAGTATTAATAAATGGCATTTAAAGTTAAGAATAAGATGACTGTTGTGTACAGGATAAACTTGAGGGTAAAACTGCAGCTGTGAGCAGACGCCCAGTGATATAGACTGTCCGTGTTCCTCTTACACACTCTCTGCAGTTTGGCCCATGAACCAATTACATTTCGGTGCGGTTGATTATGTCAAATGACTATCTCATCATATTAGAGATATTTAGCGATGCTTTAATTCAAAACATCATATATGTTTGAAAAGGATTGAGGGCCTTTCTCACACACTGTTAGAAAAAGGGATCAGCTCAGGTGTGAGACTAAATCAGGCAAAGCTGGGATGGTATGGGAAACGGAAAAGAAAACCAGTGATTCTGAAATTTACTTTTATTTCACTGATGTATGAACCCAAAATATTTCGTGTTTTGTCTGGTCATTTCATTTGTTCATACACATCCATTCGTTCCAAAAATAAAAAAAATTGGGACGGTAAAGCATTTACCACTTTACCGTTGCGTCTCACAACACTTAACGGACGTTTCGGCACTGAGGATACCGAGCAACGAATCGTTTCAGGTGCTGTTTTATCTCATTCCTCCCCCAAACACGTCTTGAGGTGTGCTGCAGTACGGGGTTGTCGCTCTCGTATTTCCCTTTTCGAAATTCTCTGCACGTTCTGTAACGGGAGCAGCTCAGGACTGCAGGCTGCCCAGTCCAGTCCCCGTACCCTCGTCTTCTGCAGCCATGCCTTTGTAAAGCATGCAGAATGTGGCTTTGCTTTGTTGAAAAATGCACGGATATCCCTTGAAAAGATGTCGCCTTGACGGTAGCACATGTCGCTCTAAAATCTCACTGTACTTTTTTGCATTAATGGTGCCATCACAGAAATATATATTACCAGGCACTGAACAATTTTGTTTCCCAAGGAACGAACAACATTAATGTACCCCCAGTGATACAAATATATTCCTCAGATCATTTGAACATCATTTTGTTTGACCGCCTAAGACTTTTGCACAGTGCTATATGTACTATAATGTGCAAAATCTAGGACAAATATACCTAAAAAGTAACCTAATTCTAAGAAACATTTAGAGAGATGTCCTAAAAAACTCATGAATTGCCAAAGGTAAAATATGTTGAATTCTCAAACATCATACTGTAATCTGTTGTCCTGAGTTCCAAAACTACATAAAGTAAGTAAACTGTAATATTAATATTTTATTCACTGCAAATTAAACTCCCTTTTCTGGTATCACGGCAGATAATTGTCATTGTATGTCCTGCCAATGGCCGTTAAAAGCTTACTGATACATTTTTTTCCCCCACATCCTACCGCTGCTGTGGGACAAAGGACGCTCATGGGTCCGTACGGAATAGACCGGACCGTACACCTCATGGAGTTCTTGGATTGCGAGGATGGATTGGGTAAGCCTGTTGTCATGTTCTACATCAGAACGCTTTCAATGTTTGAAATCGATGGTGGTGTGATAGAAGTGTTTTCAGCCAGCGTGAATAAGTTCAGCATTTCCTTCGAATATGTCGCCCCCTCACAGGGCTTAAGATAGAAACGTGACCATATTCGGACCTGACAGGACATTTGGTTGGTAGACTGCCAGCTAAAGCAGGGATCTCACACACGTTTTAAAGAATGGTCAGATAGGTAATTGATAATTGTGTTATATTTTACCCCACAACATTGCTGTACCTGCTCAGTTCAGACAGTGTCACCTTGTGGGGACAACAGTCTTTTATGGCTTCAAGATCATCTACCTTTACATTTACTGCGATCTTATTCTGCATGTCTCAGCTCTGCTTGTAATCATGAAGTGCGATGGCTGGACTCAAGTGTGTCTGACTAAAAAAACAGGACGACTAAAGTAAAATCCAGGGTACAAATTTAATCCGTACACGGGGTCCAACATAGTATACATCACAGGGAATGGCAGAAAGAGAGGGTGACAGGGCCTGCGATATTAAACCAGGCAATGACAGTACACACAGTCCGTGGGAACTCTAGGTCAGAGCTGAACTTACTTTGTAGCTGGTGTCACTGGCGGAGAGGCTGAGGCGAGGCTGGGGAGAGAACGGGCGGCGGAGGGGCTGAGATTAAAGAAGGGGGAGGGAGGTACAGGAGACAGCTGTGGTGGAACAAAACAGAAAAACAAATGCAAAGGGATGAGAGACTCTCCCCCAGGGACAGCGGTACTGCCGATCAAGGGGTGACAAGAGCGACACTCCCAGCAGAACGTGGCTGGAGGATACAGCTCTGTTAGGAGACTTTAATATGCCGATCCGGGCCTTTCTTCATGCCGGTTTGGTGGCCGTTTGCTGATTCTCTTGATCATCTGCTGTCTGCCTGTCATCAGCATTTATCTTTAGGCAATGAAATACCACCAATGTTGCTGGTGCTGAGGGGAGAGTACTACAGTGATACTGTACCTTCAAACTGGTAATAAGAAGGCATCTCAAGCAAAGGCAGCATCTAAGCATAGGCAAAATAATATGAAGACTCAACGAACCATAGTTCTGAAAGGCAGAATTGAAATAGAGGCTGTGCTTTGGGATTTAGGCCTGGAGGCTAGGCAGCCAGGCCATTGGTGTGAGCTAGCTTTCAGTATTTCTTTTCTCTATAGCAGATAGCTCCTGCACGATGTTGACGTATGTTTTGGGCCATTATATTGCCAAAGAATGTGACTGCCCGATCAGTCTAAACCCTGATGGATCTGCATGTCTTTGAAGTATTCTGTGATTGATACAATCCCCCAAACAGCTGGTGCTGAAACATCTACACTCCCATTGGCATACAGCTGAGCTTGTGTTTCCCAGTTAATCACCAGTCATCACCAGACTCGTGACTCAGATAGACTTGTTCTTTGATTCTTCACATCTCACCTTTGCCTGCCTTATTCGGCTTTTCACTACGAGCCGTTTCCTGACGGTCGTTTTTTTTGTCTGCTGACCCGAGCACATTTTTTGTTTCCATTTCACGCCCACTGAAAATCCGGACTGACAGAACTATGCCTCCTATGCATCCTATATTTATAGTAACTATGGATACAGTAACCTGGCATCAATAACCGGTGCCAAAAAGTCAATAAAGCGACATGCCAGTTAACTCAGAGAAAATTTTAATTTGTTTCATAGATTAACTCTCCTGGGCTTTCAGCTAAATTCCTTGTGCCTTGTGTGGCAATTTCATTGACATTTTTATTTGATTTTTTTTTAAATCAAATGTTTTGAATGCAATTCACCGGAAACCATTTTAGAATAATGAATGTAAAACTGATTATAAATTGTAAACTAATGAATTTGCTATTTATTAGTCATGCGCCGCTAGATGAGAAGAGTCAAAGTATTACATCGTATAGAATATGTATGAAATCGCTTTGTGTCGCTTTTTTGTTTTACACAGCTGTGTATTCAGTCAGAAAACTGCACCAGGAGCTCTGACTATCCTCTGGCTATTGTCCATGGTATCTGTCATGCTTCCAGAGGTATACCTTTGATCATGGATGTTGCACTGGGTTCATTTATGATACTAAAAGCAGATGCCCCACACACAGCTATGGTCAAACGTAACGGTGCTACAGCGTGACAGAGGTGTCACTGCTTACAGAAACCTTACTGTGGAGCAACAACGCAGAACCGACTTGATAATCAATCTTAGATCAATTTTAGGGTTTTCATTATCATTAAATATAATACTGATATATGATAATAAAAATATTATATTTTGAAGTCTTCCTTACAGTTTTGTTTCTGCTGTTTATGTACTATTATATGAATTTAATTGTATTGTATTAATGTGATTATTTAAATAATATAACATGGTACATCAGCAATGTCCAGAAGACATTTCAAAAAGCAGGATAAAAAGGAGAACTGGGCATTAACTCTGTATTTGGTTGTCAGGTGCGCAGTGTCATGCATGCAGACTGACGCTGAGCCAACAGTAGGAGGCACTGTGGTACACTTCCTGTTTGTGAAGAGCGCATCTGGTGCATGTAGTTCGCTGCTATCATGAATAATGAGATTAAGTGTGGGTGGGGCTCATGATGCCCCGCCCTTTGATTTCCTCACAACCAATGGCAGCGCCTATTCTTTCATTACCATACATCCACATTTGCATTTCCCACTTAGCTCATACGATTCCTCAATGGATTTGAAGGACCAGTGATGAGACGTTACCTGAGGAAATCGGCCTTTTCGATCTAAGGGTATTAGAACTCGTTCCTGATGTCTCATTCTTTCCTCTTAGCTGTGAAAGTCAAATGCTGGTGATGTGGACAGGAGCTACAAAACAAGACCTGATTTACCATTTTCATGTGACAAAGAACTAGTGTTCAACTTACGTTTAAGATTCGCTCACCACGAGCTCTTAAATGGTCTTTCTAGGAATTAAAGTCATCGGTGGTGTGAAGGAGATCACTGGAGAGGAATTTGGAGTGTATGTGAAAAGGATTTTACCTGGTGGCCTTGCGTCCATCGATGGTGAGTAATTAACGTTAATTTATGATTTTTAAGAGTGACGTAGATGCGAGGAGACCGTTCATAGGGAGCTGGCACCACCTAGAACTGAAAAAACGTAACGAAACCTCCACAAGCCCTTCACGCTTTTGGTGGACTGAACTGCACCATGAACCAGATCTCGGCATTCTTGATAACCTGTCACAGCATCAAACGTGTGCAGCTTCAGTAAACAGCTTGCCAGGCTCCATGACTCATTCTTTACTTACCTAGGCTGTGTCTATTTTAACGAGCAGAGAGTATTTTCCTGGTGCGTAAGGTGTATCCTTTGTTGATTTATGTATTTATACATAATGTCTCGTGTGAACCTGCTCCTCAAAAACCAGCCCTTGTAGACTCACAGTAACAGCCTTCATATATCAAACTTCTGCTCTATTAAGTTCCTTACGATCACGTTATTTTAGTTAGCGGACTCTTTTGTCTAAAGCGACATACAAGTGATGTGACAAACTACAAACATATAGCTGTCCAAGATTCATCTAGGCATAAGCACAGCTAGGCTGAGCGTTTAATGAACGCCCAGTGACCTGTAGCATTTCAGCTAATCAATACTTGACCCACATGAATTTGAGCAATGGACAAAGATGACCGATCTGAATGCTATAAATAAAGGTGAAGAGCACAGAGGATTAAAGCGTAAAAATGATTCATTAATTCAGCAGAAGCTGGTCAGCAAAAACAGACATGGCTGGAGATTCAGGTAACAGGGGATCGGAGGCTCGCTCCCACATTGGGTCGCTGTTGCCAGGTGGCTGAAATCACAGCATATACTTGTGCCCAGCGTTAGGTTAAAGCTGTGTTTCCGAACCCAGTCCACAGGGATCCACAGACAGGCCACGTTTTTGCTCCCTCCCAGCTCACAGTAGGGAGCAAAAACGTGGCCTGTCTGTGGGTCCCCGAGGACCGTACCGGGAAACACTGTGTTAGGGGACTGTTGTGGAAAGAAAAAGTGTACTAAAACACTTTGGCGTGTACTAAATACCGAGGCTGCCACTATTACTCAACTTAGTCAATGACACTGAAAATGTGTCAATATCAATATTTTAAATATTTTTTGACGGATCTTTTTTATTTTAACAAAATTACGTTTATGGTTTCTAAAACGCTTCAGTTCATTATAACAGTTGTTTTCCTTTAATATCACTATGGGAGCAGTTCCAATTATCGCTAAACAAAAAGCTAGTTTTACGCTGCAAAGTTTCACTGGCATATCACGGCGGTGCCAGCGCTATACACGGGCACCTGAAGAGAGAACGTACAAGAGCTACTCTCGATGATGGACTGCCAGAGTAGGCAAATCCGCTGTGTTGTCTACTCCCGTTTATTAAATTACCATTAGTGTGGAAAGCTTTTTGATATATTGTGTCCTTGTAGCTGAATATAGTTATTATAAAAGTCATAAAGTTGCTTGCCTGCTGCCTTAGAATCTCCACTGAATAAGTGTTTGAGAAAACATTTAGGCTAGAATCTGGGCTTACTGAATGTTGATTGACGGTGCCGGTGTTCTGTCGAGTTGAGCTACTTTGTCGAGTTAGGCTACCGTAGTGCTAATCGATAACGCTAACCCCCAAATATCCCCTAAAACCCTAACCCTAACCCCTGAAACCTATCCCTAATCCCAAGATGGTGAAATTGCACATGCGCAGAAAGGCTCAATAGCACGTCTCGATTGGTAGCTCAACTCCTCAGAACACCGGTGTGTGTTTGTGTCTCTTGTTCCGGCACCCCCGGCTGTTTGAGGCCCCGCCCCATGTTTGTTAGCCTGAACTTTCCTGTCAGCCTGCATATGTTTTGCTCCCAGCTGTGTCTTGTTAATCTTTGTTAGCGCTTGTCTTTAGATTTAGATTGTATTTGAGATCTAACGATTCTTATTTTCAGATTTAATATTTTGGCAAGACAGTTTGGTTTTCACCAAAGAATGATAAAGTATATAACAGCGGTTCTCAACCATGCCAGCTTAGTCATGACCCTGTATCAAGTGTTAAGTTAACGCTATGATCAAGCACACAGTGCACTCTGCAATTTACGCCAATCAATGTCTATTGCACAAATATATTTGGATGTTCCAATGGATTTTATATTAAGCATCCGTGGTTTCACTTCTTGGATTAATTGAGTGTTCACTAGTTTTGTGCTGAGCATTTGTTGACCCCAGACCTGTTTATATAGGTTAATTCTAAGATTGGTGTCACGATCCACTGAGAAGCAGGCGAAGGAAGCCATGTATATAAACAGAAGGGGATTTATTCCGAGCGGACAGACTCCAAGACACACGCAACGTTAATGACCGGACCGGGGAAACAAACTGAAATGCGGACTTAAGTACATGAAACTAATCAGGAGAACTCAAAACAGCTGATGAACACAGGGATTCCACATGGGGCTGATGAGGGGGCGCGGCACACACGAGGGTCGGACAAGCAGGTCGTGACAATTGGGGCTGGGAAATCTGATCCAGGATCAGCATAGGAGTTTGTTGTTTTCAAAATGCTTACATTTCCAACTCTGCCTCGTGACTCTTTCAGAACTTACTGCAGCCCAAATTTGACAACCAATTTTCTGATCGATTGGTTGCATTTCTTCAGTTTCATGCATAAATTGCATATAATGACATCACTACCTACTATCAATATTAGTATCAGTATGCCAAACCTAGATCATGTTTCATTTTTTCATGCATCATTACGGTCTGTGCACAGTTTTGATGTTTGGAGAGTCTGAATTTTCCAGGAATTCTAGCATTAAAGTTGTTGGCAGGCTTCGGCTGGAATCACACTAATGGGGTACAGCGTGGTACTTTAACATGTTGATGACAAAATCAGCCACTTACTTTTGCTGTTTTTGTTTCAATCCAGGGCATCTGCAACCTGGAGATCAGATCTTGGAAGTCAATGGGGAAAGTCTAATAGGCGTTACAAGTGAGAGGTATTTAGCGTGACTGTTTTCTTGTTATTTATCTTTTCATTTTGCATTTCTGACGTCTTAACTGAAAAGCTGTGCCCACACACTGTTGATAGTCCATCGGTTTCCTCTTACAGCGCCGTGGATATTCTCAGAGCCGCATCCTCCACAAATCACATGCGACTGCTCATAGCAAGAGATGAGGAGGCGAGGTAGGTCATCTTTGATTGGTGGCAGGTGACATCCTGTGAATCCTAGACAAGGCCTTGATATCCTTTGACGCTCTTTGACAACAATTGGTTAATACACAATTAGCTACTTTGCATTATCACTTTGCAATGAAACATGTCTTCCCTTTTACTTTGAGCTCTATTATTCATGTATATACAGGTAGTACACAACGTGTTCCCTAAGTATCTTTAAGTCAAATTTGTAGGTAAGTTGGAAAAATAAAAATACAGTACATAATGATAATAATAATTATACAGTAATAACAAAAGTAACTACAGTACATACTGTACTGTAGCTCAAGCCAAAGAACTGCTGGAGCTGCGCAATGTTTTCACGAGTGTCACAAGGAAGTGTTCGCGTTCGTTATTACAAACCATTGTATTTAGCCGACTTTTTTGATACAAAAGTCTGTTCGTAGGTACAAGCTGTCCGTAAGTCAGGCGTACTTAACCCAGGGACTCCCTCGTATTTTGGTGTGGGGGGAAGTTGCTCTTTGCTTCTGTTTTCTTGTTCCCACCACCCTCACCAAATTCCCACTGATCCCTGTTGGCCCATTAAAACTCCCCACTTGGCGTTAAGTTGTATCTGTGCCTTAGTGTTTCCTACCAATGTCTTTGAAGTCACTGCAACCCTCGCCCCCCCACCATGTCGCAAGCCCTACGCCCCAACCCCTGTCATTGGAGGGGGAGGGGGGCCACAACTCACATGGAAGCGATTTGAATCTATTTCGTTCAGCTAGTAATTGTTTATTTAATGAAAAAAAGACACTGAAGCAAATGAAGAATAAAGCATTGTGACGCATTAAGGCAGCATGCTAAGTCTACAGACTTCATATGTTGACCACTGAGCTATTTCCTAATTAAGTATAGTTACTTGGCTTACATGCTGTGCTGGCGTGATGAGTGAGGTCAGGGACTCACTGTACAGCAGATTGCACTGCCAGGTAATGACTCCTTCAAAGCCTCGGGGGACAGGAAATGGGCAGGTGCTTAATGACACAGTTCTACACTCCCTAAAATGGGGCTTCCCATCCTATCAGCTTGGGGGGGTGGTTATATGGATCCCTCGGGTTGGCAAATTGAAAGTTCTGTTTTTCCATTCCGTCCTTCTATCCACCTCTCCTCTATCCCAGGCGTCAGGGGACATCCATTGTTTTTTTATATAACACTTTACTTTGGGGTACACAAATACAGTGGACCTCAACCCGAACTTAATCCGTTCAGAACTCGGGTTCGAATCCTAAAAAGTTCGAGTTCCGATCGAATTTCCCCATAAGAATTAATGGAAAACCAATTAATTGGTTTCCGGCCCCAAAAAAATACACCTGAATATGTTTTTTTTAGCATTTAAACACAAATAGGCAGGATAAAACAAGAAGAGCATTTTTTCCTTAATGGCTTCCAAAACGATAAAGAGTGTACTGTACCCCAATACTACCCCTGTCCTGCCCCGATCGTCCGCTCCTTCCATGAGCCACGCCCCCTCGTTAACCTCGTGTGGCATTCCCGTGTGATCAGCTGTTTCTGGTTGTTGTCATTAGTCCTCTGTATTTAGGTCCGCGTTTCAGTTCGTTTCGGTCCGGTCATTGTAACGTCATCGTGTTGTTCTGCCCATGTTTCCCGATGGCTTGAGTCCTGTCCCTGCTTCCCCGGTCTGGCTCGCAGATCGTGACAACCCCTAGCCATGCCCCAACACTGGACCAACACTAGACTATACCATGTGGTCCATTGTTTATTTTTATTATTATTCGGTATTCGTTAATTTGTTCGTAAATTGTAAACTTTCAGGTTGTAACAACTATTGCGTAACTTTTTCGTGAGCAATGGCTACCAAAATGACATGAAGTACAGTGTATTTATTACCTGATATTTTCAATAGAAAAGCACTATCACCAACAAATGATGCTGACACAGCGAATGCGAGGCTGAGACTGAAGCGTCACCCTTTCTGTCCGCTGAGAGTCGTGCCGCGTGACTCATTTTCCCACTTCAGTCAGCGTTCGCGGTTCGACTTCTGAGATTTTTTCGAACTGGTTGGTTTGACTTTTAAGAAATTGGAGTTCTAATGAGTTTGAGAACGGAGGTACCACTGTACTTAGTAATAACTCAGTTACTACTGAAATACTAATATAGTATCTACTTGAGATATGACAAGAAATGCATCACGACCCAATGATGGTGAATAAACATGCCGTTAGCATGTAGCTAATGGGTAATTAATATGCCCCTTCAAATGATATTTATTTTAGTCTAGTTCATGCTGTTAAATGATAATTACCTGCAACACATCAAATCCATCTTACTTTAGGATACTTTGGATGAAATTTCATAGCTTAGTTTGCATTTTTCTGCATTTTTCTCACACAAACTTGAAATCTATTACTTTTACTAGAGCCGTATGTGATGGTGTGGATTTCATATAGATCATTTGGAGATTTCCAGGGCTGGGCGTGTTTCCAATGCAAGTTATGATAGGAGGAAGTGGTATAGTGGTCTGGGATGCCACCCGAGATGGCTCCCATCCTGTGCTTCACAGGACAAGCTCCCCACAGCCTTATACTGGATACGAAGCTGGATGGATGGATGAATTTTTCTTTTTCTGAATTTGATTCATATGTCCTTCATCTTCCTACAGTTCTTTTAGCTTTTTCTGTCATTCTATACCGGTGCAATTAAAATAAATTAATAAGCAGAGAAGAGGGGCCTCATCGTCAGTGGTGGGACAAAGATTGTAATTAGTGTGTAATTAAAGTATAATTGCATAATTACAATTAATCTGTTTCTCCATCTCTTTGTTTGGATGAAGGAAAGAATTCGCCGAGCTGCTGGAGAAATACGGGTCCAGCGCTGGCAACGGCTCGATCCGAAACTCGCCCATCCAGCAAGGTAGGGGCACCATCGCGTTTCGGGGAGGGGGGGGCTGCTCCTTCGTAGGGGCCCCCACCGCAGCTGGCCACATGATTCATGGATCATATGAAATGGATTTTCCTGTGATTTCAGCACAGAGGATGAGTCCTGCTACTCAGCTGAGATTATAAATTGGTGGGATGTTGCATTATGGGGGAATCTAACTCTAATTACATTAAAATAAACTTTACTGGTTAGTGCTCTAAACTAGGGAGCCCCTCTGAGTTAAATGAGTGACATCATGGCTTGTTGGTGGATTGTATGAGTAACATGTGGCAATATTACTGTACTGGGGACAGCAATGTAGCCTTATAGCTCATTGTGGGTTTATTCCCTGCTCTATATATGGCGTTCATGCTACTGCAGGCCAAAAACTCACGGTTAGGTGAAATAGCGTGTGTGCTTTTCCCATAGCGATTGCTATGTTCCCCGTGATGGACTGATTCAAGGATGTTGTCACTTGCAAGTAGGGCTGCCAATAATGGCTATTTTTCTATTGATCAATCTATGAACTATTGTATCGATTGGTTAATATATCTAAGCAATTAATTTTCCTCCCGAATATTGGTTATTCCTCTGAACCAATCATTTTTTGCAATGCCCTCGGAACATTTTTGCGTGAGTAGAACTCCCGCCAGCGTATTTAGTAATCTGCAGCCTTGAGAGTATCGGCTCCTTCTGCGTCGTTCGGTTCTCACAGACGCCCTGTCTGCACCAAGCAAGCAGTTAGGAGGGTTGGAAGCTGGATCTAAATATAATGATTGATCCCGTGTGAGATGATTACTCTGTCAGTGGGAAAGAAATAGGAAAATTGACTGTCAGCTTGCCATGTAATGGTGGGGCTCGTAAAACAGCCTTTTCCTGCTCCGCATGTATCACTCACAGTTTAATGCATCCAAGCTGACTGCACGCTACATCAAAAATGGCCTCGCTTTTCAAACTGGGGACCGGGGTTGAGCTTTTAAGAGGATATTTTTGGTCTGGACTTGACAGGACAGCCTTGTTTACACAGCTCACTTGGCTGAATTCTGTCGTTTGCCTTCTCATGGTGAGCTCCAGATTAAATTTGACAAGCGACAGAATGTTTTGGCAGATTAGCTTGTAATGTCATGCTTGTATTTAAAATTTAATTTTTATCCATCTACCATGGGACTTATATTATAAGAGATTAATATACTGCTCAAAGTTTTGTTGATAAAACATAGATGTTTTACCAAGGGTATAGACTGTAGGAACATGTCCCTAGTGTGTGTGTTTGGGGGTGGGTAGGGGTTTACAATGTTGAACCCAAACCCACACCCTTGTGTTCTGCATCCAGAAGGCTAACGTTTCATTCTTATGAAACAGGCAAGTATGTGGACAGCACATCGTCTGGGTCCTCGTCACGGTCACAGAGCCCCCTGCTGCTGAGCCCGGCTGGCTCTCAATGTGCCTACAGTGGGACTGGGCCCCTAATGCGACCTATAAGGTACATTTCAGTGCCAGCCCTTCCAGCCTCTCGTCTTACCCAGGCTTACACAAATAACTATGGCTGTATTTCAGATGTCCACTCGCCCACTATTTATTGCACTATACAGTCTGCCATTTTGTAATGCTGTCCGGATACTCAACCGTAAATTTCAGCCACTATAATTTAAGAAACTTTGTTCAGTCTGAACTGTAACTGTTAACCATTGTTCAGTAGCTTGTATGTGAGCTACAGCTGCTGGTTTAAAAATAAAAGGTTATTTTGATGTATTTGAGTACTTTACATGGGTAACGTTAATTCACAATTAATACAGTATATTGAAGATTAGTATAAAATGCTATAGTTACAGCTGCAGGCCCCACCATGCTTGCGTAGGTGGATACAGTACAGCCAAGTATGTTGTAAATAAAGTTATGTGTGCACAGATTTGTGTTGTAAAGTTTCGTTTTATTTTTATTTCAGCGCTGAATAGACATATGGCAATTACTATGTGTACCAGCGTTGATGTCCATGTTATGGAGTTTGTTTACGGAGCACACTTATGAATATCCGGCATGTAATTATGTAGCAGCATAAAATCTTCCTAGTGTCTGAAATGTATCAACCGCTGTCTGCCCTTGTCCCCTAGTGAGTGTTCTGCGTAGTGAACACTATAGAGTGAGTGAGTGAGTGAGTGATTGAGTGACTGGGCGAGTGAGTGAGTGGGTAAGTGGGCATTCCAAACACAGTCTATGACTCAGAGCATGGGACATTAATGACTGTTACAGAAATCATTGGACTGACTGCAGCTTCACTTAGCTCTCTCACTGAATGCCATGTGTTCCTTCCAGCAGTCAGGAAGTCAAACTTGCTGAAAAGGATTTGCTTATGCGCAGAATTTTGATTTTACAACATAAACCTCCAAAGTTGTGAGACCTAAACTTAGAACTTGCTGAAAATTATATTTAAAATGCTGGAATTCATTGCACTTCAACTCCTCTCCCCAATCCACTAGAATAAGGGCTTGGAAGATGAATGGCTTTTACTTCTTTTGCCAGAGAAACACATAACTGTGGTTGCAGTTATTATTTTTGTTATTCAAAAGCAGCTTACAGCTTTATCCACTTATATAGCTCGGTGTAGCGTTTGTTTGGTGTTTTAGTTTTTAGTATGTTTTAGTAGTTCTAGTAGGTTTTAATTGTTGCTATTTCTTTTCATGATTGTTTAAATTTAATTTGCTGTTTATTGTGCGTTTCACTTTAAAATCATATTTTAAATCTCTTATTTTGGTAAATAGCAGTTGGCTTGGTTTAATGCTTTAGTATGTCTTGTAAGTTTTACAATACTTCTTTTTTTGTATCGTGCTTTGAATGAGCTATTTTCAAACGCGCTGTTTAAGTAAATGTGGCATGACTTGAATGCACTTTTTCTACAATATTCCGCAGTAGAATCACTACTCACTGGCTAAACATCTGTAGCCCCTGTGTCAGAGGCTTACTGACTTGTGGCCCCTTTCTGCTTCAGTGCCCCGGGAGATGGTCTCATCCAGCTGATCAGCGTGACTCGCTCCTGCAGCCTGGGAATCGCCATCGGAGGAGGCTCCAACAGACCTGACGGGCCGGGCGTCTTCATCCAGGACGTGCAGGCCGGGAGCGACTGCCACAGGGTGAGTGAGGCCCAGCAGGGGGCGACCTTTGCTTACAAACTCCATCTTGGGTCAGACAATGGGATGCCCATTCAGGTGGCCCGAGTACCCCTCTGTACTAAAGCGGAGTACTCAGAGCTGAGGATGTGCGAGGAACGGAGAGCTTCGTCATATTATAGCATCATCACGATGACTTGGTCAATATCTCAGCCAAATAGTCAAACAGAAGAGGGAAATTTTTAAAATAACCTAAAGTCAGTGCTGATCGATGACCTAGATAGATTATGTGCACTGAAAAGGAAGCAGAAGGCGTGTAAAGTGAATACCTGTTCTCAGTGTCTAATTACACGTCCTGGAAAGAAGATTGCCTCCGTGGCAGTTTCACGACAGTGTCCCCCGTTGAGGATTGAGACAGACAGCAAACATCCGGCTGTTAATATCTTCAGGGCGGAGGAGGACCGACTCGATGGGATTGGGGAGTTCAGGTTCGATCTCTGCTGTTTGTACAGAGGAAAGCTTATGGCTGAGTGTCAGTGGCGGGTTCAGGTACGGCGTCTTGCTGGGAGTGACACGGGGTCCTCGCAAAAAAGAAAAAAAGGAAAAAAAAAAACGGAATGGTGACATTTGCACGATTGGTTTTCTGTCTCCCATTCGCACGTCACGTCAATGATGTCACGTCACTGTGTCGGTCAATAAATCTTGTCGAAGTGGGCACCCTGATTCTGGTTCGTGAGCTAGGCAGGCTTCCGCTCGGGAGTATGAGATGGAGGGGGGTGGGGGAGGGGGGCGGTGACCTCACGTCGCCTCACTGGAAGCCCGAGGTAGCGTCAGCGGGTGAATCTGTCAAATAGCGCATCTGCTTTGGTGCAGTATAGATGCGATTAGCAAAATCAATCCCACTATGAAATGCCACCAAATAAACCACACATTCATAATACTGTGAATATATAGTTTAACAGCCATATTAAAATATTGTTGTATTTTTTTACTGGTTTGTGCCAAATCGTTAAGAATAATATAAAGCAGGTCTGCAGGCTCCCAAAGGGAATTGATTTGGTTTTGGCTCTTGGTTGCCTGTGCTAGGGGATGGGTGGGTAATGTATTGACGCCTGACTGCTAAATTAGCATACATGGATAAGAAGAATCTAAGCCATCAGGTGCCTATTTAGAAAAAAGAGTAAAGGCTCCTATAATTTCATACACTTTGTCTGTGTTACTTCATATTGATATTTTTGAATCTCATTTGTGTCTATTTTAATATTTATATAGAGTTGTTTCTCTTTTTTCATCATTTATTTGTATCGTTCCGAATGTCTTAATAAAAATAACCGTGCTGGATGGTGTTTTTTTATTTGTGGGGGGCAGGGGGAGGTCAGGATGCTGAAGGGGGGGGGGTTTGTCCAGGGCACCGTAGAGGATAGACCCAGCACCGTGGACCGTAGGGGGGTGACCTTCTCTCTGCCGTCACACACTGACCTGCCGTGTGTTTCAGGTCAGGCTTTCGGCAGTGTGTTCTGCTCCTGCCATAAACACTGACCTATGCAAATGAAATAGGAATAAAGCGTAATTCTGCATCGGAACACTGACCCAGCGTCACGCCATTTCGGCTCTCCAGCCTCCCGGTTGAGCCACTGTTAACCGGATATTCTGTCTTCATGAGTTTCTCTAAAAGGTCAGAACATTAAGGTAGACGTATCCTTCCAGCATGTCCGGACAAAACTAAATCGAAAACGTCGCCGAGGGCAATCTGTCAATGGCGCTGCCTGCTCGCTCATTCTTTGTCAAGCCACTTCCCTACGGGGCACAGTGTGTTTTCAATGCAGCAGACCCACATCCAGAGCCCAAATAAACCTATTGTGGAGAGTGCGTGAGTCGCTTTAATAAGGGAGATGACAGCTCTTTTGGAATGGAAGTCACTCTCTATTAACAGCTTCTATTGGTTTAATGCTACCAGCGGCACAAACGTGGAAGCCAACAGTTGGCTGACAGTCATGGTTACATGCTAACGAAATATACGCATTCCACGACATTTACTAACAACAGAAATACGGGAATAGACATAATTTACACTATTTAAAGATGCGCACATAGACAATTTAAGCATGCCAGAAACTGCATAATTAGTCCTGCTGAACAACCCACTGGCATCACATACATGTCAGCCAATCATGGACGAGGGGTGGCGTCGGAACCAATGAAAACGTTTGCCTCCGGGACCCTGCACAGGTGGTGCTTCAGTCATTATGGTTCATACAGTGTCGTATTGCTCATTGGCATTGTGCCAATCGATTTAGCTAGGTATGTGTTTACGCATTTTGTCGACGTGTAACAGAAATTAATTATTCAGTCAACAATGTTGTTCCTACTTTGACCATGAATAACATGTCGTTAAACCTGTCGTAAACTCAGTCAGGGTAACCTGGCCAGTGAGCGAGCTTCCTTCATCAGATGACATCTCTTAATCCTCTCCCCCATCCCTCATCTTTCTTGTTTTCCACGAGTAACTCTATACATCATCAACAAGCTCATCATCATGACTCACATCTCTGCTGCAGTTAATAAGGTTCGCTGGACATATTTGAATGTGAATAGTTGCACAAAGTTTCAAGACCATTTGTATCTGTGAATGTGTTTTTTTTTAATGTGCACGGGTATTGAAATGGTGCCCACCCGCAAATTAAGTTTGCACGACGCCTCTGGTATTGCTAAAACGGTGTTGATTCCGTCAGTTTAATTACACGTCCCCCCACAGTATAAAAACATGCAGTTAATTTAATTGGCATCTCTGGATTGCCTAAGCACGTATCCAAATGGGTTATTGTTGCCATATTACTCCTCGGATGAATCACAGGGTGAGCGGGCGTTGAGAGGCATGAGAAATGTGACCTTTCTAAACGCTGTGAAATCTCTGTCCCCATGGGTTATACCAAAGCTT
>JAABNX020000052.1:5641439-5651559 GCA_015163995.2 Mormyrus lacerda | reverse complement strand
CCCCTCACAACCCTGGATGGGATAAGCAGTCACAAGAAATAGATGGATGGATGGATGGATGGATGGATGGATGGATGTTTTTGAGCAACAGTAAAATATAAGAATTTTTCTTGGACATTGGATATTGTGTTTATGCACTGAAATGAAGGAGACGTCTACATGTTTCTTTCTTTTCCCCTCTAAATCATAGTACATTTAATTATAAGCAAACTAATTGTATAGGCGAACAAACATATGAAACGCTGAAATTACCAGGATGCTACGAGGTTGACATGCATGATGTTAAGATATGTGATAATGTTTCAGGTTTGATTGCATCCATTAAATGGGGCTTTTAGTCCACAGCGATTGAGCAATTGTGGACAAACCTCCATCCAACAGGCAGCTGGGAACCAGTAACCAAAAACATGAAAAAGAAATAAATAAATACTGGTTACAAAAAATCTTTTCAGAGTTAATACTACAAGATCCTGGCTTGATAAAAAGGAAATACCTAATTCTTATGAATTATGAAAACTAATGTTTATCAGGATATACCATGTATGTTCTTTTACATACGCAGACCAGGAAGCAAACTTCTTTCCCAGCTGAAGCCCTGAAACTCTCCTTCAATGGAAACCATGAGGCCATCCATTCATCCATCCATCCATCCATCCATCTCCCAACCTGCTGTATCCTAATGGATCACGGGGGGTCCGGAGCCTATCCCAGAAGCAACGGGCACGAGGCAGGGAACAACCTTGGACAGGGGGCCAGCCCATCGCAAGGCACACATCACTATAAACAAAGACGGGCTTCCTAAATAGAATGATGTAAGAGACATGGGTGGGAAGTACATGGTCCAGGAGACTCAAGCAGACCGAATGGAAGAGGGCAAAGCAAACAGAGTACAGAACGATAAGGTCCAGTGTGGCATAAAAATGACGTATAGCCAAGCAATGCATCAATTGGTAGCAATTTTTCAATACGGGGCCTTGAATTCACGTTACGCTTTGACGCCTTGGTTGAAACCGTAACGAAGAGAGCAATGAGGTTTGGGATCCAAAACTATGAGTTTGTTCCACTTACTGTGCTCAACTGGGTACAGGAGAAAATGTCCAAGTACTTCCACGGGGTTGCTGTGATCTGTAGTAGCTACGCTGGAGTGAGCTCGGCGCCGCAGGGAACCGGAACCAGTTCAGTTCTTTTGTGTATTCAGAATGCCTTCCCGGATTCTGACCTTCGAGGAAAAGTGAACCAGAGACTCCACAATACTATAATCCACTTTCATTCCACTGCATTAGCTGGCTGCTGGATTTGCTAACTGGCATTTCCCCCAAGCTGACACAGCACTTACGAATATCTTCAGCAATGACAGGTTAATATAATAAGGCTATGATTTGTTGTAGTGTTTCACCTTCTCCTAAGTGTCCTGCTATTAAGTCATGGTGTGACGCCTGGACTAGTATTTTCATATGGCTATAAATGTCCTGCTCACCAGATAAACCTTTTAGTATCATCAATAAGTGCAAAAGGGGATATGCACTTAAAATAAATGAATCTTTCCATTCTGGCATGTATACAGATGGCTCCTCACTTTATGATGGTTCGACTTACAATTTTTTGACTTCACGATGACGCAATAGTGATGCAGATTCATTAGTCAGCAAACTGAATTTTGATCTGTTCCTGGGCTAGCGATATGCTTTAAGGTGAATTTTACCTTCCTTGTTACTGATTCCGGATGATGGCAGCATCCATACAGCCACACTTCCAGTCTCTGTAGTGATTGCGGACATAAACATTTCATGCAATGCTTAACGATGCATGGTACAGTGTTTTGTTTTTCTGTGTTCAACCAAATATTTCCTTATTCAATAACAATAGAAATTTACCTATTCATTTGTTCCGACTTACGATATTTTCAGCGTACAACAGACACATCAGGACGTAACCCCATCGTTTGTCACCAAGCATCTGAAATTCTTCGTCCAGGATTAGCCAGTCATTCACCCCTTCTGAAGATCTCTGTCCAACTGACACTGCAACTGACAGATCCTCATCCACATCGCTACTGCCATCTTGTGTTTTAGTCCATAGCCCTCACAGTAGAGTGCACACACCAATCGCTCTGCCAGCAACCCGTCAACATTAACTACTGTATCCCTGTCGCTCAGAACCACATGGGAAGGGAAAGTTTAGCCAAAGCGTTGACCCTGTTCCTGAAAACTACTGTGATCTGACACATAGAATACTGATATACATCTCCTTTCATCATTCAGTAATCATCATACCTCTTAAGGTTTCCCTAATCTATGTTGAATTAGACTCTGGTTCACCAGTGATTATTCATATTCATCAAATGCCTATACAGACGCTCCCCAGATTATGATTGTCTGTGTTACAACTTTACGATCGGTAAATGTTTTTCACTTTCAGTACATTGTTCAGTAAATTGCATAAAATTGTTACGTTTAGTGGCGGTTGAGCAGCAGCAAAGGAAGAGGATGACAAGCAGGATCACGGGCAATGAGGGTTTAATGAGGGGAGGACAGACACAGGTGGCAACCGAACACTACTACATCAATGACGGATCTGGCAACCAAACACTACTACATCAATGACGGATCTGGCAACCAAACTGACTTAGATGCGGACTAAGTACACAAGACGGGCTGAATTGAACAAGCAACAGGTGAGAACAAATCAGGCAATCACATGAGGTAATGAGGGGGGCGTGGCATACACGAGGATCGTACGAGCTGGGCGTGACAAAAATATTCATTACTTTTATTATAAAATAGGCTTTGTGTTAATGGTTTTGCCCAACTGTAGGCTAATGTATGTGTGCTAAGCACGTGTAAGGGGGCTAGGCTATGATGTTTGCTAGGTTAGGTGTACTGTATTAAAATGCATTTTTCCCTTACATTATTTTCACCTTACAGGAGGTTTATTGGAACACATCCCCTTCGTAAGCCAGGGGGAGGCTGTATAGCTTTGATATGGTATCTGGTAGATTGAGGCTGGAATAAGTTCTGAACAGTAACTATGTCCAGATATTTTGCCTGTACTGTAAGTGCCCCAGAGCTTCAGAATTTTAGCCTGATCCCTGCAATGCTGTGGGACCATAACATCCATGAGTGGGTGCCTGGAGGTTGGCACTAGGGAATGTTTGGAAATGAATGTCTATCTGGGAGAGGCAGATTTACAGTTGGAGGGACCATTAACCAAGAAAGGACAAGGAACAGCTTTAAAGGGCACTGCTGTCGGCAGAGTGGCACTTTCTCCCTCATAGGCTCTGGAGAAACCCTGTGTCACTCGTTACGACTTCTGCTCCAAAATGCTGAAAATGTGAAATGTGGTATTGGGATACATTTAGGCACCGGATTCGAATTCTAATGAAGATCTTTGCTGCCTCCCATTAGTCTGTGTTTTTTTGTGTTCAGTGACTGGGAGGTTAGGGTCTGAATCCCTGCACCACCTTCTCTATCCGCGTCAGACCTGCCAACTGTATCGCAGCCGGGTGGCGGCGAGGATTAGTCGGTGTGGCGTGGCAGCACTTCACGGCTGGCTGCTCCTCACCCCTCGCCGTAGCCCGTCAATCAGGAGTGTCGCGGCAACACTGTCGCAGCTGGAGACACCCTGCATTGAACCAAGGGAGTGGATTTGACAGCCTCTGCAAGCTTTAGCAAACTTTAGGCAGATTCCCAGATCTTTAAAAACAATTCCATATTGCCGACAAGGATTACAGCTTTACCTAAAGATTCAAGTTTTACCGGAAGCCAAGAATCTGGAAAGACTAGAAATTTTGGTACATTAACCTGTTATTCGCCTTTCTCGTCTTGCTTTGAATGTGTTGAGTTTTGATTGGTGGCAATTCGGCAGTAAGGTAGTTGATCCTCGGAGAGACGAGTGTCGTGTCTGTCCCGGCTCCCTTTGTCCAGCTCCTCCCTCCAGCTCACTGAGAACAGCCACGACTGCCAAACCGAAGATCGCCCTGGACCCGAACATCCGTCTAAGGTCACAGAAACTGGACCTGGTGAGTCCCCGGCCTTTTATCCTGGCGCCAGTCATTATAACATTCATGCAAGAGATAAAAGACCCTCCCACCACTGTCCCCTGTTACTTCAATAAGCGGTTTTGAATGTCAGGGATTATTTTGATACTTAATGTCACTTAATGCCAGATGACACCATCGGTCTAATGTTCAACAGCTTGCTGTTGTTTAAGATACTGACTTGCGTGCTTTTATTTACGCAAATTAAGAGACCACTGCAAAATTTTCAGTTTCACTTATTTCTTAACTCATGGGTATGTGCCTGTGTAAAGTATTGTTTTTTTGCCAACACCACCCTGGCTCTTCCCTGCTTTTCATTAATGAAGGGCTTCTTCCTTGCTTCATGAGTATTCAGTCCTGCTTCTAAGAGCCTGTTATGAATTGTACTAGTAGTGCACTTCACACCACTTAATGTTTCCCATTCTTTTTGAAGGTCACTAGAGGTTACACTCTGAGTCACCGCCAGATAAGTCTGGCATTAGAGAGTCGCTTTCTCCCTCTACTTGGCTGGTTTTTGGTCGTTCCCAGTGTCTCCTGCTTCACCCTCTTCTTCTGTAGTGCTGTCTTAGAAACTTTGAGCCTGAAAGCAGCCTGCCGCTCAGTGTAGCCTTCTGTCAGCAGAGCCAGGATTAACCCAGAATTTAAAAATGCAGATTTAAAAGAAAATATAGAGTGGTCTCTCAATTTTTTCTAGAGCTGTATATGGAAAGGAGTTGATGGAGTTTTCCAGAGAGAACAGAGAGATGCTCAGTTGACTTTTCTGTTGCTCCATGTTCCTTCGCTCAGGCTCTCACATACTTGGGATTGGGGGTTACAGAAGAAGATAAGAGGAAGTTGATGAACATTTTGACCATTGATCCTCAAGGCAGTGTGGTCTATGGAGGTGAGATCAGCGCAATCATATCACCAAAGTGCCGGGTTTCCTGAGGGCCATGAGTACGTCAGCGGGGCCTGGGGGTGGCATGGGTCGCAACTGAGAAAACAACTGACAAGGTTTTGTTCTCCAATACACATTATCTCACTAAACTGTAATTCTGCTTGAAGGTGTTGCTTCAATGAACTAGATCAAATCATAACGAGCCAACTTGTTTTTGCGCTTGAATGTTCAGGTATATAAGGGCCCAGAGATCATACAGAACTGAATACTATGTGAAGAAGATTCCAGAATTATGCAGTACTTCACTTGCCATTTCTTCATAACTATGTTGAGCAGGAACATGGCCGAATGAGGTCGAAGCCAGCTGCGTTTGAACATTTTTCCAAGTTCAGTCGGATGCTGGCGTTCACCCAAAGGACAATGGGTGTTTCGGACTTTTTCCCATGTCTTGTGTACTTGAACCTCCATTGTTCAATGCTTGTTTAAAATATAAAGAAAAACTTTTTCCTCTTAGGAGCGAGCTTAAAATAGCTCAGTGTGAAACGTTCTTTGCCAGGCTTTTGCTGACTGAATGACAAGACAGAATGGAGAGCAAAGTTATTTTTTAACAATCGTCATGGTTTGTCATGCAAAACTCATGCCCAGAGCTTCACTTTAATTTACCGGATGGCTCAATGGTGGAAAATGGGCTGTAAGGTCTAGACCAGGGGTGGGAAGTCTTATCCGCAAAGGGCCAGTGTGTTTGCGGGTTTTGGCTGCAACTCCCTAACTAGATTACTAATTAGAGGACTGATTGACTGAAGAGTCCTCACACCTGGGTTTGAACAGCTGACCTATAGGTTATCCCAAAAATCTGCATCCTGGTTCTCCAATCAAATATCTGAGGAGCATTTTGCTGGTTTGTCCAAAAGTTCTTCTCTAACTGTAAATGTCCATCCTTCTGCAGTCCTAGTGACCTAGCCTGAGGTGAGCTTTCTGAGGTGTAAGTGTCTTTATGTCTGTGGGACAGATTTTGTAGAAGCAGTGCGAGACGTCTTTCAGAACAAGCTTGAGGAAGCAGGCCTGGCCCATGGACCTTTCATGTTCTCTTACCACGAAGCGGCCAGCTTGGTGGACACATCCGCCTTCCACTCTCCGGTAAGATTCCCCCAGATGGTTCTTGACAAAAAAAAAATTTAGCTGAAAATTTTGAGTTTTGAACTGTATATTTATGCAACAATTATGGCTTTTTCAACAGTCTGAAAACAGCTGATTTTTTAATTTTTTTGTGATGCTTCCTCAAGGCAAAGAGGTCTTAAAAAATTAAAGCGTTCAAGGAAATGATCAAAGTTGTGCTTCTGAGTGCTTTGATTTTCAGCTGCTTGTGCACACATTGTGTTGCAGTTTATCCTTTCAGAGCGACGCACACGAGCTGGGATGTAAGTATTAATATTAAGCGGTCTTTCCATGCCTTGGTCATACAGAGTTACGAGCTGGGACACAGCTACAGGAATGAGGGGATGGAGCCATTTGAGATGGACATTTCCCACATGCAGGAGAAGACAAGGCAGTTAAAGGTTTGATGGGATCCTGTCGTTTTGCATGCTTTTTGCCCTGTTACACAAGTCGCAAGCATATTTTGATTCTATCTGTAAATATATCTGTATGGATACATCCAGTACATTCTGGAATGGTCCACTGGTGCAGGTAGGGTTCCCCCATGAACACACCCACACTCACTCGGGAGGGGTGAGGACTATCAGACACCCCCGCTGGACTCGTGTGGCACCAGCCGCTCACGTTTTTTGCACCATGCCTGTTCTGCGGGCTTCACGGAGCGGCGTGATGACCTCAGCACAGGGGACCGTTTGCTCTGAGGTGGATGAGGGGTCTGGGGGAGAGAAAGCCAGCTGCTCTTCTATCCTTCATTGCTCCTCCAAGCCTCCTTGAGCAGAGGAACAAAATGTAACAAAGTCTAGTACAGGCTTTGAATTGACCATTCGGTGTCTGTTACAGCTTCATTACAGTCCAAAGTGGCACACACCAAGCTACTCAAGGGTCTTCTTTTCACACGCAAGTGTGACAAGCTGATTATCTCATTTCCCCAGACACTAATGAAAGACATGGAAAACAGCAAGAGGACCCTCGAGGACGAGCTGCAGAAGAGCGCAGAGGTAACAGGCCCCCAGTCGGCGTTCCGTCGGCCCCTGTGCACTAACAGGCCCGACTTCGCCGTCACCATCCCTGCCGTTAGCGTCTCCAAGGCCTCCACACATTACAGCGAGTCTGTCCTGTCGCTGGAAGTGACGGATTGCCGGACACGCAGACCTACAGCTTTCTTGACAAGCTGACGAGTGACCTGCCATTTACTGAGCTTAGCGTTGCGTTTTTTAACCTTTTTCCTAATCGAGCCGCAAACCCAGCAAGCTATAAGCTTTGGCAGTGGTCCAGTTCAGATGCTACTTTCCAACGGCTGTGCGCTGAATTTCTACCATTCTTCTTCTACTCATGCCGTGATCGCCTTGGTCAACTCGTGTAACAGCTGGCGTGGTGGTTAGGGGCACTGACCGGTCCTCTGTAGGTCGACTGGCTGAGCTCCCAGGAAGTCGTACCATTCATCCAGGCGCTTAACCTCAATCACTCCGGCAAAATCACTCCAGCTGTATAAATAGGTGGGAATTTAAGCTCCAGTGCGACTTTCTGCATATCACTCTGACCTCTATAAGCTATAGTAATGGTACAGTAATGGCAGTACTGATAACATCTGTCCATCCACCTAGCTTCTGATCCAGGTCATGGTTGTGAGGGCCTAGAGACCATCTCAGGCATGGATCCAACAGCCCAAGCGCACACACTGCTATACAGAGAGGCTGATCAGTTGAAAGTCCTGATAACAGCTTGCGAGCTCTTTGGCACTGATGAGTTTGAGACCCGAGTGGACTTGCTGACAAGATGGTGTCCATGAGGAAGGGATTGGGGTTAAGGGTCCTTAACATGAGCCCATCTTTGTATATAGAGAAGATCTATGGCTACAGCCCACGCAGGCCGGCCTGAGCAAAAGTGTAGGCCAGGTTTGACACAGGCCGACGTGATTTCCCAGAGAGCCGAGGCCACGCTGGCAGAGAACCGGGAGCTGAGGAGCAAGCTGCAGGAGGCGGAGGCGGCGCGGCGGCAGACCTGCGGGGCAGAGCAGGATTACGAGGAGGTCATCTGTCTACTGGAGGCGGAGATCCGAGATCTGAAGAACCAGCTGGCGGCGTACAGGAAGAAGTGCATGGAGCCCACCAAGGTGGGCTGCTTCAGCGTGTCACTAGTGTCTGATTTCGCACTGACGAAGCTTTGGCTAGCGATGTGCTTCAGCGTGTCACTAGTGTCTGCCTTCGCACTGACGAAGCTTTGGCTAGCGATGTGCTTCAGCCTGCCAGCTGACATCACTTGTCAAAACTAAAACTAGCGTGAAAAAATGTTCACCTCTTGCACTATTAGCTCCTCGACATGACAAGCAGAAAATTTGCTTCTGCAAATTCATTTAATGCAAGTTCATTTAAATGCACTTTGACTCGTGAATTTGCAATGCTAAATCAGTCTGATGTAGCAGGGGCAGGGTTGACCCCACAGTCCCCTCATTAGTTTGGCTGGATCTGGGTACACTGTGCTTTTTCATTACAACTGGCTGCATATAAAATATCACAGAAAGACCCTGCCTTGCTGGCAATAAGCATTCAGATGGGGCTTGAAGGTACAATTAAACGCATAATTCCAATACATTTTATTACCAGGAATTGACACTCTGGTATGCATTAGCGGTATAAAGGGTTAAATGCACCGCTAATTTCTTTTCACGACAGCGCAAGGGCATACTTATTTAGGGGGCATTTGCATTGTTATCACGACAAAGTTTTTTAATAATCAAAAACTGTGTGAGAAGAACTTGCGTAGCAGTTATATCGATCCCTGTCTATAACGCTAGCCAGCCTGCTTCTTACGTATCTTCCAATACGATATTTTCAAAAGCAATGTTATTCCGGTTTGTTGGAGGGGGGGGTCCCCAATGATAAAATTCACTGAAGAAAAATAACCGCAGTGTAACTGCCACAGTATCCTGTATCGTGCTGTTGTACCACGTTTTTGCATGATTCTGTGAAGACACTGGATATTCGTGGCTCTAGTGTGACTGCAGCTTAAGGCGAATGTCAACACATACAAACTGATAGCTGTGCGCCTTCATTGCCGCTGTGTCTGAAGGTGCGGCAGGGACTGTGGAGCCGCACTGCCAGGGGTTTGGCCCTCCTCCCCTCCTGTTTTACATCTCCCTTCCTCTCCTTCTCCCAGTATTTTGAGACTCACGTCATGCACTGTCTTTGCTGTTGGCGGTTGCCGTGACGGCATTCTGCCGCCTGTGTTCTGTCAGGAGGACATCATGGAGCTGAACCGCAGACTATCTGCCATCGGCTGTCAGCTGAGGAAGTCGGAACTCAGTAGGAAACAACTGGAAATTTCGAACAAGAAGCTGCTGGGATTTGTGCAGGTAATTTTGTTATGACACACTTTCTGGATTGGCCGCACGTGCGTGACTTATTTTATATGATCACAGATCCATAACTTATCCATTCCTAGTGTATTTCATATACTAGCATAATATTTGTGGTTACTCAATTCAAGGGATCCAGGTTATTTTGTCTGTATCCACACTGCCATCTTGTGGTTGGAAATAGGAATTTTGAGAGAAGTTGCAACATGAACAATAAACCATGTGGCTCACTTCCTCAGAGGGTGACTGCGGCCTCACGCCTTCAAGGTTGTGGACTTGACCCTCAGCTCCGTGCTTGTGTTTGCTCTCCTCATATTACGGTGGCTTTTGTTTTGATTCTCCAGTCGCCTCCAGCAGTCAGCAACCATGTGGTTTAGTATTTCTCAACTGCCCATAGTGAGTGTGTCCCCCCTTATTTCAGTCTCCCCAAGCTGCTTTACATGAGTGTGTTGTGATATATTGCAATAACATTAAAACAATAATAAAAAAAGAATAAGGAGAAGTTAAGACAAAGAAAGAAAGAAAAAGAAAGAAAGAAAGAAAGAAAGAAAGAAAGAAAGAAAGAAAGAAAGAGCCAGATGACAATGGAGGAAGGGAATCAAAATAAACCTCTGGGGGTCTGAGGTTAAATGGCTGGGGGGGGGGGGGGGGGGGGGGGGGGGGGGGGGGGGGGGGGGGGGGGGGGGGGGGGGGGGGG